>CM038038.1:24648833-25166333 GCA_021397845.1 Areca catechu
AGTGATTTAGTCCTTTAAGTTGGAGTGTTTAAATTCATGTTTGAGAAGGGAGTGAGAGGTCCTTTGAGTGCTTGAAAGGTGGAGTGCTCCTTGCTTGATCCAAGATCCAAGCATCATTCCTTAAAGGCGCTGGTTTCTACTTCCTTGTTTTCCTTTTCTTCTTCTTCTTGTTTCCATTCCAATTTTGAATTCTCCTTCCATGCCTAATCTCTAATTTGATGCAGATTTTCTCTGATTTTCCAAGTCCAAGATGAAGGTCTCCAAGCTAAGGATCATAGCCAAGGTGAGTCCTAAAGGTAGGGAGTGCTAGTCTTATGGTTTAGATCTCAATCCTTGAGTGATGAGAGCTCCTTCTTCCACCAAATAATTAGCCATCATTGTTGGTAGGAAAACTCTTCCTAAGCTTTATTAGATCTGATCATTTGAAGGTTGACTTATCCTAGTAGTGATGGTTTCCTTGCCATGAAGATCCTAATCTCTATCTTGAACTAGATCTACATTTCGAGTATTGTAATTTAGATCAACTAGTCTCCTTATGAAGATTTTTTTCTTGGATTAATTTAGACCATTTATTTGGTAAATAATTGCTCAAGTTTGCTTGCTGGTTAGCTTGCTAAAACCCTCCATTCATCATTTTACTTTCGTCCCCCATCAAGTATTCTCTCATTTCTACCTATCTTCTCTGAGATTCTATATCTATTACTCGAATCCTTGCTGACTTAGGCATCAGAATGTCCCCACCAGAAATCCTCTAGTGAGTGGGTTTGTTTTGCAGGACTTCGAAGGAAACTTGATTGTCCAAATCTTGATGGTGCGAAAGGATCACTTGGGTTCGGCGACAACATAGCAAGAAAATTTTTGCCAAATAGGGATTTGTTTAGCCCCTTGCATAAGAACATTCCAAAATCATCCCTAAAAAAGAGCAAGTTTTGCTCAATATTCTCATGTATTTCTAAATAAAAATAACAATACAAGCAAAAATAAAGCACCAAATTCTAAAACAACCAACTTCACCCCAATCCAAACCCAAAGTCCAAAATTTCATATGAAGGAAGAGGCAGAAAGAAGCTTACAAGAAGTCCACTTGAAGTCCTCCAAGAAATCACCCTTCTCTAACCTCACCCCTGGTGGGACAAAGTAGGAAGCAAATGCCCAGGTGGGGATCTTGATAGGTTCTAGCCGAACGGTGATGACAAAATGACTTGCTACCACTGGATGAAATCGAGGAGGCGGAGCTCCAAGAGTCTCAATCACATGGGAGATTTTCCTTAATTTTTTCCATCCCCGAGAGTCTTAATTGCATGGGAGATTTGGAGCGGCTGAATAGGAAGGATTAGACAATTCTAGGATTTTGTGTTACCCTAGAAACAATTCTAGAAATATTCTAGATTTGGATAGTGGGTAAGCGAAAGATAAATTTTAAATTTGAATAGATTTTAATTTTAATAGTAATGTTCCTATTTGGATAAAGAATAGGTCGGTACCTAAAAAATTTACAAGATTGTTATCCCTATTCTTGTATGAGGGCATTAAGGAGTGTGATTTATATGTTATAGAGAATTTATTTTGGTACCTAAGAAAAAATAATTGGCATCCTTTTGGTGGGGGATAATAAGAGTCCTGACATTAGAGAAAGTACACTTTAGAGAAAATTTAAGAATAGGGGTAGCAATCACATAATATCGGGTTAGATATAAATTAGGTTAGATATTTATCAGGTCAAAATTCATTAACTAAAATTTGATATATTTATTAAATAGGTCAAAAATTTAGGTTTGAATCCAACCTATTTAATAAATAGGCAAACTGACCTAACTCATATAATCCATTTATTAAATGAGTCAAGTCAAATAAAATGGGCCTAATAGGTTAAACAGGTTAGATTAGACAGGTTAGAAACATGTTAAACATGTTTTAAATAGGATAAATAGGTCTTGTAGCTAGAGAAGGGAAGGTAGATGACAAAAAGATGAGAGGCTCCTATCAATCAATTCTTATTCTATAATATATAGCTTTGCTAACAAAATTATCACCCTTGTGTAGGCTGAGGAATCTATAATTTTTATTTTGAAAAGAAGTTTAAATTCTCTCTCTCTCTAACTAAAGTATTACCATTTTACTTTATATCTTTGGTTGTGGTTTAGTACAGTATCCTCTTTCTCTCTCACTAACCAGCTCATTCCTACTACAGATGGGCCCATTCAATTTGGGTCTTTGGTGCGGGCACCAGAGTTCGTAAGAGACTTCAAGCAAACTTGATCAACCCAAGCTCTTTATGGATTGCAAGTGAATAAACAAAACTCTAATTTTGGCTTTAACTTTCTTTTTAATTTCAGCATGAGTCCTGTAATTAGAGTTGAGTCCATTCCAATTTCAATTTAGTTTTGTTAGGTTTAATTTAGTCTTGTTGGGATCAATTTGATCTTATAAATAGTTGGGTTTTGAAATTAGACAAGTTCGGTTCAAGTTGAGTCAAATTAGTTAAGATCATGAAGCTTGAAAGCATCAAAATTAGAGCAAACTACCTCAACTACCATGCCAAGTTGGAATGCGACCTCACCATGCTAAGATGAGATGCCACCTCACCTCCACACCAAGAGGGAGTGCCATATCATCTTCCACATCACCCTAAAATGTGTGCCAAAGAAAAATTCAAACTTAAATTTAAGTTGGGCGCCCCACTTATCTCTCCACCCTTCATGCATGTAATTTCACTTATCACTCCACTCTTCATTCCACTCTTTATGCTTGTAATTCAAATTTGAAAGGGCTAGGGAAGTCTATAAATACCCCTAACCCTCTTGTAATCAAGTCATTATCATGAATGAATGAGAGCTTCTTTTCTTCTTCCAGTTGCTTTGTTGCATTTGACACTCCGTGAGGGAGAGGGTGTGAAGCCCAACCACTTCATCCAAGATGCCAACCTCTTCATCCAAGATGCCCACCTCTTCATCCAAGATGCCAACAACCATTTCTTTTTCCTCCTAAATCTCTACTTTCCTTTTCTCTCATCTTTCCAATGCCCATTAATGCCCTCCATTGTAGGATCCTCCTTGATCTCGAGCTGAAGAGGAGGTTTACTTTGCTTCAGAACTATCTACATTAGGAGTCTTCCATCCAAGGAGTGATAGTCTTCAAGTCAACAGCTAGTCTTTGGAGTGCTGAAATTAAACCACCATAAAAAATGTGAGACCTCATTGTTAGTAAGAGAACCCTTCCTAGACTCTTAGGTCTGATTGTATGAAGGTATATATCCTAGTTAGAATGGTTTCTCAACTCTTAGGTCCTTTGTACTTTTGATTGAATGGAAACTACATTGCAAGTAATATACTTTCATCTAGTAGTCGCTTACATTAAATTTATTTGCTCCCTCTTATGCATAAATCTTGCTGATATGTGGCAGAATCATTGCTCATTTTTAGATTACTGATTTTATAGTTTAAAGTTCCATTTTCATCCCGCATCATTTTGGTATCAGAGCATGGTTAACTAGGATAAGCATGCTAGTTGCTGAAATTTTTTGCTTGCTGAAATTCTGCATATTAAAGATTGATCTGAAAGTTCTCTTCATAATTTTCCAAATCCTAGTTTTCAGTAGCATTTTTTATTAATATTTCCAGTTCAAAAACCAGGGCTGAAATATTCCTCATAGATTTCAAATCTGAATTTTTTTTAAAAAAAAAATTTGTATTGTTTTCATTCTTTGATCTAGGATTTCATGCCTCCTGAGCGGGTATACAAAAGTATATTGTCCGACCCATGGGAGTAATGAGCTACAGCCGGACGTGAGATCCTTAGGTTAAAGGTTTCATGTGCTAATTGCTTGCTTGAAGTATGATTGCATGTCTTGCCTAAGTGATTGCTTGAATTGCATGATTTTCTTTTATTAGCACATTGAACACCCCAAAGTTTTCTGGCACAATTCAAATTCAAAATCTACCTAACAATAATTCAAAATTTTAAAATTTAAAATTTTAATTTTGAATTCTAAAATTTAACATTTGAAAACTCAAATTTGAAATTCAAATTTGAAATTTGAAATTTAAAATTTTGAATTTTGAATTGCATGTTATTCCTAGTCTTTATATTTATTCCTAGTCTTTATGTTCTATTGATTAGCTAGATTGTTGGATGTGTATTCATTTTAAAACATTTAAGGATGATCGTATCACAAGATAAGGGAAAGATTTCATCACCTTTCCTTGACCCAAAAATAACCAACAACATATTGCATTGACCCAAGCCTAACATAAAATTGAGTAAGAACCTAAAACTAGGGACATCACAAGTCAAGTTCATGATCATATTGAGACTTAGCATTAATTGATTATGTATTTACTCTTGGATATTGGTGTCTAAGGCTAGGGATCCAACGGCAAATGCCTTAAGTGGATTTGTGATTTTTAATTAGAACCTCGTGAAAGCGAGGGGAGCCTCCCATAATCCCACCTCTTATCTGGCCAGTTGCAAGGGTGACTATAGTCTTGATTAGTGTCTTGGCAATTCATGATATCATGAACATCTAGGTCTAGCAGCCCTAGAAGCTAAGATTGTATTGTATAACCACTAGATCAGGAATCTCATACCAACACTCCCAGACCCAACCAAGTCTCACCATGGACCCCAATCTTGAAACTTTGATGAGAACCATGACTGAGCAATTTAGGCAATTAAACAATAGGTTTGACCAAATGGAGGAGCGAATCGGGATCCTTGAAGAGACCCGCTTGATCTACACTGAACCTGAATCACCTAGACCAACTCTCCTTGGTCCAAGAGCCCATCATCATGATCTCACCCCTGAATATAACCCTAGACACCCACACCAAGATTTTGTTGATTCAGTGGAAAGAGCCCTTAGGAACATACATCTAGATGCACCCACTTTTGATGATAATTTAGACCCTAAGGTGTACATTGATTGGGAGATTGACATGGATCAATACTTTGAGTGGTATGAGATGTCGGAAGAGAGGAAGCTCAAATTCACTAAACTTATATTAGTCCGACAAGTTAGGTTGTATTGGGAAAATGTTGAGTGTATTTGTCGGCAAAAAGGAGACATGCCCATATTCACATGGAGGACCATGAAGATCAAACTTAGGGAGAAGTACTTACCCTTGTCCTATGAGCAGAAGCTTTTAGATCAGTAGTATAGATTGAGCCAAGGTAACAGAACTGTATCCGAATACATTGCAAAATTTGATGAATTTGTCATGAGATGTAGCATGGTCGAGTCGGAGGCTGTCACCCTATCTAGGTTTAGAGCAGGCCTACTGAAGAAATCCAAAGAAAATTATTTCTGAGAGAAGTCCATGACCTAGTGCAGGCTTACTAAATGCTAGGTACTGTAAGAGATTTCAAAGGGGACCCCTGATCCATCGACATGAACCTAGTAGGATTAGTACCCCTGGAAATAGACCAAATTCTAGTCAAATTCCTTCGAACTGACCCAATCCTACTACCTCATTAGCTCGCAAAGATGATAGGGGTAAGGCCCATGAAGTTCAAAAGGATAATCACCAAAATGTGCATTATTTTTGGTGTCATAAAATCAGCCACTATGCTAGTCATTGTCCTACCCAAGCCGTACACATAGAAGAGTTAGAGGAAGAAACTCTAGGAACCTTTGAAGAATTTGAGGAAGAAGTATATGAAGCTAGATCAAATCTAGTCGATGAATATGATGGAGATGAAGAAAATATTTATCTAACTGAAACATTGGGAGTTGTTAGATGTATCCTGGCCCAAACAAAAGAACATGAGGATTGGCGAAGAACCAACATCCTACAAACTTTTGTCAAATTAGGGGAGAGGGTTTGTAAATTCATTATAGATAATGGGAGCTGTATGAATGCTATTTCTATGAATGCTATCAAGAATTTATGTCTGCCTACCATTCCCCGTCCTAACCTCTATAAGGTGTCTTGGATTGATTCAACCTCCATTCCAATTAAGTTAAGATGTCAAGTTCCAATTCAGATCCAATCTTATCTGGAAAAAGTTTGGTATGATGTTCTTCCTATGGAGGTTAGCAGTCTCATTTTAGTAGACCTTGGTTATATGATCATGATGCTATCCTGTATGGTCGTTCCAATTCCTGTTCCTTTAACCACCTTGAAAAGAAAATTGTCATAAACTCGACCCCACCTAAGGATAACATCAAAAGAGGGTATAGTAATCTGAAGGAGAAGAAACAAGGATTAAATTTGATCAGTGCTAAGGATTTGGAAAGAGATTATTGAGGGTTCACCAATTAGGATATTGTCTACCAAGGGAGTCTAGGAACAACCCTAGAAGGAGCAACCCCAGGAAATAGTAAAATTTTTGAAGGATTTTCAAGATGTATTTCTGGAAGATCTCCCTCATCACCTCCCACCATTAAGGAACATTCAACATGCCATAGACTTAGTTCTAGGAGCCACCTAACCAAACCTTCCACATTATAGGATGAATCCTACTGAACATTCAAGGCTACAAAAGCAAGTTGGAGATCTTCTCCAAAAGGGATTCATTAGGGAAAGCCTGAGCCCTTGTGAAGTACCTGCCCTTTTGACCCCCAATAAGAATGGTACTTGGAGAATGTGTGTAGATAGTCATGCCATCAATAAGATAATGTCAAGTATCATTTCCTTATTCCCTGCCTTGATGACATGCAGGACATGATGGCCAGAGCCACTATTCTCTAAGATTAACCTTAAGAGTGGCTATCACCAAGTTAGGATTAGACCTAAAGATGAGTGGAAGACATCCTTCAAAACTAAGGATGGCCTTTACGAATGGTTAGTGATGCCTTTTGGCCTTTCAAATGCTCCTAGTACATTTATGAGGATCATGACCCAAGTCCCGAGACCATTCATTAGAAAATTCATTGTAGTCTATTTCGATGACATCCTCATATACTGTAGGACTAAGAAAAATCACTTGGACCATCTCCAACAAGTATGTCAAGCTCCTAGGAAGGATAGCCTCTATGCTAACCTTAAGAAATGCAGTTTCATGACCCCTAGAGTCATTTTTCTCGATTTTGTCGTTACCCCCGAAGAAGTGTCTATCGACCTAGAAAAGGTTAAGTCCAAAGTTGAGTGGCCTAAATCCAAAAGTATACATGATATACATAGCTTCCATAGCCTTGCCACCTTCTATAGAAGATTCATTCGAGATTTTAGTATGATTGTTGCACCAATCACGGACTGTATTAAGAAGGAAACTTTTGAATGAACTAAGAATGCTAATAGAGCTTTCCTTGAGATCAAAGAGAAAATGACTCAAGCACCAATTTTAAGGCTACCTGCCTTTTTAAAGATTTTTGAGGTTGCTTGTGATACCTATGGAATTAGAATTAGAGGAGTTCTAAGTCAAGAGAACCACCTTGTAGCCTTCTTTAGTGAGAAGTTGAATGAAGTAAAATTGATGTATTCAACTTATGATAACAAATTATGTGCAGTAGTTCAAGCTTGAAGATACTGGAGACACTATCTATTACCACAAGAGTTTGTCCTATATTCAGACCATGAAGCACTTTGATTCCTAAGTTTCTAAAACAAGTTGAATCCTAGGCACGACAAGTGGGTAGAGTATATTCAAGTTTATACCCTTGTTTTGAACACCATGTCGGCACTGAAAATCAGGTTGCCGATGTGCTAAGCCATCATTCCATGCTCTTGACCTCTATGAGTACTGAAGTTATAGGATTTGATAGATTGAAAGAAGAATACAAAAATTATCCTGACTTCAATAAGATTTTTCAATCTATTCGCCAAGGACCATCTGTGTATATAGTGACTATACCCTTCATAATGGATTCCTTTTCAAAGGAAATAAGTTGTGCATCCCTCGAACCTCCATCCGAGAATTGTTGATTTGGGAAATACATGTAGGGGGTTTAGCCGGCTATTTTGGTAGGAGTAAAACTATTGTAGCAGTTGAAGACCAGTTCTTTTAGCCTAGCCTCAAGCAAAATATGGTCCAACTGGTCACCTAGTTTGAACCTGTGCTGTTGCCAAACAGCAGAAACAAAGCACTGGCCTATACACCACTTTGCCTATTCCTGATTGTCCATGGCAAGACCTTAGTATAGACTTTGTGTTAGGGTTACCAAAGACCATGCGAAGACACGACTCTATCTATATTGTGGTCGATCATTTTTCCAAGATTGCACACTTTTTACCTTGTTCTCGGACTTTCGATGCTTCAAAAGTGGCCAAACTATTCTTAAATAAAGTGGTTAGGTTACATGGTTTGCCCAAAATCATTATGTCTGATAGGGATGTCCGATTCACTAGTTATTTATGGAAAATCCTATGGCACATGTTAGGAACCAAATTGAAGTTTTCTACCACCTACTACCCACAAACTGATGGCCAAATAGAAGTGGTGAATAGGAGTCTTGGAAATCTGTTGAGATGTTTAGTTGGTGAGAGTACTAGAAATTGGGACCTTTTATTACCACATGCTGAATTTGCCTACAATAGCTCAATCAATAGGTCCACCGGAAAAAGCCCATTTGAGATTGTCCATGGATACAAACCAAGAAAGCTCATAGATCTTATCCCTTTACCCACACATGCATGAGTTTCTGAGTTTGCAGAGTCATATGCACAGCATGTTAGAGAATTGCACAAAGAAATTAGTAAGAAAATTAATTTGAGCAATGAAACTTACAAGCATATGGCTAATTCCTGTAAGAGAGTCAAAGAATTTTATGAAGGAGACTATGTGATGATTAGCCATAGACCTGAACAGTTCCCACCCGGAACCATGAAAAAGTTACATGCCCATGGTGCAGGTCCTTTCAAAATAATAAAGAAAATTAGACCTAATGCCTATGTGCTTGAGTTACCATCTACTTAGGTATCAGTTCAACTTTAAATATTTCAAACCTAGTGGAGTATAAGGAACCAACAATGATACCTAATGAGCCTTTTGGACCTGATCCCATTTTTGAGAGTGAACCAATCCCTAATTGTCCACCAGCCACATTACCAGAACAACGAGATAGGATTGAGCGAATTTTAGATGATAAGACTATTACTACCCGAAACAAATACTATCAATACTATTTAGTTCATTGGCAAGGTCGACCAGAATCTGAAGACTCATGGATCACTCGAGAGGATCTGCAAAAGATCAACTCAAACTTACTAGAACACTACCAAAGACAAGTTGACCCATACTCGATAGGGTCGAGTCCTTCCCATCCCGAAGAATTGGTGCAGGTACTAGAGTTTGTAAGAGACTTCAAGCAAACTTGATCAACCCAAGCTCCTTATGGATTGCAAGTGAATAAACCAAACTCTAATTTTGGCTTCATCATTGTTTTAAATTTCAGCATGAGTCCTGTATTTAGAGTTGAGTCCATTCTAATTTTAATTTAGTTTAGTTAGGTTTAATTTAGTCTTGTTGGGATCAATTTAATCTTGTAAATAGTTGGGTCTTGAAATTAGACAAGTTGGGTTCAAGTTGAGTCAAATTAGTCAAGACCATGAAGCTTAAAATTATCAAGATTGGAGCAAACCACCTCAACCACCATGCCAAGTTGGAATGCCACCTCACCATGCCAAGATGGGATGCCACCTCACCTCCATGCCAAGAGGGAGTGCCACATCACCTTCCACATCACCCCAAAATGTGCACCCAAGAAAAATTCAAACTTAAATTTAAGTTGGGTGCCCCACTTATCTCTCTACCCTTTATGCATGTAATCCCACTTATCACTCCACTCTTCACTCTACTCTTTATGCTTGTAATTCAAATTTAAAAGGACTAGGGAAGTCTATAAATATCCCTAACCCTCTTGTAATAAAGTCATTATCATGAATGAATGAGAGCTTCTTTTCTTCTTCCATTTGCTTTGTTGTATTTGACACTCCATGAGGGAGAGGGTGTGAGACCCAACCACTTCATCCAAGATGCCAACTTCTTCATCTAAGATGCCCACCTCTTCATCCAAGACTCCAACATATTCTTCCAAGATGCCAACAACCATTTCCTTTTCCTCCTTCTAAATCTCTACTTTCCTTTTCTCTGATCTTTCCAACACCCACTGATACCCTCCATTGTAGGATCCTCCTTGATCTCGAGCTGAAGAGGAGGTTTACTTTGCTTCAGAACCATCTACGTTAGGAGTCTTCCATCCAAGGAGTGATAGTCTTCAAGTCCAACCACTAATCTTTGGAGTGCTAAAATTAAACCATCACCAAAAGTATGAGAACTCATTGTTGGTAAGAGAACCCTTCCTAAACTCTTTGGTCTGATTGTTTGAAGGTATATGTCCTAGTTAGAATTGTTTCTCAACTATTAGGTCCTTTCTACTTTTGATTGAATGAAAACTACATTGCAGATAATAAAACTTTCATCTAGTAGTCTCTTACATTAAATTTATTTGCTCCCTCTTATGCATGAATCTTGTTGATATGTGGTAGAATCATTGCTCATTTTTAGATTGCTGATTTCATAGTTTAAAGTTCCATTTTCATCCTATATTAGTCTTATATTAGGTTATGGTCAAGTCAAGTTGTTTACCTAAAGATCCAAATCAATCCAAAAGTTTCCATGGATCTAGTCGGGTTAGGTTAGGTCCACAATCAATAAATCTAGACCAAATCTAGAAAAATAGAATGGATCCAATTTTAGGACCAAACATAGATCCACATGTCCTTGAAAATAGGTGGGTTCGGGTCTATGCGAGTGGAGTTGGGTTGAGTCATGAGTCAAGCCAACCCATTTATAGTATTACTTTAAATATGTTAGGTTTTCTTGCTATGGCTATAGGTACAAATGGATTGGATTTGATTGGGTTATGAGTGACCCTAACCCAACTTGGTTCCTTGGTCGAGTTCTAATATTTGACTCAAACCCAATTCAATAAAAGTCGAGTCAAGTCAGGTCAAAGTATAATAGTCCCAGTCCAAAAAATTTGAGTCCAGTTAGATCCAGATCAAATCCGATTTGGATCCAGGTCAAATATGGCCAATTTTATTTTAATTATCACATAATCAAATATTATATATTAACCATATAAAATAAATAATAAATGATATTAGTCTCAAAATAAATTAGAATATAAAAATAATTTTTAATCTATCTTTATATTAAAAGGTATGGCATATACAAGTCTTACATCACTATTTAGAATCTTGACTAGGTTTGATCCAAATTCTTAAAACCCAGATCCAATCAAGAAAATAGATTGGGTCCAATTTTAGAGCCCTACTTGGATTTGTGGATCCTTGGAAACATGTCAAATCATGACTAAGCAGATTAGTCAGGTCAGGTTGGGTCATGGATCAACCCAACCCATTTGTAGCCATAGCTAAGGCCATGTTGAAAATCAAAAATCTAATTTTTGATCAAATTTTTTCTACTTCTTAACCTTTTGGCTTTTACCTTATTTTCGTGTTCCAAATCAAATTTCATTCTTTTTAGTTTTAATATTTTTATATTGAATTAAAATCAGACAAATCAATTAAATTCTTTCATAACCTAAAATCATTATTTTTTATCTATTAATTTAATTATTTAATTATTTTATTTTTATGATGGATATATCCATCACCAATCTATCACTGAAACCAACCAAAAATCTACATATTTTTTTGGTCACAAATCCATTACAAATTTTATGATGGATATATCCATCACAACTTTATCACTAAAAGCATTAAAAAATCTATACCTTTTTTATCATAAATCTATCACAAATTTGCAATGGAGTTGTGACAGTTTTTTTGTGATGGATACATTCATCACAAAGCTATCACTAAAAATATTTTAAAATATGTATATTTATTCCATCACAAATCTATCACAAAATTGTAATGAATTTATAATGGATTTTTTGTGAAAGGTGAATTTGCCACAAATCTATCACTAAAAGCATTTATAGATCTATATCTTTTTTTTATTACAGCTCCATCAAAAAGTTATAATAGATTTGTCATGGATTTATTTGTGACAAAGATATCCATCCTAAACCATCACTAAAAGTCACAAAAAATTTGAATCTTTTTTCCATCACAAATCCATCACAAATTTCTGATGAATTTGTGATGGATTTATTTATGATAGAAATATCCATCACAAATACATCACAAAGATTTCAAAAAAAATATTTTGCTTTTTAGTCATGAAACCATTGCAAATCTATCACAATTTGTGATAAAATTTTTTAATCATTGATATCCTATTTTCTTATAGTGAATTAATATATTTAAAATTTAGCTATTTTAGAGTTAACATTTATTGTTAAATTTTAATTTGTAGCACATTTAGAGAGCCTGGGTGGTCTTGTATGGTTATTGGGATCATCCACTAATTGATGCTGGAGTTGGTGAAAGAGTTTCCTAGATGGCTATCTGGAGCTCGTGATGTAGCTTGTGAGATATTTCTAGTAAGTCAAATATATTTAGTTTTTAAATTCATAATAGGTTTGTATTATATTTATCAATACAAGCTTGCTTATACTTATAGGAGTATTATTGAATCGAGACTCCTTAACATGAGAAGGCTGGCTGTCTGACCTTCAAGGAGGTAGCCACACATAGGCTTTGGAATGTGTTGTACACTCTCAGGCATCCACCATAGAGCACTCTAGTTCCGAGTCACCATCGAACTTGAAGTCTTTCAAAGATCACTGGATGCGAGTGGATATATGAAAGGCCCCCTATAATCAGTAGAGTATTGAAGAGTACTCTAATAGGTGATAGAGGGCATGGCAGAACCGATCCGCCTTGCAGGATCCGGCCAAGCACACTGGTGACTCCATTGGCACATATAAGGTGCCAGATAGATTGATAAAAATTTTATGCTTCTATTAATTTCATATTAAACTGATCATACATATATTTTTACTAATTTATTTTTATTATTTATATATTATAGATAGGATAGCTAGATCGTGCACCGAGGTATTATAATTGTGGAAGGCCATACACTAGTCTAAAAGGACTGGTAATTACTTAGATCCTAGATCTTGACGTATCAAGATAACAACTTAAAATATTATTTCTTAGTTTATATACATAATGATATGTATAATTAGACTAATCAATTTGTAAACTATATAGACGGATTATGTAGAGTATGTCGTATCGTGGCACAATGAGGACCCATCCTTTCAGCCCCTTCTTGATCTCGAGGGATGGCTCAGGGCTACTGAAGAGTTGAGTAGGAGCCAAGTCATAGGATTTGGGCATAGCTTCAACCCTCCGAAGCTTGCCATTCTTCAGCATCCTTCTCTTAGGCCTCGATGACCCAAACATGAGGTGATGCAAATGTCTAGAACATTGTACATAGACTTTTTGCCAAGCGATCTCAGAGCTTTTGGGATGCTATCCATAATACAGTCATATAGATTCTCCAGAATCCATAGCTGCATGATCAATTGGCCTCATTGTCAGAGTAATCATAGTAAGTAAGTATATTAATAAAATCCTTTGCTTGTTTTAAATTTTTATATTTAGAATCTTAATATATTTAGGCTTGAATCAAGAAAGGGTACATACAGGATAAAATTCAATATAACCATCCAATCGATGGACTAAATGTATTTATAGTTCTATATCATTGAATGAAATATGTATGAATAATCTATTTAAGAATCGAATGAGTATATCAAAAAATACACCTCCATATCAATATATACGCTTTCATATCGAAATTTATTAATAATATTTTATTTTTCTTCAATACAGAATGTTGGGATCTCTGGCTCTCATCCACCAGCTATTAGAAAGGACATACAGGAGTAGTAGGATCAGGATAATGATGAGAAGGATCTCACATGATTGTCTTTATTTTGATATTATATATTTATTTTTTTACTTGTAAAGTAGTGTTAATTTATAAATTTATATAATTTATAATTGTAATATAATTATTTTTTTTATTTATAATTATGATATTTTATTATTAATTTACTTATAACATAGTTTAAAAACTATAATTACTATTTTATTATCATTAAATATGATTTTTTAAAATATAATTACTAATTTTAAAAAAATAAAAATATTATTAATGATGGCTTTAGCGATGATAATGGCCATTGCTTAAGCTTATTATCGATGGCTATAGTTAGTAGCGATAACCCATTTTGGTCACTAAATTTAATTATAAATTTAAAAATGAAAAACTATTAGCGATAGAAATCATCATCATGAATAGTTGTCACTAATAATTACTATTAGCGATGGCATTTTTGGTCGTTGCTAATAATAATAATAGCTTTCAATGACCAAATTATTTTAGATAGACTATTGTGACAATAATTAGCCATCACTAATAATCTATTTTCTTATAGTGAATAGACCTTAAGAGTATAGTGGTTGAAATATAAATGCACTCTTTTGAATGAACTCTTAGTATTTCTTAGGTTTTGTTACCGAGTTGACCAACCCAAGAGGGGGGGTGAATTGGATTAGAAAAAAATTTTAGCAAGTATGTACCTTTTGAAACCTTGTGTAGTAAGTGAAGTAAATAAAGTATTGAATGCAAAAGTAAATAAAAATGCAAAAGCAAGGGAAAATACAAACACCACAAGATTTAGAGTAATTCGGAGCAACCCTACTCCTACATCCACTATCCAAGGTGCACTCTTAGGATTTTCACTATATTTACCCGAAATACAGTCGGATTATTTTTCTACGAGCTCACAATCTAAAATCCAATACAAAGTTAGTTTTTCCAAGCTCACTAATAACCTAACTTGGTTTTCAAAGCTAACCAATAACCTAAAATAAACTCACAAGCTACAACCACCTGCTGTACTTGTAACAACTCAAAAATAGAGTTAACAAAAGAAGCAACACAAAAAATAAACCCAATATGTAGAATGGTTGCAATTAAAGCTCTTAATGAGGCCTTCTTGAATGCTTCTTCAATGCTCTTCAAGGCTCTCCTAACTCTTCAAAGATTAACTCAAGAAAGTAGATGGAAGTTGTTAGAGAACTTGAGTTTCTACTTGAAATCTCTTAGAATACTCAATACCTTCATTCTTTCTTTTTCTTTTGCCTTAAATCCTTCCTTTATAGCTTCTTGAAGTATTCCCAGATGAATATAGCCATTAGAATCTCTTAGGAATCAAAAACTAGCCATTGGGAGGCTTTAGATTCAAAAAATCTGAATTCTGGAACTAGCCATTTGTTGCCCAGGTGGCTTCTACCAAGAGTGGGGTAAATTGAAAATTTTAAAAAATTTAAGCAAATGTGTGCTCTGTTAAATGTTCTTTAGTGTGGAAAGTGTTGTGATTAGAATAATTAAAGTAGATGCAAGCAAAAGCAGAAAAGGCACAATCATAAACATAGCAAGTTTATAGTGGTTTGGAGCAACCTCGCTCCTATGTCCACTATCAAAGATACAACTTGGGATTTCTACTATATTCACCCATGCAATATAGCCAGATTATTTTCACGGGCTCACAATCCAAAACCCAAACTTGGTTTTAACCGGGCTAACCAAAAACCCAAAAATCCACTACAAAGTTAGTTTTAAGATGGGATCACTAACAACCCATACTTGGTTTTCAACAAGCTCACCAAGAACCTAACAAACTTATAAAAGAGTTAAGAAAATACAAGCAACTTTATGACAAACCCAAGTTGTCTAATGGTTGCAGTTGTAGCTCAAGGGAAGCCTTCTTAATTATACTTGAATGCTCCTTAATGGCTTCTTAGATTTCTCAATAAATGCTTCAAGCTTCATATGAGAGTTGGTGAAGACTTGAAGACTCTCTTGAATGCTTTCTCTTGAATATTCTTACCAAATAAACATTAAAGCTCATTCTTCTCTCAAGAGATGTCCAAATCCCTTATAAAATAGAGTCTTGTACTTTTCTTTGGTGGATATAGCCATTATAGACTATTGGGATTCAAAATATGACTGTTGAGCTTGATTTGATTTCAAATAGCAAGTTCTGGAACTAGCCGTTACTTGTCTAAAACTGGTATTCGAGTCGGCTCAGATGCTTTGAGTCAACTCGGATTCTTAGATAGGTCAGAAGGTTATACTGGTCGAGTCAGCTCCTCTTCATCGAGTCAACTCGCCTGGCTTGTTCTTCAGAATTGATTATATCTGATCTCTATAAGAGTCAGCTCTTCTATTCTTAAGTTGGCTCGCCTGCTTGTTTGAGAAATCCTTACTCTGGTTGAGTCGGCTCGGATACCCTCGAGTTGGCTCAAATTTTTAGAATTTTAGAACTTGTACTTTGCTTGAGTCGGCTCTTTGCTTTCGGGTTGGCTCGAATGTCTGACTGAGAAACTAAAGCGCTGGACGAGTCGGCTCGACTTCCTTCAAGTCGGCTCAGATATCTGCATGCCAGTAAGTTGTATTTTATGCCAGAACTCGAGTCGGCTCTTTATGATTTGAGTTGGCTCTTCAGTGAAGTTGCCCATTTTCATGAATTCTTGAGTGATTTTTGTTGGACACTTCTTTTCATAAAATATTTCCAATATTTCTTGAAATTTGCTTGACATACTTACAAAGTTGTAGGAAGTGTGAATGTGCATTAAAATCATCCTACAAAAACTTAAAAAAGACTTGGAAGTAGTTAGCAAAACAAATGCATGCTCCAATGTTTTGTTATCATCAAAATCATTCAAGGGTTCAACAATCTCCCCCTTTTTGATAATGACAAAACACTAGGCATGGAAAAGAAAACTTTATAATTACATGTATAAAGATATTTGGAAGTTAGTATCAACATGTATGAGCTATAAATCACAAATGTATCAGAGTATATTGACATAATATCAAGGCTTTTGAAACAGTATCATTATGTATTAACATTTATTTAAGCCTGTTTTTGCCTAAATTAAAGTCAATAAGCATATGACAAAATTTATAGGAAAAATATATCAGAGTTCAAAATTTACAAATTGTATTAGATCTTGAGATAGCAAAAGGTGTTGGTGTTGGCAATAATATATCATAGCTTATTCAGAGTTAATGGTAGTAGAGCTATTGACTGTATCAGAGCTTAATATGTATCAAAGCTAAATTTAGGAAACATCTCAGAGCATAAAGATAAAAACTCATTAAATTCAAAATCAATTAGCTCCCCCTTACTTGTTTGAATTTTCCATGCACATACACTTTATTAATATCATTCACCATTCTCCCCCTTTTTGTCATTAATCAAAAAGGTATACAATTAATTGCTCCCCCTATGTTAAGTACTTTAAGCTCGATTTTTAAAACAAAATGAGAAGATTATTAACATTGTTTGAGATGATTTCATGTTCTCAAAGAAATTTTGAGAAACTAATTTAAATTTATCTTGATTTGATGTTGAATATATAATCATTATTGCATAGATAACATTGCATACACAATAAGTAAGAAACAGATACTTTCATTGCTTTTAAAGTTTTCATTACAGCTTATAAAATTTGAAAGTACAAACAAAAATACTAAAAAAAATGGCCCACTCACTAACACTAGACTCAACTTTAACAGACTCAGACCTACCATACCAAGATCTAAAATGACTAGAAGAACTTCTAGTCCTAGTAGATGGTCCAGGAGGTGGGTGTCTAGAGTGAGGTGGAGGTTGTCTAGGGGTAGAAGAGCTAGCTCCTCTAGCAGTAGAAGATAGCTGAGATAGGAAAATCCAAACAGTGCTAAGCTCAGTCTATATCTTCTTGATCTCCTCATGAAGTGCAATGATCTCACTAGCTTGAGCATTGGCAAAAGCTTCTACAGATCCTCTCAATCGGCCAAACTCAGCTCAGAGTATCCTAACACCTATAGTGTAATCATCCTCACTCTTCCTGGTCTGCTCTAGTGACCCCATCCGAAAAGACAGCTCTCACAATTCTGATCTGAACTCCTATAATCCATGGTCTACTATTAGTTAGATATCATCAGACACAGACCTGAAATAATTTGTTAGTGACTGAAAGTCTCTCTACGGCTCTGCTCTAGTAGACTCAACTGTGTCCACTCTGGAGTGTAACTATCTCAGCTCTCCATAGATCTCCTGAAGTCTAGTATCGATTGTTTGACGAAGCTCGCCAAACATCGATCCAACAGTGCTCATCAGGGATTGTGATAACTATCTAATCTACTGAGCAAAGAAAGCATGTGATATTGATGGTGCTAAAGTATCTACTAATGGTCCTGGAGCAGGTGTAGCAGAAGGTGCAGAGATAGAAGTCTTTGCTGGTGCTGGTGAAGTCCTAGGACTCTCAGGCTCTCTCTGTATCTGTGCATGCTCATCAGCTAGTATGTCATCATCTCCTCTGTCAATAGTATCAGTACCATCAACAGGGTGCTCAGTCTGATCATCTTCACCTTCGTCTTCATCTAAAGTGGTCCCAGCTCTCTATTATGATGACTTCTTTGACCAACCTCCTTCAACTTGATGGTAACCTATCCTTTGAAGAGATTTTGCCGAATAAGTGTTAGTGTGATGCAATAATTTGCTATCCTCTCCATCCAAGTCAATACTAAGATGTCTTAATACTAAGGTGAAGGCCAAACCATAAGGTAGACATGCTTTGGCCTTATGAACTGCATCTCGCATCTGAATCAGCATAATATAAGTTAGATTGAGGGCCTCCCCCTCAATCATGTATCTCATGAACATCAGATCTCTTTCACTAACCCAATCAAAATGTCCAGTACAAGGCAAGAAGATTCTGCTTATGATATTGTGTAGAAGTCTTATCTCTAGGGATAAAACATTAGCTTTCACATTTGTTATCCCATCTACACTACTGGACTCTATAATAAGCCTTAAAGTTCTCTGCCTATCCTTCATGATTAGGTGACATTCTTCTCTATTAGGCATTTGAAAAATTTGGCATAAACTAGATTCATTCACAGATATCCTAACCCCTTTAATAATAGATGATGTTATCCCATGCTCTTCTAAGGTTAGATTCTTAAAAAAGGTTCTTATAAGGCTTGGGTAAGTAGGAACATTTAAAGAGCAAAAGTGTTCCCAGCCTTGAATTTCAATCCAGTTACCTATCTGAAACCCTTGGTTTTCCAAAAAAGAAAAATTTATCTTTCTACCAATGGTTACGGGACGATTTTCCATCTGGATGACTTGTCTTTGAGGTGTTGGAGGCGGATTTTTGATTTCTTCCTGTTCTTCCTATTCTTCCAAACGAGTCGGCTCTTCCTGTCTTCATTTAATCTTTCTTTCTCTTTCAGCTCTTGGATCAACCCTATGAGATCTCTTGCTGATTGCTCTTTTTGGTGCCATTGGGAGAGAAAAAATTAGGTTTGGATTAGATTGAGTGGATTTTGGGAGAATAGGGTAGGAGAGAGTATTCTAAAGCTTAGAGAGAGAGAGTTCTTAAGTTCATCTAGGGTTTGACTAAAAATAAGATCTAAGAAGGGTTTTGTGGGTTTTATATAAAAATGCCTAACCCAATATTCGAGTCGGCTTGACTTGAGCACTGATTCTCGAGTCGAATCGAACCAAAACTCTCTATATGGTTCAAAAAGGTTATGAATTGCTTTCTAAAGAAGGGTATACACTTATAAAGATGGTCAATATCCTTAAGTTGATGTAGAAGGCTTTCTAAATAATTTTTCTTAATTTTTTGGAGTAATTAAGTCCACAAACACTAAAATGGGTCACGTAAGCCTAATTCTCCTCTAATCATCACAAATCTCTCTTCATTAAGTGGCTTGGTGAAAATATTTGTAAGTTGGTTCTCAGTTGGAATTAATTCAAGTTCAATTTCTCCATTTAAAATATGATCTCTTATGAAATGATGTCTAATTTCAATGTTCTTTGTTCTTGAATGCTGAATTGGATTTTTTATCAAATTTATAGCACTTGTGTTATCATATTTGATAGGAATTTTAGTTTGTGTAACACCAAAATCTTCTAGTTATTGCTTAATCTATAACACTTGTGCACAACTCCCTGCAGCTACATACTCTGTTTCAGTAGTAGATAGTGCTACAGAGTTTTGTTTCTTACAGTGCCATGAATTAAGTTCAACCCTAGAAATTGGCAAGTACCACTAGTGCTTTTTATATCAATTTTACAACCAGCATAATCAGCATCCAAAAATCCAATTAAGTTTAATGAACATTGCTTTGAATACCATAGACCTAGATCACTTGTTCCTCTTAGATATTTTATAATTCTTTTTACTACAAGAATATGTGATTCTTTAGGATTATATTAAAATCTAGCACATATACATACACTAAACAAGATATCAGGTCAACTTGCAATTAAATATAATAGTGATCCAATCATACCTCTATATAGCTTTTGATCAATGTTGTTGCTATCTTCATCTTTGTATAATCTGCAGGTAGGGCTCATGGGTGTGCTCATTTGTTTGCTTGACTCCATACCAAACTTCTTGATGATCTCCTTGATGTACTTTGCTTGGTTTATAAAGGTTCCATCCTTTGTTTGCTTTATTTGGAGTCCAAGAAAGTAGGTTAGTTCATCCATCAAGCTTATCTCAAATTCTCCCTGCATTAACTCAACAAATTCTCTACAAAGATTCTCTTGGTTGCACCAAATATAATATCATCTATATAAATTTGTACAACTAACATATCATTATCCTTCTTTTTGATAAATAAAGTTTTATATACATTTTCTCTTACAAAATTATTTTCAAGTAAGAATTTGCTTAATCTATCATACCAAGCTCTAGGTGCTTGTTTTAGTCCATACAATGATTTATTAAGTTTAAAAACATGATTTGGAAGAGCATGATCTACAAAACCTGATGGCTGTTCTACAAGAATATGTTCTGATAAAAAACCATTTTAAAATATATTTTTTACATCCATTTGGAATAGCTTGAAATTCATGTAGCAAGCAAATGCAAGTAGTAATCTTATAGCTTCTAGTCTTACTATGGGTGCATAGGTTTTATCAAAATCTATTCCTTCCTCTTGATTATATCCTTTAGCCACTAATCTAGCTTTGTTTCTAATAACATTTCCTTTTTCATCTAGTTTATTTTTATAAACCATTTAGTTCCTATGATAGGATGGTCTGATGGTCTATTTAGTAATGTCCATACATTGTTCCTCTTAAATTGATTAAGTTCTTCATGCATGGCCATCATCAAATTAGGATCATTTTCAGCATCTTCTAAATTATGTGGCTCCATTTGTGATACAAATGCTAGATAGTCATGTACTTCTCTATGTGATGACCTAGTCCTAACACCTTGAGATGGATCACCAATAATTAAATCTCTTGGGCATGAAGTTACATACCTCCATTCCCTTGGTAGATCACCATGATCTTTACTTACCACTTCTTCTCCTTCTTGTGTTGGCTTTTCTTTTAAGCTCATATCCTCCATTTTTTTTCAAGTGTACCTGCATCATTATCTATACACTCTTCTTTCTTTGAAGTTAAGGGTTAGCTTCATCAAAAATGGCATGGAATGATTCTTCTACAGTTAGTGTTCTCTTATTAAACACCCTATATGCTTTGCTATTAATTGAATAGCCCAGAAATATAGCTTTATCAGATTTTGCATCAAATTTTCCTAGGTTATCCTTTCTATTATTTAACACAAAGCATTTACAACCAAAAACATGAAAGTAATTAATATTTGGTTTCTTTTCATTCCAAAGCTCATAAGGGATTTTCTTTAAAATTGGTCTTATTAAAACATGGTTTAAAATAAAGCAAGCAGTGTTCACCGCTTTTGCCCAAAAATATCTTGGAAGATTGCCTTCACATAGCATTGTTTGGGCCATTTCTTCTAAAGTCCTATTCTTTCTCTCTACAACATCATTTTGTTGTGATATTCCAAGAACGGAGAAGTTATGATCAATGTCATTTTCTATACAATAATCATCAAAAAATTGATTTTCAAATTCCGTGCCATGATCACTTCTAATAGATACAATTAAAAATTTATTCTGGTTTAAAACTTTCTTGTGGAATTTTTGAAAAACTTTGAAAGTTTCATCTTTATGTACAAATAAATAAGACCCATGTAAATCTAGAAAAATCATCTACTATCATAAGTACGTATTTCATACCACCTAGGCTTGTGATCCTAGTTGGTCCAAATAAATCCATGTAAAGTAGCTTAAGGGGTCTAGAGGTTGAAACCATATTTTTATATTTAAAATTCTCCTTAGTTTGTTTACCTATTTGATAAGCATCGCAAACATGTTCGAAATCAACTTTGAATTTAGGTAAACCTCTAACTAGATTCTTAGAAATTAATTTGGCAATTATATGCATGCTAGTATGACCTAATCGTCTATGCCAAAGTAAGCTAGACTTCTTGGTTTTAGCATTCATTACTACTAGACTTGTATTACTAGTCATGGCTAGATCATTTAGATCTACCACATATATATTTCCAAGTCTAAGTCCAATGAGTGTGGTGCTAGAATTAAGTGAGTTAGTTACTATACACATAGATGATTCAAAGACAACCTTGAAGCTTTTATCACACAATTGACTAATACTTAACAAATTATTCTTCAATTTATCTACTAGCAATACATTTTCAATGAAAGTAAAAGGGGTTATTTTGATCTTACCAATTCTAATTATTTTCTCCTTACCATTATCTCCAAAAGTTACCAATCCTCCTTTCATTTGTAGGGTAATGAATTGCTCTTTATCACCCGTCATATGCCTTGAGCAGCTGCTATCCAGATACCATCTTTTCTTTGCATTTTGGGCTGCAAGACATTCCTGCAAAACAATCACGGAGTATTTTTAGGTACCCAAGCTACCTTGGGTCCTTTCAGGTTAATAGGATTAGTTCCTTTAGAAATCTAAATTCTTCTAATTTTATTTTTGTTTTTCTTTAACATATTACATTGAAATGATTTGTGTCCAACCCCATTACATTCATAACAAACAACTCTAGGATTTTGAAAAGATATAAATTTTGATGCTCTAGAAGTAGAAGTATTAGATGTAGATGTAGAATCATTTAACTTAAAAAATTTTTGATTTGAAATTTTGGGTACATACTTTGAAGTTTTAGAAATGGATGTGGGAGCATTTGATACAAAAGCTTTTTGAAATAAAAGTTTCGGTACATAAGCTTTTGAAGATACAAATCAAGTAGCTAAAATTTCATTTTTATTCAAAGAGTTATAACCGATTCCAACCTTTATTACTTGAATCTCTTTGTTCTTTCAAAATTAACTCAACCTTATTTGAATTTAAAGTTAGTTTTTCAACCAAAGGCTTGAGTTTTTCTATCTCCATTTTCAAACCAATGTTTTCTTCAAGTAAAGCTTTGTTTTTCTCAAAGTAACTATTCTTTTCAGTTTGCAAAGCTTTATAGTTTTAAGAAAAGGTAATCAGTTGTTTTTGCAATGACTTATTCTTTTCTGAAATTTCAACATTTTCATTCATTAATGAATCATTGCTATTCTTTAAAGCTCTAATTTTTACCCTAGCCTTTTTAAATTCAGATAGTAAATCATGGAACGCTGAATTTAGCTCCTCAAAAGTAAATTCATTGTAAGGCTCAGGAGACATTATCTCATCTTCGAGACCCATAAGACATAGATTAGTAGTTTTAGTAGTCTCTTCCTCTTCAGTTGAAGTTGACTCATCACTGTTGCTCCAAGTAGCAACCATCACTTTCTTCTTCTTTTTTTTATATGTCTTCTTTAATAAAGGACAATCAATACGAATATGCCCTGACTTCTTGCATTCATAATAGATGGGCATTTGATCCTTTTCTTTTTCTTTTTTCTTGTCCTTATCCTTGCTGTATTCACCTTTCTTGTAAAATTTCCTGAAGTATCTTTCCTTTTTCTTGCCCATAAATTTTCTAAATCTCCTAACGACTAGTTCTATGTCTTCATCTTCTAAGTCATCTTCGGAGGAGGGGTAGTCTTCTTCAGATTCATCTTCTTGTTTTCTTATTTTCGATGCAGCTTTGAAGGCAATAGTCTTTTTCTTTTTCTGATCATCTTCATTCCTATGCTGCATGGTCAACTCATGTGTTATTAAAGAACCATCAGTTCATCCAGGGGTGGTGTGTTCAAGTCTTTTGCTTCCTAGATGGTAGTTAGGGTCCCACTTGTCTAAAAGTGATCTTAAGATCCTTTGTACTAGATCTGCATTAGAGTAAACCCTGCCAAGACTTTTCAAACCATTAATAATATCTGTAAAATGTGAAAACATGGCAGAGATAGTTTCATTTTATTCCATCTTAAACAGTTCATAGTTGTGCATAAGAAGATTAATTTTAGAAGTCTTCACTTGGAAAGTACCTTCATGGGTTACCTCCAGTTTGTCCCAAATTTCTTTTGTAGATAAGTAAGTAGAAACTTGATTGAACTCATTTGCATCTAAAGTATAATATAACAAGTTCATGGCTTTGGCATTTAACTCACCCATTTTCATGTTATGTTCATTCCAATCCTCTTCAGGCTTTTGGACATCCACACCATTGATCTTTATCATGGGTGTATGAGGTCCCTTTAGAATGACCTTCCATAATTGAAAGTCTACAGCTTGAATGTATATTTTCATTCTAGCTTTCCAATAAGAATAGTTTGTGCCAGTGAATAGTGGAGGTCTATTTGTTGATTGGCCTTCGGGCAAGGAGGTACTCATGGGATGAGCCATTAATCTTTACTCTAATTAACATTCAGAGAAACTGCTCTGATACCAGTTGTTGCCCAGGTAGCTTTTACCAAGAGGGAGGTGAATTAGAAATTTTAAAAAATTTAAGCAAATGTATGCTCTATTAAATGTTCTTTAGTAGGGAAAGTACTGTGATTAGAATAATTAAAGTAGAACCAAGTAAAAGCAGAAAAGGCACAATCACAAACATAGCAAGTTTATAGTGGTTCGGAGCAACCTCGCTCCTACGTCCACTATCCAAGATACCACTTGGGATTTCCACTATATTCATCCATGGAATACAGCTAGATTTTTTTCACGGGCTCACAATCCAAAACCCTAACTTGATTTTAACCTGGCTAACTAAAAATCCAAACTTGGTTTTGACCAGGCTCACCAAAAACCCACTACAAAGTTAGTTTTAAGATGGGATCACTAACAACCCACACTTGGTTTTCAACAGGCTCACCAAGAACCTAACAAACTCACAAAAGAGTTAAGAAATACAAGCAACTTTATGACAAACCCAAGTTATCTAATGGTTATAGTTGCAGCTCAAGAAAAGCCTTCTTAATTACACTTGAATGCTCCTTAATGGCTTCTTAGATTCCTCAATGAATGCTTTAAGCTTCAGATGAGAGTTGGTGAAGACTTGAAGACTCTATTGAATGCTTTCTCTTGAATATTCTCACCAAATAAACATTAAAGCTCATTCTTCTCTCAAGAGATGTCCAAATCCCTTATAAAATAGAGTCTTATACTTATCTTTGGTGGATATAGCTGTTATAGACTGTTGGGATTCGAAATATGACCGTTGGAGCTTGATTTGATTTCAAACAGCAGGTTCAAGAACTAGCCATTACTTGCCTAAAACTGGGATTCAAGTCGGCACGAATGCTTCTAGTCGGCTTGAATTCTCAGATAAGTCAGAAGGTTGTACTGGTCGAGTCGGCTCCTCATCATCGAGTTGGCTCGCTTGGATTGTTCTTTAGAACTAATTATATATGATATCTATAAGAGTCGGCTCTTCTATTCTTGAGTCAGCTCGCTTGTCTATTTGAGAAATCCTTACTCTGGTCGAGTCAACTCGGATACCCTCGAGTCGACTCAGATTTTTAGAATTTCAGAATTTGTACTCTTCTTGAGTCGGCTCTTTGCTTCCGGGTCGGCTCGAATGTCTGACTGAGAAACTGAAGCGCTGGATGAGTCGGCTCAACTTCCTTCGAGTTGGCTCGGATATATGCATGCCAATAAGTTATATTTTATGCTAGAACTCGAGTCGGCTCTTTATGATTTGAGTCGGCTATTCAGTGAAGTTGCCCATTTTCATGAGTTTTTTAGTGATTTTTCTTGGACACTTCTTTTCATAAAATATTTCCAATATTTTCAGAAATTTGCTTGACATACTTACAAAGTTGTAGGAAGTGTGAATGTGCATTAAAATCATCTTACAAAAACATAGAAAAGACTTGGAAGTAGTTAGCAAAACAAATGCATGCTCCAAAATTTTGTTATCATAAAATCATTCAAGGGTTCAACACCATTACTGTTGAAATACTGGGATTCCAGTCGGCTTGCAGAACTTGAGTTGGCTCGAATTGTCAGTGAAATAATTCTGCAGTCTGTGAGAGTCAGCTCTTATCAAATTAGAGTCAACTCGGTTGACTGAAATCTTAGAAGCAATTTTTCGTCACTCTGTAAGAGTCAGCTCTGATCTTCTTTGAGTCGGCTCAAATGTTTTGTATCAGAAAAGTACTGTGCCATGCCAAGAAATGTATCAGCTCTATTCAATAGAGTCAGCTCGAGTGAAACTTCTCCAAAGGCTTCCAAATAGCTTCAAACTTCTTCCAAACACATTCTAAACATATTCTAAAATATTTATACTTAAAATTCCATTCATTTGGCCCTTTTTTATGAATATACAATTGAATTTACTTAGGACTCTTAAATACATGAAAATACATGAAACTTTTTCTTGAATACATAGGTTCATTCCAAAGGTCTTGAAAAATATATGGTTGATGATTGTTCATTAGAAATGCCTTATAAAAACTTCTTAAACACTTAAAAAGCATCAGTATCAAATGCATGCTGCAATGTTTTGTAATCATCAAAATCATTCCAGGGATCAACAATCTCTTCCTTTTTGATGATGATAAAATACTGAGCATGGAAAGAATACGCACCTTTACATTTGCAACTGTATCAGAGTAAATGAGTTTAAAATATATTATACAGTATGTCATACCAAGCAATTCATGTTATGATTTATATTTGGTCTATTATAAGAAGAAATAGGAGTTCATTTCACAAGTTAGCTGAAGTATCAGAGCTTTACAAGTTAACTGAGGTGTCAGAGCTATTGAGCGAAATGTCAAGGCTTATTGTAATTTTATGAAATATACTCCCCCTTGCTCAAGCATTTTGCACACACATTGCACATTATAATTTTCCTTGGATCATGCATTTTTCATTGTAATTTCATATTTTTCTCATATTTTCCATGCATCACATAATATTATCATTTTCCATACATCACATTATATTATCATTTTCCATGCATCACATTATATTACTCCCCCTTTTTGTCATCAACAAAAGGTAAGTTATAAAATACTTCCCCTTACTATAATATTACATATCATCACATATTTAGAGAGTAAAAAAGAGTAGATATAACTATCATAAAGAGATAAATTTCAGTTCAGCAAAGGATTACAAAATATCATACATGAAGCACAACATAAACGAGACATCTGTGAGGCTAGTCCTCATTAGATTTAAGATCTAATACAATAATAGCCATAACCCTAGAAGCAGATGATCTAAGAGTCTGATGGATCATGTTTCTGGTCCTAAGGGATGGGCTAGCTCTAGGTATAGCTCTAGATCTATGATACTGTATAGGTGTGGGTTTGGCTTTAGTAGGTGTAGGTGGAGAAGTAGGCTCTAGCTTAGAAGCTGAAAGTAGTGGGGTCTTCTGGTCAATGAAAGCTTCAGATAATGAAAAAGTGCTGGTCCCAAAGAGAATCTGAGTGGCAAGAGTATCAGGAATGCTCTGCTCATGTTGCTCTGCCTCTGGTGCTGGTGTGTCCATGACATATAGATCTGTAGAATGCACATCAGCCTGCTAATCAATAGTATGTCCATAATCATGTCCATCATCTGGTGGCAGAGGAGGTGATCCAGAATGTCCAGCTGAAGTAGTCTGATGTAGAGTTGCTAGGATCCTTTTAAAACCATCTCTGACCTCAATCTGTAGCTGATCAATCCTATAATGTACCTCTACTCGAACTATCTGAAGATCATATCTGAGAGCAGAAATATCATCTCTAAGTATCCTCATATTAGAAACATGTTGCTGTCCACCAATGCTGGGCTCTAAAGGTACTGACGGAGGTGGTGTGGTAGGTGCTGGCTTTGAGGATCCAGCCTCATCATCATGCATATCCTCATCATCTCCAGTCTACTCAGCAGTCTCAACATCATCTGGGATGTCATCCCCATCATCATCATCTGAGTGAACTGCTCTCTGTCCTGATACTTTCTTTATCCATACACCTTCAATTTTATGGTACCCCATTCTATGAAGTGATTTTTCTGAATATCTATCAATGTGCAGAAGGGGTCTACTGTCCTCTCCAGATAGGTCAATGCCACAGTCCTGAAATAGTAGGGTGAAGGCCATCCCATAGGGTAGACATGCTCTGGCCTTGCAAGCTGCATCTCTAATCTAGGTCATCATGATGAATGGCAGATTAAGGGCCTCCCCCTCAATCATGTATCTCATGAACATAAGATCATGCTTGCTCACCCAATCAAAATGCCCTGTCCTGGGCAAGAAAACCTTGCTAATGATATTATGGAGCAGGCACATCTCGAGTGATAGTCTATTAGCTTGAACATTAGAGATGCCTTCCACATTTCTTCTTTCTAAAACAACTCTCAAAGTATTTTGTCTGTCCTTGATATTCAAATAACATTTTTTAGTCTTGGGCATTTGTAGAACTCTACTTAACCTAGCTTCATCCACTAAAATGGTAATTCCTTTCATTGTAGAGAGGATCTGGTGTGTGCCAAAAGAAAGGTGCAAGGTCCTAACTAGTGTGGGATATGTGGGGACATCCAAAGAACAGAAGAACTCCCATCCCTGTGCTCTTATCCAATCACCAATGCGAAAATGTTGTTGTTCAAGAAATCCAAAATCAACTCTTCTACCTGAGGTTACTGGTCTGTTGCCCATCTGAATGATTTTTCAATAAGGAGGAGGTGGAGCTTGTGGTTCCTGTGGAGTCGGCTCATCTTGTCTTCTCTTTGATCTTCTTTCTGTTTGAACAGTGCTCGAAGCCATCTATTTCCTTTATGCCACTACCTTCTTGGGAGCCATTGATCTAGGATCTAAGGGATTTAGATGGATTTGAGTGGTCCCTAGGGCTAAAATGGAAGGACTCCCTTAGGC
This sequence comes from Areca catechu, assembly GCA_021397845.1. NCBI lineage: Eukaryota > Viridiplantae > Streptophyta > Magnoliopsida > Arecales > Arecaceae > Areca > Areca catechu. The sequence goes on from CM038038.1 coordinate 24,677,852, forward strand.
TCGGGTTCAACAAGAAAGAATGAGAAAAAAAGAAATTTTTAGGGCTTGTAGTCTTTAAGTAAATCCGTCATCTGAGTTGACTCGCCCAGAGAGCTTTTCTGCTCAAGTCGACTCGAGCAGAACCAATGAAAATGGTTTAAAAAATTCAGGGAAAAGGTTTCTATTCCTATAAAAATACAAGAAAAGCTATATACCGACTCGAGCAGAACCAATGAAAATGATTCAAAAAATTTAGGGAAAAGGTTTCCATTCCTAGAAAAATACTAGAAAAGGTATGTATCAAACTTAAATAGGTGATGGAGGTCCTCTAGATAAGTTTTTCTTAATTCTTGAAGAAATTAGGTCAAAATTTTAAAAAGGATTACAAAGGCCTAATTCTTCTCTGATCATTTGAAATCTATCCTCACTAAGGGATTTAGTAAAGATGTCAGCCAGTTGTTTTGCAGTACAAATAAATTCTAGTTCAATATTATTATTTTGAACATGATCCCTAATGAAATGATATCTAATTTCAATATGCTTAGTTCTTGAATGTTGAATAGGATTCTTTGTTAAGTTGATAGCACTTGTGTTATCATATTTAATTAAAATTTTAGATTGAATAAAATCATAATCTTCTAGTTGTTGTTTAATCCATAATACTTGAACACAACAACTCCCTGCAGTCACGTACTCCGTCTCAGTAGTAGATAGTGCCACGAAGTTTTGTTTCTTGCTGTGCCATGAGATTAAGTTTAACCTTAAAAATTGACATATGCCACTAGTACATTTTCTATCAATTCTACAACCACCATAATCAGCATCTGAATAACCTATTAAATTTAAAGATAAAGGTTTAAAGTACCATAGTCCTAAGTTTGATGTACCTTTGAGATATCGTTAGATTCTTTTAATTGCAAGTATATATGATTCTTTAGGATTAGCTTGAAATCTTACACATATACAAACACTAAATAGTACATCAGGTCTACTTGCAGTCAAAAAAGTAGAGATCTAATCATACCTTGATATAATTTTTGATCAACCTTGTTACCTTCCTCATGTTTGTCAAGTTTGTAGGTTGGGCTCATAGGTGTGCCAATTTTCTTTGTAGATTCCATCTTAAACTTCTTCAAGAGTTCTTTGATGTACTTTGTTTGGTTGATGAATATCCTTTCCTTTGTTTGTTTGATTTGCAGTCCAAGAAAGAAAGTGAGTTTACCCATCATGCTCATTTCAAATTCTCCCTGCATAAGCTTGGCAAATTCTTGACATAAAGTTTCGTTAGTTGCACCAAAGATTATATCATCAACATATATCTATATAACTAATAATTCATCATATTTTCTTTTGATAAACAATGTTGTATCTACTTTACTTCTTTTGAAATCATTTTCTAAAAGAAACTTGCTTAACCTCTCATACCATGCTCTAGGTGCTTGTTTTAAACCATATAAAGCTTTATTTAGTTTGAAAATATGATTTGGAAAAGAGTGATTTTCAAAACCGGGAGGTTGTTCTACAAAATCTTCTTCTTCAATGTAGCCATTTAAAAAAGGCACTTTTTACATCCATTTGAAAAAGTTTAAATTCCATGTGACATGCAAATGCAAGTAAAAGTCTTATAGCTTCAATTTTTGCTATAGGTACATAAGTTTCATCAAAATCTAATCCTTCCTCTTGGTTATATCCTTTAGCAACTAATCTGGCTTTGTTTCTAACTACATTGCCTTTGTCATCTAATTTATTTCTAAAAGCCCATTTAGAACCTACGATAGGATGTTCCTTAGGTCTTGCTACTAAGGTCCATACATTGTTTCTTTTAAATTAATTCAGTTCCTCCTGCATAGCTATCATCCAATTTGGATCATGTTTAGCTTCCTCTATGCAGTTAGGTTCAACTTGAGAAACAAATGCTAAATAGTCAAAGGTGTCTCTAAAAGATGGCCTAGTTTATACTTCTTGAGAGGGATCACCAATAATTAATTTTTTATGGTGAGAATGTGCATACCTTTAATCCTTTGGTAGCTCATCATGTTCTACACTTACCTTCTTTTCTTGTTTAACTTGCTTTTCTTTCAAGATCATGTCATTATCAATACACTCTTCTTTTCTTGAAGGTGTGAGGTTAGACTCATCGAAAATAACAAGAATTGATTCTTCAATAGTTAAAGTTCTTTTGTTAAAAACTCTATATGCTTTGCTTGTAGTTGAATATCCAAGAAATATACCTTGATTAGATTTTGCACCAAACTTTTCTAAGTTATCTTTTCCATTGTTCAAGATATAACATTTTCATCCAAAAACATGAAAGTAATGAATATTTGGTTTTCTATCATTCCAAAGCTTATAGGGGCTTTTTTTCAAAATTAGTCTAATCAAAACATGGTGATGTAGCAACATCCACTGACGTGGAGTTCGACATGACAACATCCACTCACATGAAGCCTATACAGCTGCCAGCCAAAGACTGCATGGATGGGACCTACCATCTGGATGGGGCCTACCATTTGGATGCGGCCCCCAAGTGGAACGCTGAGGCAAGCCCCCTACCGAGGTCAGCTCCTAGCCGGGGTCAAGCTCAAAAAATGAGCCCCCATCCGAGGTCAGCTCCTGGCCAGGGTCATGTTCGTGCGGCTGAAGTCAACCCACCTGCGAAGGTCAACTCCCAGCTAAGGTCGAGACCAAGAAGCAAGCCCTCCTCCTGATGCCAGCTCCTGGCCGAAGCAAAGCTCATAAAGTCAGCTCTCCCAGTCGATGCAGAACTCATAAAGCAGGCCCCTATCCGAGATCAGCTCCCAGCCGAGGTCGAGCTCATGAATGAGCCCTCCATCTGAGGTCAGCTCCCGATCAGGGTCGATCTCATGCTGCCAAAGGAGGACCCCCTTGCGAGGTCTTTCCAGAATTTTCACTTGCAATGAAGGAGGGAAAGATTAGTGAGAATTCAAACCATGATTCCTATCCACCTACGACCTCCGAGAAGTGGTGCATGCCTTATCACCAGTCCTAGTTCTGCAACACGCTACCCACATGCTCTGAATAAGGCAAGCCTTGTCAGACCCGGGGTCCAACCATATGCTGCCACGTCCACCATTGTACGGTCGGGGGATGCTGGCTCGCATGACGCTAAACCCAGAATCCTCCCAAAAGGAGAATCCTGTCCAAGCCACAGGCCCTGTAATGCCTGGACGGTCCCTCTAGAAATGAAAAATCCCACCATGGCACGGGGCTCAGCGGCCCACCACGTGCCCCTCATAAGAAAAATAGCACCCCCAGCGAAAAGGAAAGGGCAAGAAAAAAAGGGAGAAGAAAAAAAGAGAAGGAGGCTCCCGGGGAAAAGGCTCCCAAGGAGAGAGCCAAGTGAGCAAGGTAAGAAAGGTAAGAGGCAGACGTAGGAGGAGTGGGGAGAGAAGCAAGAGAATGGGCTCCCCAAGAGCTTAGTGGCCAAGGAGCTAGTCGGAGAACCTCCCCGCTCTTCGCTCTCCATTCCTCCTTTCTATCATTTAGGCATCGTTATCCTGATCTTTATATTATTTGAATATCTTAACCATGTCACCCCGTGACGTGAGGGAGTTCTCCAAGCTCTCCATCTTAGAGATTTATTTTGTTTCTCTCAATTATCCCACTGACTTGATCATCAGAGTGTCATCGTCGAAATCCTTGATCCAGGTCTCCTTTATTTTATAGGCCGAGCGGGTCAAAGGGTCGATGCCCCCCTAAGGGGGAGAGCACTTATGTCGGGAGAAGGAGGCACTCAACACGGTGACGACATGCCAGAGCTGCAGGCCATAATGATCTGGGTAGCAACACATGGTTTAATATGTAACATACAGTATTCACAGCTTCTATCCAAAAGTACATTGGAAGATTGCCTTCATACAACATGGTTCGGGCCATCTCTTCCAATGTTCTATTTTTCTTTTCCATAACTCCATTTTGTTATGATGTTCTAGGGGCTGAAAAGTTATGATCAATGCCATGTTCTATATAAAATTCTTAAAATTATTGATTTTCGTATTCAGTACCATGATCACTTCTAATTGAGACAACTGAAAGATTTTTTTGATTTGAAACCTTTTTGTGAAACTTTTGAAAAACTTTGAAGGCTTAATCTTTCTGTGCTAAAAACAAAACCAAAGTGAATCGTAAAAAATCATCTACTATCACAAGTCCATATTTCATACCTCCTAGGCTTGTGATCCTAGTTGGTCCAAATAAGTCCATGTGTAGCAGTTATAAAGGTCTTAATGTTGAAACAATATTTCTAAATTTAAAATTTTCTCTAGTTTGTTTACCATATTAGCATGCATTACAAACATGATCAAAATCAACTTTAAACTTTGATAAACCTCTAACTAGATCTTTGAAAATTAATTTTGTTAATGTATGCATGCTAGCATGACCTAATCTTCTATGCCAAAGTAAACTAGATTCCTTGGTTTTAGCATTCATAGCCATTAGACTTGTACTACTTGACATAGCTAGATCATTCAAGTCTACTATATATATATTTCTAAGTCTATAACCAACAAACATAATGCTAGAATCAAGAGAGCTAGTTACTATGCATATTGAAGATTCAAATAAAATTTTAAAGCCTCTATCACATAATTGACTAATGATCAATAGATTATACTTCAATTTATCTACTAGCAATACATTTTCAATATAAATAAAAGGAGTAGTTTTGATCTTACCAATTCTAATGATTTTTTTCTTGCCATTATCATCAAATGTAACCATTCTACCATCTTTCATTTCAAGGGTGATGAATTGATCTTTGTCACCCATCATGTATCTTGAATAGCCGCTATCTAGATACTATCTCTTCTTTGAGTTTTGGGCTGCAAGACATTCTTGCAAAACAATCAAGTGGAATTTTTAGGTACCCAAGATTTCTTGGTTCCTTGATGGTTAGTAGCTGTGGTTCCTTTAGGAACCCAAATCCTTTTTACTTTGTTTTTATTTTTCCTTCTCAAATTGCATTCCTATGCCTTATGTCCAACCCCATTACAGCAAAAACAAATTACATTTGATTTTTGAAAAGAAGTGGATGCTGAAAATTTTGATGCATACGATTTTGAAGCTGTAAATTTATTTATATGCATTGTATTGTACCCAATTCTAGCTTTATTATTAGATTTCTTTTGATTATTCAGAATTAGCTCAAGTTTGTTTGAACTTAAGGTTAATTTATCAACAAGAGGTTTGAGTCCATCCATTTTATTTTGCAAACTTTTATTCTTTTCAAAACATTCATCTTTTTTGGTTTGTATCACTTTACATTTTTTAGAAATATTACTTAATTTTTTTTGTAAAAGATTGTTCTTTTCAGAAATCTCATCATTTTCTTTCAATAATATATCATAGTTATTTTTCAAAGATTTGATTTTCAAACTATTCTTCTTATATTCAGTTAAAAGTTTCTGAAAAGTAGTATGCAATTTATCATAAGTAAATTCATAAATGGGTTCACTAGATGTTACCTCATTTTCTAAACCCATTAAACATATATTTGCTAATTTTGCTATTTCTTTCTCCTCATTGAAAGTGGATTCATCACTGTCACTCCATGCAGCCATCATTGCTTTTTTTTTCTTCTTCTTGTATCTCTTTTTCAATGTAGGACATTCAAAATGGTAGTGCCCTGGCTTCTTACATTCATAACAAATAAGTAGTTGCTCATTTTCTTTATCTTTGTATTTTTCTTTTTCTTTGCTTTGTTCACCTTTGTTAAGGTTCTTCCTCCAGTATCTTGACTTTCTTTTGCCCATAAATTTTTGAAATCTTCTCATAACTAATGCTATATCATAATCTCCTAATTCTTTATCCAAGGATGAGCTTTCTTCTTCTTTTTCCTCTTCTTGCTTCTTAATCTCTGCCGCAGCATTGAATGTTATTGATTTCTTTTTCTTACTATCATCTTCGCTGCGGTGTTGCATTATTAGTTCATAGGTAATCAAAGAACCAAGAAGTTCATCAAGTGGAAGTGTATTTAAGTCTTTGGCTTTTTGTATTGCAGTGACTTTGGGATTCCATTTATCTAGTAAAGATCGAAGAATCTTTTGTACCATATCAGTATTAGAGTATATCCTGTCAAGACTTTTCAAACTGTTAATAATATCTATAAATCTAACAAACATTTTAGATATTATCTTATTTGGTTCCATTTTAAATAGTTCATAATTATGCACAAGTATATTAATTTTAGAGGTCTTTACTTGGATAGTACCCTCATGTATAACTTATAGTTTATCCCAAATTTTATTTGCCAAGGTGCAAGTGGAAATCCGGTTAAACTCATTTGTATCCAAAGCACAATAAAGAAGATTCATGTCTTTGGCATTAAATTCATCCATTTTCATATCATATTCATTCCATTCCTCTTCTGGTTTAGGGATGTCTATTCCATCTACTTTTTTTATGGATATGTGTGGTATTTTCAAGATTATTTTTCATAATTGAAAATTAACAGCTTGTATATAAATTTTTATCCTAGCTTTCTAAGAGGTGTAATTGGTGCCGGTGAATAGTGGAGGTCTATTACTTGATTGACCTTCGATCAAAGATGTGCTAATTTGGGTTACCATAGAACTTTTCTCTTAATCGTTATATTAATGGCACTAATATGTGGCTCTGATACTACTTGTTACCCAGTTGGCCAACCCAAGAGGGGGGGTGAATTATGTTAGAAAAAAATTTTAGCAAGTATGTGCCTTTTGAAACCTTGTGTGGTGAGTGAAGTAAATAGAATATTGCATGCGAAAGTAAATAACAATGCAAAAGAAAGAGTAAACACAAACACTACAAGATTTAGAGTGGTTCGGAGCAACCCAGCTTCTACATCCACTATCCAAGTTGCACTCTTAGGATTTTCACTATATTCACCCCGAATACAATCGAATTATTTTTCTACGGGCTCACAATCCAAAACCTAATACAAAGTTAGTTTTTCTGGGCTCACTAACAACCCAACTTGGTTTTCAAGGCTAACTAACAATCTAAAATAAATTCACAAGCTACAGCCACTTGCTATACTTGTAACAACTCAAAAATAGAGTTAACAAAAGAAGCAACACAAAAAACAAACCCAACATGTTGAATGGTTATAGTTGAAGCTCTTAATGAGGTCCTTTGAATGCTTCTTCAATGCTCTTCAAGGCTATCTTAACTCTTCAAAGATTAATTCAAGAAAGTAGTTGGAAATTATTAAAGAACTTGAATTTCTACTTGAAAGCTCTTAGAATATTCAATACCTTCATTCTTTCTTTTTCTCTTGCCTTAAATCCTTCATTTATAGCTTCTTGAAGTGTTTCCAAATGAATATGACCATTAGAATCTCTTGGAAATTAAAAACTAGCCATTAGGAGGCTTTAGATTCAAAAAATTTAAATTCTGGAGCTAGCCGTTACTATTGAACTCCTGGGATTGGAGTTGGCTCCCAGAACTTAAGTCAGCTCGGATTGTCGGTAAAGTAATTCTGCTGTTTGTGAAAGTCGGCTCTTGTAAAATTAGAGTTGGCTTGGTTAACTGAAATCTCAAAAGTAATTTTCTGTCACTCTGTGAGAGTCGGTTCTAATCTTCTTTGAGTCAGCTCGAATGTTTTGTATTAGAAAAGTAATATGCTGTGCCAAAAAATGTATTAGCCTATTCATTAGAGTTGGCTTGAGTGAAACTTCTCTAAAGGCTTCCAAATAGCTTCAAACTTCTTCCAAACACATTCTAAATCTATTATAAAGTATTTATACTTAAAATTACATTGATTTGGTCCTTTTTCATGAATATACAATTGAATTTACTTAGTGCTCTTAAATACATGAAAAATACATGAAATTTTTTCTTGAATACATAGATTCATTCCAAAGGTCTTAAAAAATGTAGGGTTGATGATTGTTCATTAGAAATGCCCTACAAAAACTTCTTAAACACATAAAAGGCATCATTATCAAATGCATTCTCCAATATTTTGTAATCATCAAAATCATTCCAGGGGTCAACATATTTTTTTTAGTTTTCTTTCTTTTTTATATTTCTTTAATATGTTTGGAATGCTTTTAAAGCTCTTGGAAGGCTTGGAAATCAATTTATGACCATTGAAAGGCTAGAACTAGTTGTTAAAGCTATTTTGCATGTTTCTACATCTTCTGCAAAACTAGTTGATAAAGCTATCAAACACAGTGGAGGTGACTCATTGAAACTTAGGATTGACTCGAAGTTAATTTGGGATCGACTCGAACCATCTTGGAATCAACTTGGGAATAAGTCAATTTTGGCAATTTTTTTTTTTTCACCTAAGACCATTCAAGAGGTAACTTAGCTAAACTTATGGTGACTGGAAGCATATAAGAGTTAGCTTTGTTTTAAGAGAGTCGGTTGGAAAATAGGTTGAAAAATGGTGCTATTTGTCTTTGGCCTAAAATCGTTTGGGAATCGACTCATAGTAACTAGGGGTCGACTCATAATTTTGTAGCACTTGAGATTTTGATATCAGAGCCATCTCATTGACTTGGAATCAATTTTTGACTTTCAACTTCGTTTTTCTCACAATATAGCTTTCTAAACTTGCATCTCATGATTTCAAATTCTAGTAATTGCTTTTACATTCTTATGTCAAATTAGCCTACTGAAACTTTGCTCATGCATAATTCAACAAACTATTAATTTTATAATATACTCAAATATTTTGTATTCATCAAATTATTTCTTGAATCAACACCTTATTGGCCAAGTGCCAGCACACACCCAATGGGACCCAGGGAGGGTTGCCATGTTAGGGATGGTGGCTAATGACTTGGTAGCATCCTTGGGGATCAATAGGAGGGTTGACTTCCCCTTGCTTAGAAGGGATTAAATGGGATTGACCGCTCAGCCTACCTCTTAGGTGCGATATGGCTTGATGCGAGTTGACCTAGGTGCGAAGCCCCTCAAGCTCGCCAGTGCAATTACCACTAGGCTTTGGTGCACCTTAAGACTAATAAATCATAGCCTTCCAATAGGTAATTGCCTTTTGAAAAGTTAGTTAGGGTCTACGATCCTACATGTGGTATCATAGCAAGATTGTAGGTTTGAACCTTTACAAGCCCCCCAGGTGTTGTTGGGGGGAGGGGGTGCGGGTTGGTTTGTTGGCAAGGTAACAGTGCACACTCAATGGGACCTAGGAAGGGTTTCCATACAAGGGTGTAGCTAGGAGTCTTCATCTTCAAAGAAAATAAATTTTTATTTTTATTTTTAAATCTTGTATCTTTCTTTTATGCAATTAAGATGTTTGAATAATTGTAATATTCTATTTTTCTTTACCAATAAAATATTAGATTTGATATCTAATGTAGCCTAATTACCACTTAGTCAGGTTTAACTCCTTGAATCAACTATATGTACTGAATTAATTATAGAGAGTCTAATTGATTAAAGAAATCTATTCCTAATCATGCTAATTTTCTTTGGATCAAATAAAACTAGAGTTAAACTCTAATTAAGGTTTAATCTTATGATGGAGAGAGACGTGTGTAGATATAAATATAGAGGTAACCAGGTCCCTTTCTCCAACTCTCATAATAATGATGAGTGGTTCCCCATCGATCATTTATATAATAAAAAGGAGGGTGAGGAGAGAGAAAACCAGACACCTCAAGGTGAAGAATGGATATTTTTTGAGGACTACATGATCTACATATTTAGAACAATGGTGCAAGGTATGTCTTCTATAATTTATGATTTTGTATGAATACAAAAGCATGATACAGGCATAAAAGATTAAAGTTTATCATAATATATTGTATTAGAGCAAGGTTTCATATTTTGCATTCATGCAAAAATTTAGGATAAATTTTGATTTATTTTTGGAATATTAAAATCAACTCTGGTTTCATTTTTTTATTTATTTGTATTGAAGTTTAAATAAATAAAATATATAAGATGGGCATGTTCTTCCACTTTTTCGATCATGTATCTTCTTTCCATTGATCAAATTCCATATACAGCCTCAAGTATTGGCTAGTGGAGCAATTTCATAAAAGAGTGCAAAATAATGCATTACTGCCTACTCTATAATAAAAGATGAATATATAAGTTGGTATGAGACTTTCTAATATGGTCTATAGTTAAGAAAACTCATCTCAGAACTAGAAGTTATAAATTCCATTTTCAAGCCACTGAAAATTTATTTTAACAATTCTACTACAATTTTGTTCTCTAATAGTAGCAAAATTATTAATGTAAATAAGCACATTGATGTTAGGTATCTTACAGTAAATGAGAGAATAGTAATCATCAGGTGTCTATTAATCTTATTAGTACTACTTGTATGATAGCTGATCTATTAACTAAAAGTTTAGTGTCCAAAATTTTCAGAGTATATAAAACTTATGATTGTTTGTCATTGAAATATTTAATTTATAATAAATACTTATTTTGAGATCTCTTAATGATATAATGATTACTGTTATTTTTGTTTAATTATTATTCACATATATTATAGTTGATTTTTATCATAATTAAAGTAAATAGAAGAGTTATTTATATGACATTATAATGGGACCGTTATGATAGGCATTATGATTTTGATAGCCTATACTCTAGTATATAAAATTGGGTTAAGTGAAAATTATTGATGTCATAGTATATTGAAGGGAGTATGTTAATTGAAATGTATTACCACCATGATCCATATTAATGATTTTTTTACTTAATAAAGTATAAATATTTTTTTAAGAAATAGATAATTGGATAAATTTTTATTAATGAGTGCACTCGTCGGATCAATTTTAAAATTTTGATTCAATACTATTATTTTATTTTTAAAAGTAAAATATTTTATTTTAAAGTAAAATATTCTAGTAGAACAAAGAGTTATTTTTAAGTAATAATATAGGCCAAATAGAAGAATGTTAGATTTGATGTCTAATATGGCCTAATTACCACTTAATCAAGTTTAACTCCTTGCATCAACTATATATACTGAATCAATTATAAAGAGTCCTATTAATTAAAGAAATCTATTCCTAAGTAGACTGATCCTCTTTAGATTAAATAGAACTGGAGTTAAACTCTAATTAAAGTTTTTTTATGATGGGAGAGACACATGTGCAAGTATAAATATAGAGGTAACTTGGTCATTTTTTTCAACTCTCATAACAGCGATGAACAGTTTCTCATCAATCCTTTACATAAGAAAAAGAAGAATGAAGAGAGAGAAGACCAAACACCTCAAGATGAAGAATGGATATTTTGAGGACTACGTGATCTACATGTTTAGAACAATGGTGCAACATATGTCTTCCGTAATTTATAGTTTTACATGATCATAAAAGCATGATCCATGTTTAAAATATTAAAGTTTATCAAAATATAAAGTTCATTATTTCTTTCAAATATTGTGTTCTTAATTTTTTAGTATGATACAAGTCTTTGAATAGCCTAGACTACATAAAATGAGTCACGATCTCAGTGAGATAGGCTATGCTCGGGAATCAATCATAAATCTCTTGGCTTAAGGAATGCATACTAAATTTATGATTAAAAACAAAAATTGAAATCCTCAAGATACATTTTTTATTATCTTAAATTTTCTTTCACTTGTAATTTGCACTCTTCTTGATTTTAATCCTAACTTAATTATTTTAAGTAAAATTCCTAACTCGAATATAATTGTCCAAGATTTATGTGGATCGATATCTGGTCTCACTATATGTATATTATTAGTTTGACCAGTTTAATTATTTTTTATCATCTCATGACAAGATGTATGGCAATTACCTTTTGAGAAATTAGTTAGGGGTTATAGTCCTGCACATCCTCCCTCTCTCTTTGAAATAAATAATTCAAGTTTAATCTCTTATCCTGTCCTAGCATATTAGGAATGGAACATATAAAATGCATATTTAATAAAAAATAGATAAGCAAATTCTTGAGAAGAGTATCTTCAGTTTATTAGACTAATGGTCTTATGGAGCCTAACCATTTTAATGTAAAACAAATACTAATGTGATATGATTATTTTAATATAAGTTTTTATTTTATTATTTATATATCTAGATATATATATATATATATGTTTTGATTTATGAGACTAATAAATAATGAGCTATAAAATGATAAATAATTCATAGATTAAATATATATTTTGAGTTTCTTAATCATGTTTTATTGTACCATTTCATACCATTTATAGTAAGAATATATCTGATGTGGCAACATCCGCTGACGGGGAGCTTGTGAATGGCCACGATGACAAGAGACCTGCTACTTGGATGAGGCAGTCTAATGAGGACCTAAGGCGGGACGCCCAGTCTGAGGTCAAGCTCCCAGTCGAGGCTGGGCTCATTGGACGAGCTGCCCTCTGAGATCAAGCTCCCAGTTGAGGCCGGGCTCATTGAGCGAGCCCCCCGTCTGAGATCAAGCTCCCACCGAGGTCGGGCTCATTGGGCAAGCCCCCCGTCTGAGATCAAGCTTCTAGCTAAAGCTGGGCTCACGAGGCGCGCCCCTATCCAAGGTCAGCTCCCGACTAGGGCCACGCTCGTGTCCCAATGCAAAGTCCCAGACATGGAGTTCCCGCTAGAAAGCAGATATTCAAATCATGCCACAGCAAAAGCATGGCCACCCGTAACCTTCTGTAAGTGGCACCAGCCCTACTATAGGTATGATACGGGTGCTCCTAGGCCCCAGGCCCGGTGGCGTGGTACCACACCCATAGCCGTACCACCAACGGCCACCCACAACCATGGCACAATACCCGGAGCTTTTCCAAGAGAGGAATCTGGCCAAGGTCCCAGGACCTGCAATAACTAAGCGGTCCTTCCTGAAATAGAAACACCACTCTTATAAGGAACAGGGGAGAAGAAAGAAGGAAAAGAGGAGGTTTTCTTCTTCCGGACTTTCTTCCAAAAGGAAGGGAGAACTTCCGGAGCCTCAAGAGGTTCATAGGGGCTCGCATCCAGGGGGCTTCTCTAGGCTCCTTAAGCCCCCTTCTCGGAGAGAGCCTCGACCCTGCCTCTGGAGAGAAGAAGGAAGGTATGGAAGGTAAGAACGCAGGGGAAGGCGAGGGAGAGGTAAGTCCCCATTCCTTGCTCTCGATCCCTACTTTTTTCATTTCCTTTACATTTATGTCTAACATGCACCCCCTCGGCGGATGGATCCCCCGAGCTCTACGCCGTGGAGGTCTTTTATGTTTCCCTCGATCGTCCTACTGACTTGATCATCGGAGTGTCCTCACTGGAATCCGGCCCCGGGTCTCCACTATTTTGCAGGAAAGAAGGGAGGACGAGCAGTGGCAGGGGAGGAGGAATGCCCCGGCGTGACCGAGCTGCAGGCCACGGCAATCTTGGCAGCAACAGATTGGCCCGCCAGGTAGGGGTAAGGTTTCAAGATCCTAGCGACCAATAGATTGGCATGTCAAGTAGGGATAAGGTTTTAAGATCCTGGCGACCAATAGATTGGCGCGCCAGGTAGGGGTAAGGTTTCAAGATCGTGATGACCAACAGATTGGCATTCTAGGTAGGGATAAAGTTTCAAGATCCTAGTGAGCAACAAATTGGCGTGCCATGAAGGGGGAAGAAGATTCAAGAGTTGAAGCGATCCGGCCGAGCATTAGGGATCAAGGCTCCTCAACTGAGGGAGCGACAGCAACAGCCTTCACCCCTGGGGGGGCAGACTAGGGACCACCCCTGAGAGAGTAACACACCCCTATCCATGTGACCAGAGCTCAATAGGTAGCTCTCTTCCCCTATTACCCTCATAGTATGAAGAGCTGTGTGACAGGTTCACGAGAAAGGCTTCTATATCACCACCAAGGGCAAGCATCACAGTTTTGCACTCGCTGCTGAACTCACAGCCCCAGAGATATCTGCGGAGACTCGACGAAGTCCCGTCATTTATCGCTTGACTCGTAGTTCAGCATCTATAAAACTCACAATCTGGAGATGCCCGGGAAATCCCAAGGATCCTGCCATCTACCACGTGACTCACAGTTTAGCTCATGCCTTGCTCACAGTCCAGAGATGTCCGCGGAGACTCCAAGAAGTCTCGCCATCTTCTGCAAAACTCACAGTTTGGTGTGCGCTTTGCTCACAGTCGGGAGATGTCAACGGGAACCCTAGAGGTCCCGCCATCCATCGCTCGACTCACAGTTCGGCATCTGCTACACTCACAATCCAAAGATGCCCGGGAAACCTTAAGGGCCCCGCCATCTACCGCTTGACTCACAGCTCAACTCATGCCTTGCCATAGTCCGGAGATGTCCATGGAGACTCCAAGAAGTCCCACCATCTACCGCGAAACTCACAATTTTGCGTACGTTGTGCTCACAGTCCAGAGATGTCTGTGGAGACTCCAAGAAGTCCTGCCATCTACCGCAAAACTCACAGTTTGGCGTGCACTGTGCTCATAGTCTGAAGATGTCCACGAGAACCTTGGAGGTCCCACCATCCATCGCTCGACTCATAGTTCAACATCCGTTACACTCGTAATTTGGAGATGCTCGAGAAACCCCAAGGGCCCCGCCATCTACCGCTTGACTTATAGTTCAGCTCATGCCTTGCTCACAATTCGGAGATATCCGTGGAGACTCCAAGAAGTCCCACCATCTACCGTGAAACTCATAGTTTGGTGTGCACTGTGCTCACAGTCTAAAGATGTCCACGAGAACCCTTGCGGTCCTACCATCCACCGCTCGACTCATAGTTCCGCACCCGCTGCACTTGCAGTCCAAAGATGATGCCCGAGGAGATGCCGGAGGTCTCTCCACCCATCGCTCCCTCCCAGCATGGCAAGCCAATGAGCTGAGCCCCTCTAAAGGGACCATGTCAAAGCCCTAAGCTCGGAGGAGCCTACTAGCTCTTCGAGGATGTAAGATCCCCCTTAGTTGTCGAAGTTCATTTTTAGAGCACAACCTTGTCTTTCAGCTATGCAAGCACTCGCCTGACCAACTCCAAGACACTCTAAGCCCGGAAACTCATGAATCCTGGTACTCTAAGCCTAGAAACTCCTGAAGCCCGGCATTCTGATCCAGCCTCTTGGCCTCAATTGCCTTGCTCATAGTCTGGAGATGCCAGCCGAAAGACTCTAGAAGTCCGGCCATCTACTCCCTGACTCACAACTTGGCAGATCCGGCCTCTTGGCCTCAATCACCTTGCTCACTGTCCGAAGATGCTAGCTGGAAGACTCTAGAAGTTTGGCCATTTATCGCTTGACTCATATCTTGGCAGATCCAACCTCTCGGCCTTAACCACCTTTCTCACAGTTCAGAGATGCTAGCCGGAAGACTCCAAAAGTCCGTCCATATACTGCTTGACTCACAACTTTGCAGATCCAGCCTCTCGGCCTCAACCACCTTGCTCACAGTCTGGAGATGCCAGTCGAAAGACTCTAGAAGGCTGGCCATCTATCGCTTGACTCATAACTTGGTAGATCCAGCCTCTTGGCCTCAGTCACCTTGCTCACAGTCCAGAGATGCCAGCCAGAAGACTCCAGAAGTTTGACCATCTATCGCCTGACTCATAGCTTGGTAGATCAAGCCTCTCGACCAGTTCAACCAAACCTGGGAGTGCCAGGAGGTCCAAGAATTCCTGAAGTCCAGCACCCAAACCAGTGCAACTTCGAGGCCAGAAAAATGGGGATGGGGCACCCCCCTGAAGCTTTCGTGCCAGCTCTAAGCTCCTGAGGTCGGCCTAAAGCAGCCAAGGCCTAAGAAAGGCACGCACTTCCTCCAAAGGTGAAGCCCGGGCTGAATGCTCCAGCCGGGCCAATTCGCATCCCCATGGCAAAGGACTCACAAAAAGTCCTTCAAAAAAAAGGGGGGATAAAGGAAAAAAAGGAAAAGGAAAAGATAAAAGGAAGAAAACAAAAACTAGAGGAATAGAAGATGAAGGCGCATCAGATGATGGAAAAAGATGTCTTCATTAATCAAAAGTCTCTTACATCAATGGAGATCCCCGACGAGCCAGAAAAATCTCTCAAAATCCATATTACAAACAGAAAGGGAAGGAAGCTTGATCCGCTCCAGCCCTGGCCCTGACCTTAACCTCCGTGATCGACGCAGAAGGCACTAGCAGACAGGCCGAGCCCATAGGGGCCCTTCCTCAAGTGTCTGCCAGATCTCTAAAGTCCAGCATTGGCTCCATCGCCTCCTCCTTGGATTTCACATATCCCATGATTCCAAGGATAGCTGTAGCAGCCCCTCGTTATGCCACCTTTGATGGCATTAAAGGGGTCATGATTTGTCGCACAACGACCACACCCTGGCTGCCACCTCCTCGTCGAAGACCTCTGGTCTTATAAACTATTCTTTCCCAGCTGTGTGACTAGAGGCTCTCCCCCTTGTTCTCCTTGGAGGAAGTTTTCGAGCTCGGTGGATTTCTTCTCCAAGCCAGACGCCATCGCCTTGACGACCGACCAATCCCTCCTGGAGGGTCTTCGCCTGACTCTCCGATTCCTTGGTAGAGAGCCTGAAGTCCACCAAGAACCCTCCCTTGGCGCGGCCCGAAGGAGAGGGAGTGAAGGAAGAAAGCATGGGGGAAGGATCTAGCCTATCAAGAGCTCTTAACACTTGAATAGGAGAAGAACCAGAGGGAAAAGAAGGAGCACACTGCAAAATATTGCTAGCCAACGCTCAAGGACTCCTTAAATGGGGGAGGATGCAAACCCTTTGCAATAAAGGTTGCCACCCACCATCGCCTCATCCCGATGCAAGGCACGTGCCCTCTCAGTTCATTGGCCAACCGGAGACTGCCATGTGGCCCAGCTGGACACCTCAAGTACATCAAACATGTGGCAGTCGCTTCGATCCAAATGGAGCATCCATGATCTTTCATTGGAAAACTGAGCGGAGCGTCGCTTCGTTCACACAGGAGCACAAATTTCGGGCTGCGGGCGCCCAAGGCATTAATGACACAATAGGCGCGACCCTCCACATCAGCAAGGTTATTACTCCCTTCGTCCAGAGCGTCGTCTCGCCTTCTGGGCTCGAGAGTGGGGGGCATCTAATGTGGCAACATCCACTGACGTGGAGCCCGCGAATGGCCATGACGATAAGAGACCTGCCACTTGGACGAGGCGGTCTGATGAGGACCCAAGGCGAGCCCCCCCATTTGAGGTCAAGCTCTCAACTGAGGCTGGGCTCATTGGGCGAGCCCCGCGTTTGAGGTCAAGCTCCTAGCCGAAGCCAGGTTCATTGGACGAGCCCCCCATCTGAGGTCAAGCTCCCAACCGAGGCTGGGCTCATTGGGCGAGCCCCCTGTCTGAGGTCAAGCTGGGACCAAGGCCAGGCTCATTGGGCGAGCCCCCCGTCTAAGGTCAAGCTTCCAGCCGAAGTCAATCTCACAAAGCACTCCCCTGTCCGATGTTAGCTCCCAGCCAAGGCCATGCTCATGTCCCAAGGCGGAGTCCCAAACATGGAGTTCCTGCCAGAAAGCAGATATTCAAATCAAGACACAGCAAAAGCCTGGCCACCGGCAGCCTACTGCAAGCAGTGCCAGCCCTACCAAAGGTACGATATGGGTGCCCCCAGGCTCCAGGTCCGGTGGCGTGCTACCACGTCCACAGCCGTACCACCAACGACCATCCACCACCGCGGCACGATACCCGGAGCTTTCCTTAGAGAGGAATCCAGCCAAGGCCCCAGGACTTGCAATGCCTGGGCGGTCCCTCTTGAAATAGAAGCACCCCTCCTATAAGGAGCAGGGAAGAAGAAAGAAGGAAAAAAAGGAGGTTTTCTTCTTCTAGACTTTCTTCCAAAAGGAAGGGAGAACTTCCGGAGCCTCGAGAGGTTCGCAGGGGCTCGCATCCAGGGGGCTTCTTGGTGCGGGCACCAGACTCAGAAGAAGACTTCAGGGCTCCATCTGGATCTCTGATTGACCTTGTCCGAAGAATTAGGGTTTTCTGGTTTTGTAATAAGGGTTGACTTGGTCAACTCAATTTTAGTCTTGAGTCTGTATTTCCCTGCAATTTAAATTTTGTTGAGTCATGTTGACTCAGTACAAGTCCTAGTAGTGGTCTAGGTCTTCTCCAGGTTGGTGCCACTTTTTTTTCAGTCAAGTCAAGGTCCAGGGTGCCACATTTTTTCTTCCAGGCCCAAGCAATTGGGCTCCACACTCCCAGCCACACGCCAGAGTCCAGGAGGCGCTACATCTCCATCCAGTGTCTTTGGTCCCTACACCACAAGAAGTAAGTTCCTTTTTTTTCTTGCACCACTTGGGAGAGAAATCCATCAAGATACCTCAATCCAAGGAGGAGCCAATTTCTTTCCAGATAAACCCAAGCCAGGATGGCAAGAATTTTTCTTGAAGAGAGGATCAAGGAGGTGTCCCACAATGTTCCATAAAAATCCAAGTTATAAAAAGGAAGAGGGCATGCCTTGGGGAGGAATTCAAGGAGGTTCCCAAAAGTTTCCAAAAGTGCCAAAGCCATGAAAGGAAGAAGCCTAAACTTGTGGAGCAAGACTAGGAGGTGTCCAAAAGAGCCAAACCATGAAGGGAAAATCCTAGATTCATGGAGAGATACTAGGAGACCCCCCTATAACCTGCCATTTGGAGCTGATTTTCAAGTTTTCTTGGAGTTTTTGGGCCGCCCACTCATGGAAGGAGTCTTGGAAAGAGAATTTGATGCCTAAAGTGTGGGTTAGTCCTATTAGTCCCACATGGAAAGTGTTTGAAATTTTATTTCGTTGTTATGTCTATATATTCAACTCTATGTAACTCTTGAATTTAATTATGAATGAAATCAATTTCTTTGTGAGCAACTTTGTGTTTCTCTCTTCTGCACTTGTATTCAAGTGTTGAACTCCATGAGGGAGTGATTCCGGGTTCCACAGGAACCTTAAGGAGGTGTGAGATCTCCAAACCCTACCAAAACCCTAGGTTAGTCACTTCAATTCCAAACCCTAGCCACCCATCATCTTCTTCCTTCCACTAATCATCCAAATCCTAATCTACCTCATCATCTCACGGCCCCTCTCTTTCAAGTAGAGGCCGACCACCAGCATCCAGGGCCAGATCTGCTACTTCGAATACAGAGCAAATCCTAGAGGAAGTCAGATCAGCATCCTGGAGAATCAGGATTTCAGCAACATCAATTTTTCAAGTTCTTCTTATCTGGTAAATCCTTTCTTTGAGTATCTGGTTCCTTAACTTCTTCTTCTTCTTTCCCAGATCCTGAGTTCAGGAGAAGCCAACTCTGCCAAAGGACCAGTATTGGAGGATCCATTGCGAAGATATCCGAATCCGAGGATCCAACAATTTGCTCGAGAGAGTCCTTCCACCAAACTCTGTGAAAATCACTGCCTTGTACATAACCTTTCCCTTCTCTTTATTTCTGTCCTGTTGAACGTTCAGAGCGAAACCCTAGGTCTGGGAGTTTCTCAACCCCCAGCGATCCTTTACTTCTGAACTACTCTGATAATCTAGTTTCTTTGAATTGTGCTTTCAATTATTATATAGTTTCTTTCAATTTAGTTTAACTTTCTTTGAGTTTAAGCCAACTTCAAAACATTAAAAAAAAAAAAAATCTTAATTTACTTCCGCATACGCTTCTTTGTTTTTTCGTTCTGCATCATTTTTGGTATTAGAGCCCTATCTAGGTTTCTGACTTGCTTGCATGTTTTGAGTGTCTCTCTTTTTTACTTTGTCTGCTCGAAGTAGACTCCCAAGGACGTCCGGTCCTAGGAACGAAGCGAGGTGCAAGCCTCCTCTTCCCATTCCATGGGGTGTTCCTAGGGCGTGTAGGGGATCCGCTGGGTTACAACTTCGTAGCAGGAATTGTAAAAGGGAGAAGCATTCTATTTTCAGTCTGTAACTACCCTGTTGCAGGAATTGTTTCTTATTGTAGTAACTCCAAATTGCATGATTTTTATTTTGCTGGAACCAATATAATTGAAACTATTTTACATAATTTTACTGTAATTTATTAGTTTCTGTGAAATTTCTGAGAGTTAAATTACAGTAATTCTGTTTCTGTATTTCTGCAATTCAATTTTTTTTTGAGTGATCATCTCCTAATTCATCTTAAGGGCAATTGAGCATCTAAGATAAGGGGAGGAGTTGATAACCTCTCCTTAGCCCAAAACCACCACCCATTCATTCGATCCTAAGCCTAATTTTAAAATTTATTAGACTTAATTTGTCCTAGTGGGCTAGGAACACCAACTGGTCAGGTCCAGCCTAGGGTTTAGTCAGTTTGTCTGGTTACTCTGTGTGTGCTTTGTACTCAGTGTCTAGAACGGTGATTCAGGGACTACGTCCCGAAGGGCTTGTGTACTGGTCCGCCTACCTGGCCAATCACTGATCGGTGTCTAGGATTGGCATTTAGGGACCTAACACTCCCCTTACACCTACCTGGCTGAGTCCCGAGTTACTACAGGCTAGCTTGCCACTCTGATTGGGCATCTAGTTTGGGCTCTAGGTCTAGTTAGCCCGTAGTCATTTCAGTCGAGTCTCATTTGGTGTGCTTGCTTGCATCATCATGTCCACCCGGAACGGAGTACCCTACCAACCTGGTCAAACTCAACCTGATTTAGAGGCCATGATTAGAACTCTTACCGAAAGTATGACCAAATTGAGTCAGGATATGAATGAGGGTTTTGCCCAGTTTAGAGACCGAACCCAGGGACTTGAGAAACGTAGACATCAAAATTGGACCCCTTATCCAAAATTTAATAGGCCCCAACCTCACCCATGCCAGGAGCCTCGGAGGACCTTATACCGTGATCCCGAGCATAACCCTAGGAGCCTATACCCATACTTGGTTGACTCAGAGAAGGGACCCGTTAGGAACACCGAACCTTATGCACCCACTTTTGATGGAAGACAAGAGACATATATTAAGTGGGAAGAACAAATGGATCGGTATTTTGAGTGCACTAACATATCGGAATTAGGACAAGTTAGGTTGGCCAAAACCAAGTTCACCAAACATGCTAGGTCGCATTGGTATGCTATTGAGCATGAGTGTTATCAAAGAAAAGAAGAAATATATACTTGGAGAGATATGAGAAGTAAGTTGAGAGATAGGTACCTAGGTAGATCCTATGAGAAAAGACTTTTAGATCGATGGTACCAATTGCGACAAGGTAATAGACCTGTGTCTAAATATATCGAGGACTTCCAGTAGTATGACATGAAATGCAATACCATTGAGACTGAAGCTCCGATCACATCGAGATTTAGGGTTGGGTTACACCCAGACATTTATAGGAAGCTATGCCTTGAAAAGACCAATAAGTTAGACCGAGCCTACCAAGAAGCCCAAGACTATGAGTGGTCTTTAAGATATAACCAATCAAGTACTTTGGACTTAAAGCCAACCTCTACCAACTTGAGTCAAGTTCCGATTGATCCGACACCCGTAGTGAACCAGACTTTTGTTTGTCAATTCCCACTTGTGTCACCTCTTGACCAGAAGGATAACACTGAGAAGGAGTTAGGCATGGCCATCCCAAAATTAGTTGACCTGACCAGAGCCGTACTTAAAGAGGAATCAAAGGAGAATAGATTAGAACCTTTCAGTGAGATTGAGGAAGAAATATATGAGCCTGACATAAGTTTGATAGATGAATATGAAGAAGAAGAATTTGAGGATATCTCTCTCGATAATTCAATTAACCAACTCCTACCTAATGGGGTTATTGAGGGGATCCCTGCCACTCAAGGAATTCAGGAGCTAACCCTAAGAGAAGACCTTTTTGAGGAAGTTCAGGAAGAGGAAAATACACCAAATGAAAGTTTAAGTGAGAATACCCCTGAACTCATTGAGGAATCTAAAGAAGATACCCCTTAGTCAAATCTGGTAGAGAAGTGTGAAGAAGGAAGGGGTTCACAAGAATTGCCCATTGAGAAGGTCCAAGAACAAGAAAAAGACAGTAGCTTAGAGGACTTTCTAGATAAACATTCCAAAGACCTTCCTGATAACCTTCTACCTTCTAGGAGCACCCAGCCTATCCTAGAACTTGCACTTGTAGACCCTCCTAGAGCAAATCATGAGGTTTGGATGAGTGCACCTATAGAATAATGTCCTCATTTTAAGGACGTCCTGAATAACCAAGGTATGTTTCTTGTTTCCTATAAGCCACCTCAAAACTCTGATTCTTATTTCCTACCCTTCCCTGAATCTTCTCATGTTTCTAGAGCTATTGGATTACACTTTACTGAGATTTCTAGGTTGCAAGACTCCTTAGAACCTATTAGGTTTGCCACCTACTTCTGGAAGACCTTATGGCATCTACTAGGCATCCATAATAAGTTTTCATGCTCTGCATGCCCTCCTCCGACCCAAGGTCAAATCTAGAGAGCCTTAGTTTGTTAGGTTTAGACCTAGGGTTTCTTTGGAATAAAGTCCATTCTTTAGGAATGCATCGTCGGTCTAGTTTAGTTTTTCTTGACCCTTTACCAGGCTTTGGCTCAGATTTTGGTTTGATTGAGAGCACCAGGAATTGGGATTTGTATTTTGTCCAGGGATGAAATTGCATTCAATGTTTCAATCAATAGGTCTATAGGCTAGAGTCCCTTTGAAATTGTTCATGGATACAAGCCTCACACACCACTTGATCTGATTTCACTATTAGCCCACATACATAAGTCTCTTGATGCACTTGCATAGCATGTAAAGGACTTGCATAAAGAAATTCATGCCAAAATAACTTTAAGTAATGAAACTTATAAGAAGTTGGCTGATTCTCAAAGATGAGTCAAAACTTTTGTTGAGAGAAACTATGTAATGATTAGGTTAAGGCCTGAGTGGTTTTCTCCTGGAACCGTTAAAAAGTTACATGCTAGAGGAGCTGGACAATTTAGAGTAGTGAAGAGAGTAGGATCCAATGCCTATGTGCTCAAGTTGCCTCCAGAACTAGGCAATAGCTCTACTTTCAACATTACAGACCTAGTAGAGTACAGGGAGCCAGCTGTGATTCCCAGTGAGCCTTTTGAATCTAATCCTGTTTTTGAGAGTGATCCCGACCCTGTGTGTCCACCAACAAACTGGCCTGTGAGGAAAGAACAGATTGAAAAGATCTTGGATGATCAGGTTATCTCTACTCGTAATCGAGGATACCAAAGATACCTGGTCAGCTGGCAAGGAAGGCCAGACTCTGATGACTCTTGGATATACCGAGAAGAATTACAAGAACTGGACCCAGACCTCTTGGAGAGATACCAGAGCCAGCTTGATCCATACTCGACAGGGTCGAGTTCCTCCCACCCCGGGAGAATTGGTGCGGGCACCAGACTCAGAAGAAGACTTCAGGGCTCCATCTGGATCTCTGATTGACCTTGCCCGAAGAATTAGGGTTTTCTGGTTTTGTAATAAGGGTTGACTTGGTCAACTCAATTTTAGTCTTGAGTCTGTATTTCCCTGCAATTTAAATTTTGTTGAGTCATGTTGACTCAGTACAAGTCCTAGTAGTGGTCTAGGTCTTCTCCAGGTTGGTGCCACTTTTTTTTCAGTCAAGTCAAGGTCCAGGGTGCCACATTTTTTCTCCCAGGCCCAAGCAATTGGGCTCCACACTCCCAGCCACACGCCAGAGTCCAGGAGGCGCCACATCTCCATCCAGTGTCTTTGGTCCCTACACCACAAGAAGTAAGTTCCTTTTTTTTCTTGCACCACTTGGGAGAGAAATCCATCAAGATACCTCAATCCAAGGAGGAGCCAATTTCTTTCCAGATAAACCCAAGCCAGGATGGCAAGAATTTTTCTTGAAGAGAGGATCAAGGAGGTGTCCCACAATGTTCCATAAAAATCCAAGTTATAAAAGGGAAGAGAGCATGTCTTGGGGAGGAATTCAAGGAGGTTCCCAAAAGTTTCCAAAAGTGCCAAAGCCATGAAAGGAAGAAGCCTAAACTTGTGGAGCAAGACTAGGAGGTGTCCAAAAGAGCCAAACCATGAAGAAAAAATCCTAGATTCATGGAGAGATACTAGGAGACCCCCCTATAACCTGCCATTTGGAGCTGATTTTCAAGTTTTCTTGGAGTTTTTGGGCCGCCCACTCATGGAAGGAGTCTTGGAAAGAGAATTTGATGCCTAAAGTGTGGGTTAGTCCTATTAGTCCCACATGGAAAGTGTTTGAAGTTTTATTTCTTTGTTATGTCTATATATTCTACTCTATGTAACTCTTGAATTTAATTATGAATGAAATCAATTTCTTTGTGAGCAACTTTGTGTTTCTCTCTTCCGCACTTGTATTCAAGTGTTGAACTCCGTGAGGGAGTGATTCTGGGTTCCACAGGAACCTTGAGGAGGTGTGAGATCTCTAAACCCTACCAAAACCCTAGGTTAGCCACTTCAATTCCAAATCCTAGCCGCCCATCATCTTCTTCCTTCCACCAATCATCCAAACCCTAATCTACCTCATCATCTCACGGCCCCTCTCTTCCAAGTAGAGGCCGACCACCAGCATCCAGGTCCAGATCTGCTACTTCGAATACAGAGCAAATCCCAAAGGAAGTCAGATCAGCATCCTGGAGAATCAGGATTTCAGCAACATCAATGTTGCCGCTCTCGCCGCCGCGCCCGTGCCTCGGATCAGCCGATCCTTCCTGACCGCCCGGTGAGGGAGCCTCCCTTCCCGTGGAAAACCTGCAACAAAGGGGTTAGAGGACCCTGGCCGGGGATCCCGGCGAGGGAGCTCCGACGGTCAAGTCAGTAGACGACGAGAAGGAACAGACTCTCCAGCCGGACCCTCTAAAGGGTTCCAGACTTAGAGAGTTAACTGGTGAAGGAAATGCTCTAGGGACCAGAATCTCGGCTGGGCCTCCTTGTCGAGCTCGCGCCCAGTCTTCCCCTCTCGGGATTTCTGGTTTCTCTCTCGGAGCAAGGCCTTGTGCCGGTGCTTCCTCCTTGTCCCCAGGCTAATTGGCTTACCTTGTCGTCCCCAGATTCTTCCCTCTTTATCTCCTTCCGTCGCGCATTTGTCCTTTTCCGTCTCGGAAACTCCCCTCCCTCGTCCTCTTCTCTTTTCCCTTTTCGGTGAAAGGTGCCAGGCGGCTTTCCGACCTCGTCCGCCGGGCCCAGCAGGGAAAAGGCAAAGACAGAAGAGAAAGAGGGGAGGGCGGTGCTGGCAGGGCGGCCGGTCAGGCCTTGGGCCCAGTGAGAGCGCCCTCTTCCCCAAGCGCGGGCGCCATCCATCTATGGGGCCTGTGTTGTCAGGGTTGCGTCTCTCGGCCGCGGGACCTGTCGAGCCGATGCTAGTGATGTTCCGCGTGCCGCCGCCCTCCGCACAGGACATCGTTTGGGATCCGTACGGCCCGAGAGATGGCCTCGGGGCCCGTCTCTCTCCCCAGGGCCCTCGCCGTACGAGCAGTCTGACCTCAGCTGAGTTGGGCCCGTCTCCGGGGGCCAACTGGCGAGGGGCGAGGGATCAGCCGACCTCGGCTTAGGTGGACCCCTCCTGGGTGGACACCTGGCGAGGTGGCAGGAGGTCGCCTGGCCTCGGCCGAGGTGGGCCCGTCTCCGGGCAGCCACCCGGCGAAGGGCGGAGAGTCAGCCGACCTCGGCTTCGGTGGACCCCTCCTGGGTGGACACCTGGCGAGGCGGCAAGGAATCGCACGACCTTGGCCGACCTTACTTAAGCGGACCCCTCCGGGCCCGGGCGCCAATGAGGTGGTAGAGGAGCTCCGAGCCGAGCTCGACTTCGGCGAGGGCGGTTTGCCTTAGACAGCCATCGTGCGGTGTAGTTTTGCCGATCCTGGCTTCGAGGATGTGGCGCTGACTAGGCCGGGGAAACATACATGTGGCTCGCTCGTATTCGACGATACCTGAGCCTGGCCATGTCACTGTCACGGTTGTAACAGTTGCCCCCCAGCCCGCCGTTCCGTCGGGGCATCGTAGAATGGAACGTCGGGATTAAATGCGGACATGACGTGGAGAGGCGAAGATCTTGCATCATAATTGCCACGATCCTCGTCGTCGTGGCTCGATGCGGCTGAAGACCTATGAGGAGCCGCCACGCGTCGCCCACTTGCCCATAATCAATGCGTCACTTCGAGACAGAGGCCGTTACTCTGCTAACGAGGCATCGGTGTCGGGCGTGCGCCCACGTGGCGACCATCCAGTGGCCTGAGACGGAATGACGGGTACAGTCGCTGTCGACTGAGTTTGAAATGGAGGGGACTTTCCAGAATGAGGCCTTTTTCCTTGCTTCGTGGGCGGTTTGCTGCAGGCTAACAACTCCTGTTGCTCGCGCTCGTCTGTGCATTTTCGGTGAGTGCCTCCTTCTCCTCTAGCCCCCCTCCTTCTTTCTTATTTCCTTTCCGATCTTCTTGTCCTTTCCTTTTCTATGGCGCGCCGTCGCCATGTCTCTTCCAACCCGGACGAGGCCGGTCCCTCCCGGCCGAGGACTCCATCTTCTTCCTCCTCAGATGAGGAGGTGATTCCGGAGGAGGTCCACCGGCGTTTGCAACCCGGGGGTATCACCATCGGCATCCCCAGGGGGGTCCGGTCCCCTCCGGTTGCACCTGCCGTGCCCCTCCGTTCCCTTCCTGCTCTGCCATCTCTTCCTGCTCCGCCTTCTCTTCCTGCTCCGCCTTCTCTTCCTGCCGGTCCCTCCGGTCATGCCTCCACCATGACCGAAGGCGATCTTTCTCTGCTCCGGGATGCCTATGGCATCCCGGGGTCTATTCGTCTGTTTGCTCCGTGGTCCGGGGAGCGCGTCACCATGAGTGGCCCCGGCCGCATAGCTTTCTACGAAGACTTCCTCCTTGGGGGTCTTCGGTTTCCTCTGCTTCCTTTCTTTCTTTCCTTCCTCAGCCACTTTCGGCTCGTCCTGGCCCAGCTGGCTCCTAATGCCATCCGGGTCATCTTCTCCTTCATTGTTTTCTGCCACTTCCATGGGTTCGTTGCCCGTTTTTCTCTCTTCAGGGCCTTGTTCACCCTGAAGAAGTGCTCCACCGATGACGGCTGGTGGTACATTTCACCCCGGCCTAGGTGTCTCCGGTTCGACCTCCCTTCCTCGATCAAGGGATGGAAGAGCCAATTTTTCTTCGCCTCGGTCGACGATGTCGACTGGGCCTGGAGTGAACCGGACCGGTCCCCGAACCGGAATTCCCGAGTCGAGTCGGCGGACCAGGAGTCCTATACCCAGCTCCTGAGTGATGAGGTCCCGGCGCTCGAGGTTCTGCTTTCTGAGCAGAATCTTTTCGAGGCCGGTATCAGTCCCATCCGCGAGACCGGTGAGATTTGGCCCCTCATTGACCTCTACCCCCCCCCTCTCTTCATAACTGAGCCGGCTGACTTTCTGTCTCTTTTATCTTGCAGGGATGAAGTTTTCATTGGAGAACCTCTTGGAGGGGGCGGCCCAGCGGGACGTCGTGGAGATAGACGAGCCCGCAGCGAAGAGGGCTCGCACGGAGACGAGCCGGGAGGTCGTGGCGGCGACCGTGCCCGGCCCGGTTGCCATCATTTCCCCGCCCAGGCCACTTTAGGGCGGGGTCACTGATACTTCGGCCGCGCGACCTGGCGGCGCCGCAGAGAGAGCTCCAGCGTCTGCCGCTCCGCCCATCGCCGGGCCCGTCATTGCTGCCAGCTCGACAGCACCGCCTGTGGCGATCGCCGGCCCATCGGTTGCGGCTTCGGCTGAGGGGGCAGCTGCAGCAGGGGCCGGCCCGAAGGCTCCGGCGCTGGTGATCACCCACCGGGACTCGGTCATCCTCGACAGGGGGCTGGCGGAGAAGATGATGGAGTACGCTTTCACCGCCCGGGACCGCCGAGCTCGGGGTGGCCGGGATTACGCGGACGCGCTGCTCGGCATCCTTCCGCAGCTCTTCACGGTAAGCCCGAGCTTCTTCCTTTTCCTTTTTCCTATCTCGAGACTTACCTGCCTTTGCTCTAACCTGTGTCACTTTTGCCATTGCAGATCGGGAACGACGTCCTCCTACTGAGGAATTTCCTCGTAGGGAATGCCAAGAAGGACTCCGAGCGGGAGCAGAAGCTCGGCAAGCTTGCGGCTGACGTCAAGGATTTAATGGAGAGGGGCACCGAGCTGCGAGCCGACAAGCAAGCCCTCCAGTCCGACCTGGCATGTTCCGAGGAGCGGAACAAGGAGTTGGAGGCCTCCTTGTCAGAGGAGCGGACCTCCAACCAGCGCCGAACTGAGGAGGAGGCGGCGGAGAAGGCCCGCCTGCAGGCCCATTCCCAATGGCTGGAGCGTCAGCTGGAGGAGGCCCAGCGAGATGCGGCCGCGGTGAAGGACCGGAGCGCCTACGTCAATGGGCTCCTGGAGGCGGCCAAGCGGGAAGCGCAAGAGGCCGTCCCCAAATTCCGGGCTTCCGACGAGTATACGTCGGAGGTCCGGGAGGCTGCCGTGGACTCCTTCCTGAAGGGGTTCCGGATGTGCTGGGAGAAGGTGGGGGCCTTCTTCCCCCAGCTGGACCTGAGCGAAGTCGTAGTCGGTGGCAGGAGGCCAGGGGGTGAGAGCAGGGCTTCCGGCATGGCCGAAACGATACCTGTGGCACCGTCGACCAGCGATGCATCGGCCCCGGAACAGCCCCAGGAGCCGGCCGCTGTAGAAGTCGAGGATGCAGCACCCGCGCCTCCGGCAGATGGCTCCGACCCCACATCCCAGTGATCCCGGCACTGTCTTCTCTACTTTACTTCTGTTGTTTTTGTTTTTGGGGAGTCCCGGCCTGTCGGGGCTCCCAGCTTGTACCGACTACTTATGTCAATGAAGATCTAAGCTTTATCGAAACCTTGGTCGTTGTCTCGTCTCACTTTTCTCTTCTTTTCTTTCTGAGATGTCGATCTGGAGTACTTGAAATAACTGCAGGCCTGGTCCTCCCATTGCTCAAATCGAAGGATGGGGCCTGCTGAGTCGTGTCGCAGCAGGGCAAGCCTTAGGCGGGCCCGACTTTGGATCGCTTTCATGCTTGCGCAGACAACACGGTTTCTGCACCGTCTTCCAGGCCGAAGCCCGGGACCTCCGGACGGAGCTTGGTGCCACAGGCTTTCTCAAGCCTTGCGCGGCTCTCCGGGCTGTGCTTCGGGCTTTCGTGGGCGAACTGGGTTCGGCGCCACCTTCCAGGCCGAAGCCCAGGATCTTCCGGACTGAGCTCGATGTCGCAGGCTTTCTCAAGCCTTGCACGGCTCGCTGAGCTGTGCTCCGGGCTTGCATGGGCGAACTGGGTTTGGTGCCACCTTCCACGCCAAAGCCCAGGATCTTCCGGACTGAGCTCGATGCCGCAGGCTTTCTGAAGCCTTGCGTGGCTCGCTGAGCTGTGCTCCGGGCTTGCATGGGCGAACTGGGTTCGGCGCCACCTTCCAGGCCGAAGCCCAGGATCTTCCGGACTGAGCTCGATGCCGCAGGCTTTCTCAAGCCTTACGCGGCTTACTGAGCTGTGCTCCGGGCTTGCGTGGGCGAACTGGGTTCGGTGCCACCTTCCAGGCCGAAGCCTAGGATCTTCCGGACTGAGCTCGATACCGCAGGCTTTCTCAAGCCTTGCGCGGCTTGCTGAGCTGTGCTCCGGGCTTGCGTGGGCGAACTGGGTTCGGCGCCACCTTCCAGGCCGAAGCCCAGGATCTTCCAGACTGAGCTCGATGCCGCAGGCTTTCTCAAGCCTTGCGCGGCTTGCTGAGCTGTGCTCCGGGCTTGCGTGGGCGAACTGGGTTCGGCGCCACCTTCTAGGCCGAAGCCCAGGATCTTTCGGACTGAGCTCGATGCCGCAGGCTTTCTCAAGCCTTGCGCGGCTTGCTGAGCTGTGCTCCGGGCTTGCATGGGCAAACTGGGTTCGGCGCCACCTTCCAGGCCGAAGCCCAGGATCTTCCGGACTGAGCTCGATGCCGCAGGCCTTCTTGTTGAAGTTAGAAGGGAGTGTTTGAAGTGGGGAAGCTTTGTTACAGAAACTGGGAGCCTTACATCACTGGTAGTACATTCTCAGGTTCGAGGAGTTCCATGTCCGGGGGAACCTGGCACCTCCCAATTCTTCCAAGTAGTATGCTCCATGAGGGAGGGCTTCTGCCACCCGATACGGGCCTTCCCAGTTAGGCGATAGCTTGTCGCATTCCCGGGGTTGGGATGCTTTGGCGCGCCGGAGGACCAAGTCTCCGGGACGAAAAACCTTAGGCCGCACCCGGGAGTTGTAATATCTGGCTACACGTTGCCGGTACGCCGCCATTCGGATTCGGGCCCTGTCCCTTGTTTCCTCGAGAAGGTTTAGGTTGAGCATCATCCTGGCCGGGTTTTCTGTCTCGTCGTATTGCTCCACGTGCAGCGTGGGTAGGCTGAGCTCGATCGGGATGACTGCCTCGGCTCCGAAGACGAGGTTGAATGGAGTTTCATCGGTAGCCGTCCTTGGGGTGGTGTGGTATGCCCAAAGGATGCTGGGAAGTTCATCGGCCCACCTGCCCTTGGCCTGGTCCAGCCGCATGCGGAGGCCCTGAAGAATGGTCCTGTTCGTGACTTCGGCCTCCCCGTTGGTCTGAGGGTGCGCCACCGAGGTAAAGCGATGCCTGATGCCGAGGTCGCTGCAGAATTCTTCGAATTCCCGGTAGTCGAACTGGCGTCCGTTGTCGGTGACCACAGTGTGGGGGAGGCCGAAGCGGCAGACGATGGACTTCCAGAAGAACTTGGCGACGTTTGCTTCGGTGATCCTCGCCAAGGGTTCGGCCTCGACCCACTTCGTGAAGTAGTCGATAGCCACTATCAAGAACTTCCGCTGGCCCGACGCTGGCAGGAACGGGCCCAGGAGGTCCATCCCCCACTGGGCGAACGGCCAGGGGGCTAAGAGCTGAGAGATTGGGTTGGAGGGTTGCCGCTGCACCGTGGCGTGACGCTGGCACTGGTCGCATTTCTTCACGAAGTCGGCGGCGTCTTCCTTCATTGTTTCCCAGAAGTAGCCCTGACGGAGGGCCTTGTACGCCAATGCCCTGCCCCCCACGTGGTTCCCGCAGATGCCTTCGTGAATCTCCTGCAGCACAAGCTTGGCTTCTGTGGGTCCTACGCACTTGAGGAGGGGGTAGGAGTAGGATCTTCGATACAACTGCCCGTCCATCAGGACAAAGCGCACGGCCTTCTTCCTGATGAGGCGAGCCGCCTGTTGGTCCTCCGGTAGGGTGCCGCTGGCGATGTACGCAGCGTACTTGTCCATCCAGCTGGGCTCCTGGCTGACCTGATGGACCTCCACCGGTGCTTCGAGGCTTGGGACCTCAAGGCGTTCCACATGAGCGCGTCCGAGCATCGTGTCCGGCAGGGTCGCCAGCCGGGAGAGGGCGTCTGCACGGGCGTTCTCCATGCGGGGGATGTGGAAGATGTCGAAGCGGCGGAATTTGGACGTGCCCGCCTTGACGAGCTCCAAGTACTTCGCCATTTGGGGGTCGTGCGCGACGTACTCTCCGGACACCTGCCCCGCTATGAGCTGGGAGTCGGTGAAAGCTCTGAGGTTGGTCACGCCCAGCTCGCGGGAGACTCTCAATCTGGCAAGAAGTGCCTCGTACTCCGCCTGGTTATTTGTTGCGAGGAATTGGAAACGGAGTGCACACTCGGCGACGACCCCGTCGCCGTTGGCAAGGATGAGCCCAGCTCCGCTCCCGCCGGAGTTCGAGGCTCCATCCATATGGAGGATCCAGGCGTCCTCTCCGGGCTCATCGGTGCCAACCTCCATCGGCTGGGCCGGGGGGCCTTCCTCGGGCTCCTTGCCCAAGCCTGCACACTCGACCAAAAAATCGGCCAGCACCTGTGCCTTCATGGCCGACCTTGGCCTGTATGCAATGTCGAACTCGCTGAGTTTCAGTGCCCACTTGGCCAACCGTCCCGAAGTATCGGGTTGGCTGAGCACCACTTTCAGCGGTTGGTCCGTCAAGATGGCGATGGGGTGCGCTTGGAAATAGGGCCTGAGACGCTGGGCAGACACTATTAGCGCAAAAACAAGTTTCTCAGGCCGGGAATACCTGAGCTCCGCGTCTCGGAGGAGTTTGCTGGTATAGTACACCGGCCGCTGGAGCCCCTGGTCATCGGTTCGGACCAAGACAGAGCTGACGGCCTCCGGGGTAACCGCCAAGTAGAGGGCAAGCTCCTCCCCCTCCTCGGGCCTGGACAGTAAAGGTGGCGATGCGAGCATCTTCTTCAGCTCCTCGAAGGCCCGCTGACACTCCTCGGTCCAAGCAAAGCCATTCATCTTCCTCAGCACCTTGAAGAAGGGACGGCAGCGGTTCGCCGACCTGGAAATAAAACGGCTGAGGGCCGCGACTCGGCCGGTCAGTCGTTGCACCTGCTTCTTGGAGGCGAGCTGCTCCATGTCCAGGATGGCCTGGACCTTCTCCGGGTTGGCCTCGATCCCTCTTTGAGTCACCATAAACCTTAGGAACTTACCGGCGGAGATGCCGAAAGCGCACTTCGTCGAGTTCAGCTTCATCTGATGGCGCCGGAGGTTGCCGAACGTCTCCGTCAAGTCAGCCACGTGGTCAGAATCAAGTTTGCTCATCACCAGCATGTCGTCCACGTACACCTGCATGTTGCGGCCTATCTGGTCTTTGAAGATTTTACTGACCAGACGTTGATACGTCGCGCCCGCGTTCTTGAGGCCGAAAGGCATCATCCTATAGCAAAAAATTCCACGGTCAGTTATGAAGGCAGTATGCTCTTCATCCTCCGGGTTCATCCGGATCTGGTTGTATCCGGAGAAGGCATCCATGAACGACAAGAGGCGATGCCCCGAGGTGGTGTCGACTAGCTGGTCGATCTTTGGAAGAGGGAAGCTATCCTTTAGGCAAGCTCGGTTGAGGTCGGTGTAGTCCACACAGATCCTCCACTTACCGCTACTCTTTTTTACCATGACCACGTTTGCCAGCCAGCTAGGGTATTGGACCTCTCGGACGAAACCGGCGGCGAGGAGCTTCTCTACTTCCTCGTTGATCGCCTTCTGCCTCTCCATGGTGAAGCTTCTCTTCTTCTGGCGGACCGGGCGGCAACTTGGGTCCACGTTCAGCCTGTGCATAATAACCTCGGGCGGGATGCCCGGCATGTCAGCTGCTGACCAGGCGAACACGTCAGCGTTGGCGCGGAGGAACCCCAGCAAGCGGGTTCGCTCTTCCTCGGGGAGCTGGGCCCCGACTTGCACCGTCTTCAGGGGATCCAAACCGAGGGGAAAAGTCAGCAGGCGCTCTACGGGCCCTCCCCTGGGTTCCTTCTCTCTCAGATCGAGGTCGTCGATATCATGGGCGAGCTCCGCGCCCCTGGCACTTGGGACCGTCTGGAGGCAGAGCGGGAGTGGCTGGATCGTTCCATTCATTTCTCCGAGCCCGGAAGGCGTGGGAAACTGCACCAACAGCCTCCTCGTGGAGATGGTGGCGTCCAGTTGGTTGAGCCCGGGACGCCCGAGAATGGCGTTGTAAGGCGAAGGGAGCCTGACGACGGTGAATGTTATTAGAATGGTTGCTTGCCGGGGCAGGGATCCGGCAGTGACCGGGAGAGTGATTTCCCCCTCGACCCCCACTGAGTCCCCTGTAAAACCTACCAGGGGGGTGTACACTGGCTTCAGCTGTTCGGGGGACAAATTCATCCGAGAGAATGCATCGTAAAAAAGTACGTCAGCCGAGCTTCCACTATCCACCATGATTCGATGTACAGGATGCTTCGCGATGGTCATCTCGACCACCACGGCATTGTTATTTACATTATCATTGATTTCCCCTCCTTTGAGAGGGATTACATTCTCCGGGACTTCCCGGGCTCTCTTCATCGCTCGGCCGGGCCCGCGCGAGATCATGCCCACGGGCTTCTCCGTTGGGCGGTTGTCGATCGCAGGGACAGGCGGTAGGGCCGCGAGCGGCTGCCCTTCAGAGGGGGCCTTGTTCTTGATGAACTTCCTGAGGTAACCCCTCCTGATCAGCTCCTCAATCTCCCGCTTCAGATGGCGACACTCCTCCGTGTCATGCCCGTGCTCGCGATGGAACTGGCAATACTTTGATTTGTCTCAGGCGGCTCTCGGGTTCTGAGGAGGAGGTCGGCGGAGGTAGCGCTCGCCCTCGATTTCCATGAGGATCTTCGTTCGAGGTGCTAGGAGAGGGGTGTACCTCCGCTCGGGAGTGGCTTCGCCCCTCGGCTTTGGATTTGGGCGGAGGTTGGCAGATGGCCCGGGCCTCCGAGCTCCCGGGGTGTCCCTCGGGAGCGGCTTCTTTGGAGTCTTCCCGTCCAGCTCTCGACGGGTGCGGTCGGCCTCCTCCGCTCGGATGTACTTGTGGGCGCGGAGGAGGAGCTCGGAATACGTCCTGGGCGGCTTCTTGTCCAGGGAATAGGTTAGGCGGGACGTCTTGAGTCCGCGCTTCAAGGCCAGCATGGCGACGGGCTCGTCCAAGCTGTAGATCTCCAGTGCTGCGGTCTTGAACCGGGTGATGTAGTCCCGGAGCAGCTCCTGGTCCTGCTGGCGGATGGAAAAGAGGCTGTCCACCTCTCTTGGCACCTTTCGAAAAGCGTCGAAGTGCGCCACAAACTTTCCTTCCAACTGATGGAAGGAGCAAATGGATCCGGGCTCGAGGCGGGTGAACCAGACTCGAGCGGCCTTCCGAAGGGTTGCCGGGAAGGCGATGCACAGAAGGGCGTCGGTGGCCCCCTGGACCCTCATGAGAGCCTTATAGCTCTCCAAATGATCCAGGGGGTCGGTGGTTCCATCGTAGGGATCCACCTGCGGCATGCGGAACCGTTTCGGGATCGGTTCTGCCTGGATTTCTTCAGAGAAAGGGGGGCGGGAGTCGTAGCCCGCCGGGTCTGCCGACGAGTTCTGCAGGTCAGCGAACCGGCGGGCGAACTCCGCCAGCTTGCGCTCATGCTCCTCCAGGCGCCTCTCGGCTTGGCGCCTGATGGCTTCATCGGTGGAGTCTTCCACCGAGGCTGCGGGTGAAGGGGGCGCCGACTGGTCTCGGCGCAAGGTCTGGCCTCGGCGTCGCTTGCTGCGATGCACCGTTTCGGCCCCGTCGGCCGGGGATCGGCTCTTGTGATCCTCCGAACCGGAATAGTTTCTCTTTGCAGGAGCTTGGTGGCTCCCCCGGGGGTTGGAGATGGCCCTCGGGTGGGATGGCCTGCCCTGGATTGAGCGCAGGCTCCCACGCTGCCCCGCGGCTCGGGCCGCGGGGGTCCCTGGCTGCGGCTGAGTGGCTAGGGACCGTTGCTGATGCTGAAGCTGTCGGACCGCTGAGGTCAAGGTCTGCAGCTGCTGGACGATGGCCGCAAGGGATCCGTCCACCGGGGCAAGCTGTTGTGGAAGAGGAGGGGGCGCCGGAAGCTCCCTTTCGGGGCTGTGGCCCCCTGGAGGGGAGTGGACATCCCCCACACGGCTGGTGGACGCCTCACGACCACGAGTGACCACCATTGCTGGAGAGCGTGACACCAGCAGAAAGCTGGTTCCCACTAGGGGTTAGTGTCCTGCCCCCCTACTTGGCGTGCCAATCTGTTGCCGCTCTCGCCGCCGCGCCCGTGCCTCGGATCAGCCGATCCTTCCTGACCGCCCGGTGAGGGAGCCTCCCTTCCCGCGGAAAACCTGCAACAAAGGGGTTAGAGGACCCTGGCCGGGGATCCCAGCGAGGGAGCTCCGATGGTCAAGTCAGTAGACGACGAGAAGGAACAGACTCTCCAGCCGGACCCTCTAAAGGGTTCCAGACTTAGAGAGTTAACTGGTGAAGGAAACGCTCTGGGGACCAGAATCTCGGCTGGGCCTCCTTGCCGAGCTCGCGCCCAGTCTTCCCCTCTCGGGATTTTTGGTGTCTCTCTCAGAGCAAGGCCTTGTGCCGGTGCTTCCTCCTTGTCCCCAGGCTAATTGGCTTACCTTGTCGCCCCCAGATTCTTCCCTCTTTATCTCCTTCCGTCGCGCATTTGTCCTTTTCCGTCTCGGAAACTCCCCTCCCCCGTCCTCTTCTCTTTTCCCTTTTCGGTGAAAGGTGCCAGGCGGCTTTCCGACCTCGTCCGCCGGGCCCAGTAGGGAAAAGGCAAAGACATAAGAGAAAGAGGGGAGGGCGGCGCTGGCAGGGCGGCCGGTCAGGCCTTGGGCCCAGTGAGAGCGCCCTCTTCCCCAAGCGCGGGCGCCATCCATCTATGGGGCCTGTGTTGTCAGGGTTGCGTCTCTCGGCCGCGGGACCTGTCGGGCCGATGCTAGTGATGTTCCTGTTGATAAATAAGCTTCAGGGGTTACCCCACTGGAGGATATTGTATCCAGGAATGCTACACTAGCAGGTGAAATAACTATACATTTTAAACAATTTA
Organism: Areca catechu; assembly: GCA_021397845.1. Classification (NCBI taxonomy): domain Eukaryota; kingdom Viridiplantae; phylum Streptophyta; class Magnoliopsida; order Arecales; family Arecaceae; genus Areca; species Areca catechu. The sequence continues at coordinate 24,713,985 of CM038038.1, forward strand.
ATATGCATGCGGAAGAATTATTTCATAATCCCAGATCTAACATAAGGCATGTTGCATGTAAAACATATTAATCGGCATGTATAACAATTTATTTGGGCATATAAACAAATAAGCATGATAACATAATGCATAAGAACATAGGAAAGAGCATGGAATAAATCCAATAGATTTGGAATAAACACATTCCAACAACTTAACATAGTGTACAAATGGAATAAAATATTACCATATGGTTTGGTACTTCCTGCCAGCGCCCAGGTGAATAAATAAATCGTGGTAGACCTTTCACCCACTTGGAATAACTCTAGAATAGTATTGGGATAATGCTGTAATTGGCTGGAATAACTGGGATAAGATTATTCCGCTTGTCTTCTTCTTTGAGACGATTCAGAGCTCTGTTTTGAAGCTATAAACCAGCAGCAGGAAAAATCAAATGTAGTTTTCTTCTTCTCCCAATACTGAACAGCAGCAAGAGGATATGGTTCTTTTCGATCTTCAACAATAATGGGAAAAAAAATCTCCCAAATATTCGCTTCCAGATCGATGAATCTTTGTTTCAATTTCAGGCGTTGCAGAACTTGAAATAGAGCAGAACTTTACTCTTAAACAGCAATGGAAAAATTGGGATCAATATTGACTCTCAGGAGTTCAAATGAACTCCCTCTAGAGGGGAGACACGCCGGAGTTCCTGAATCGAGCTTCTTGCACGGTGCTAGCCACAAGAAGCTTCACACGGTGACTGAAAAAATGTGGCAGGAAGAACAGGGAAAATTTCTTCTCTACCGTGAGCACACAAAAAAATAATCTCCCTCTTCAAAAAAAAATGGCAGGAAGAACAGGGAAAATTTCTTCTCTATCGTGAGCTCACACAAAAATAATCTCCCTCTTCCTCTCTGTGGGTGGAACAATTTTTCTCTTAGCTTCTCTTTTGTTTTGAAAATCAATGTAAAAACTTTCAACAGGAACTTGAAACCTGCACCTTGTTTTTTTTTTTTAACTCTGTCTCACACGCCCACTCAAAGAGACTTGGACTGTTATTAAATAAAGGCAATGACCCTCATCCAACATCCACACGATCTCTCTACAGTTCCAGCAACTGTAGGGAAGTGGGAAAAATAAACTGTTGCATTCATCGTGGACGAAGACTTAGTCTTCATTTAAACCGTATCAAAACCAAACGATCCACAAAATCAATTTCATTGGTTCAATAGCAATTAAACCGGTTCAATGAAAATTCATCCGGTTCAATCTAATTGAAACTAGTTCGATACTAATTAAAGTAACCGGTCTAGACTAATTGAACCAGTTTCAAATATTCACTTAACCAAGAGAGAGAGAGAGATTTTAATTTTGAATCCTATTCAAATTAAACACAATCCAAATTGGTTCAGTCCAGGTTGATCAGGTATCAACCTGAACCATCCCTGATTGATCTAATACAGGTCAAATCAATAAGTGTGCTCAAACAATAACTGTGACCAAAAATTACCTAGACGATTCTCAATCGTAATCGGTACCCGGATCAGAGAGAAAAAACTCTATGGCGTGTGACCTCATAGGTTCGAACCTAAACGGTAGCACTGGAATAATTCTAGTACAAGCACAAGAAACCATCTAGCAATGGGTCTCGGCGTCCGAATAGGTCGAAAATGCGAGAGCAATCTATCGAACCTCTAGCATATGGTTACTGTATAATTCATCCCTTTGACCTCTAATGCTCAGGACGACTGAGATTGGGCTGCCAACCCAGACTAAGTCAGTCGACTACGTGTCTCAACCTCGCAAGCCCAGTGACTCTTCACTAGGGCTACCCCGGCCGAGGATTTGCTAAATTGAGACATTGCGAGACATTTAATCCAAACTGTTTGGACAGGTCAATTCCATCTTGGTCCATCACTGCTTCACAAGTACTTTCCTATACCCAGAAACCTTTCATCGCCGAATTAGAAATCCGGGTAGTCTGGCACCAAAGCACAGGGAGTTTCTTGCAAGCTACCATGATGACCTCAGGTCAGAGGGACATATATACCCATATCCAATCATGAGTATCCCTTTGGCAGAAAAGGGACTGCACGGAGTCACGTTCAATACGATATCACAAATCCTACTTGCAAATCACATCAGTGTCACCACACTCCTTTGGTCAAGAGGATAACCAAACGATGTGATTCACAACAACCTATACTTGATACATTGCTATCCAGTATAATGTATCATTTGGTTGTGAACCTGTTTTTTAAGGACCACTTGATATATCCTCTCTATATCAAAATCATTGTAGTCCTAAGGACTTCATCACATATAAGAGTTCATTATAGGGAAATGTCAATAGTGATGAACTGCCAAAATAATCTTTTATTAATTCATATACAATGTACAATATAATGCTCAACCGCCTACAGGTTAGGTGATTGGCTTTGGGACATAATTCCCAACAACTCCCACTTTTACTAAAGCCAATCAGAACAATATCTAATACCCATTTCCCTTTTGTAGTAATCGAACTCTTTGATTCCGAGGGCTTTAGTGAAGGGGTCAGCAAGATTTTTCTTTCCATCAATCTTTAGAAGAATAATATCGCCTCGCTCCACGATTTCTCGAACAAGGTGGTAGCATCGCAGAATGTGCTTTGTGCGGTGATGAGATTTCGGCTCCTTGGCTTGAGCAATGGCTCCAGTGTTATCACAATACACTGGAATAGGTCCATTTAGGGAAGGTGTCACCCCTAGCTCTGCAAAGAATTTCTGCAACAACACGGCCTCCTTTGCTGCATCTGATGCTGCAATGTACTCTGCTTCGCATACAGAGTCTGCAACTGAAGCCTGCTTGGAACTCTTCCAGCAAATCACTCCTCCATTTAGGGTAAACACAAAACCTGACACACTCTTGCTATCATCTCTGTCTGACTGGAAACTGGAGTCAGTGTACCCAACAAGTTTCAAGTCAGGTTCTCCATAGATAAGCCACTGGTCCTTAGTATTTCTCAAATACTTCAGGATGGTTTTAACCACCTTCCAATGAGCTTCACCTGGGTCAGACTGGTATCTGCTCACTACTCCTAGTGAGTATGCCACATCTGGTCTAGTACATGTCATAGCATACATGATAGAGCCTACTGCAGAAGCATAAGGTACTCTATTCATGCGCTCTCTTTCCTCAAGAGTTGCACAATTCTTCTTGGAAAGAGTAATTCCAGAACCTATCGGAAGATAGCCTTTCTTGGAATTTTCCATGTTGAACCGTTTCAGCACAGTATCAATATACGTAGATTGGGACAATCCCAGAAGCCTCTTAGACCTATCTCTATAGATTTTCATACCAAGTATGAAAGAGGCTTCACCTAAGTCCTTCATGGAGAACTGAGATGACAACCAAACTTTTATTCCTTGCATTGCAGCAATGTCATTTCCGATTAAGAGAATGTCATCAACATACAGTACCAAGAATATAATCACAAAACCATTAGCCCATTTATAGATGCATGGTTCTTCTCCATTTCTAACGAAGCCATATGATTTGATACATTTATCAAAACGCATGTTCCAACTTCGAGATGCTTGCTTGAGTCCATAAATGGATCTTTGCAATTTGCATACTTTCAACTCGTCTGTGGATGTGAACCCTTCAGGTTGCATCATATACACCTCCTCATCCAACTCTCCATTTAGGAAGGCTGTTCGGACATCCATTTGCCAGATCTCATAGTTAAAATGTGCTGCTAAAGCAAGCATGATCCGAATAGACTTGAGCATTGCCACAGGGGAGAAAGTCTCATCATAATCGATACCATATCGCTGACGATACCCTTTGGCAACCAGACGGGCTTTATAGGTCTCAACTTTCCCATCTGCGCCCCTTTTTCTCTTGAAGATCCATTTGCACCCGATGGGTTTTATCCCTTCAGGTGGATCAACCAATGTCCATACATGGTTGATCTCCATGGACTCCATCTCGGATCGCATAGCACCAAGCCATGCCTCAGAGTCAGATCTCTGAAGTGCATCCATATAGGTGATTGGATCCTCATTGTTCTCATCGAGTTCAATAGGATCTTCATCCCGGACCAAGAAACCTAAGTATCTGTCCGGCTGACGCAGTACTCTACCAGATCGCCTAATAATAGTCTCTGGATGTGATCCAATCACAGCCGGTTCAGTGACATCTCTAGAATGTGTAGGTTCTACTACTGGTTGAACTTCACCAAGTTCAATCTTAGAGGCTACAGTTTCTTCACCAAGAAACTCTTTTTCTAAAAAGATAGCCCTAAGAGCGGTGAATATTTTCTGTTCATCCTCCAAGTAGAAAAAATACCCTTTTGACTCCTTAGGATATCCTATAAAGAAGCATCGATCAGATCTAGGACCAAGTTTGTCTGTGTCCAAACGTTTTACATAAGCCGGACAACCCCAGACCCGAAGGTGTGAAATTGAGGGCTTTCGTCCTGTCCACATCTCATATGGAGTGGAGACAACAGACTTACTCGGGACATTATTCAACAGGTAACAAGCTGTCTCAAGAGCATATCCCCGGAAGGATATTGGCAGAGTAGCAAAACCCATCATAGATCGAACCATGTCCAATAATGTTCGATTCCTCCGTTCAGACACACCATTCCATTGAGGTGTTCCAGGAGGAGTCCATTGAGAGAGAATCCCATTCTCCTCAAGATATGTCAGGAATTCACTAGATAGGTATTCACCACCTCGATCAGATCGAAGGGTTTTTATACTTTTTCCAGTTTGTTTTTCCACTTCATTACGATATCGTTTGAACATTTCAAACGACTCAGATTTATATCTCATTAAGAAGATATAACCGAACCTCGACAGGTCATCTGTGAAAGTAATGAAATATCTATATCCTCCTTTAGCTATAATTGTCATGGGTCCACATACATCAGTATGTACGAGATTCAATAATTCTGTAGCTCGTTCACCTTTTCCAGTAAAAGGTGATTTGGTCATCTTACCAAGTAAACAGGATTCACAAGTGGGCTGTGAGTCAGAATCACTGACCTCGAGGAGACCTTTTCCTTGCAACTTGAATATCCTATTCTGGTTAATATGACCTAATCTACAGTGCCATAGATATAGATCACTGATATTTTCTAACCTTGGGAGTTTGCTAGATGTGTACATAACACTAACAGGCCGTGACAATATATAAATGCCATTATCCAACTTAGCTTTCATTATCACACAGTTATTCACAATAACTTGACAAATATCTCCTTTAATTGAAAGTTCATAACCACAACTGGCCAACTGGCCTACAGAGATAATACACATAATAAAACTAGGACAGTAATGACAGTCAATTAGCTTGACAGTACAGGACTCGAAGACCAGACTCAGAACCCCAATCGCCAGTACTGGAACACGATTTCCATTCCCGACGCTCAGGAACTGCTCCCCATCTTTGAATTTCCTGTTAACTTGTAGTCCCTGCAATGAATTGCAAACATGAATGGGACTACCGGTATCCAATACCCAGTCAGTAGTATCACGAATAGAGAAATTACAAGGACTTATCATATAAATACCTTGTCCAGCACCCTGCTGACTTCTCCTCTTAGGCCTGTTGGGATCTAAGGATGCTATATAGAGAGAACAATTCCTCTTCCAGTGTCCTCGCTTCTTACAGTAAAAGCACTCTGCATTTGACTGATCAGCTTTTACCTTCCTGGTCTGACTCGGTCCAGGAGCACTTTGCACTTTCTTACCCTTTCTCTTTTTCTTCCCTTTCTTAAAGGGACGACGATTTCCAGATCCTCCCACTAAATTCACCACCCCTTTGTTCAGGTGGTGGTCTTTCTCGTAAGTCTGCAATAACCCTAATAAACCATGATAGTTTACTGCAGGCCTGTTCATTCTAAAATGATCGAGAAAATCAAGGTAGGAAGATGGCAGAGAATTCAGAATCGCGTCCTTGCCGAGCTGCTCATGCAAAGGACATCCAAGCTTGCCCAACCGTTCTATCATCTCGATCATGTATAGTACATGATCAGTGACTGAACCACCATTTGGCATCTTGGCATTGTAGATGGCACAAGAAACCTTATACCGCTCTACATCGTCAGGTATGCCAAAAGATTCCTTCAATTTCTGAAGGATCTCATCTGGCTGGGCTTCCTCAAACTTGCGACTGAATTCGTCGTTCATTGCTGCCAACATTATACATCGGATAGTGGTCCGATCAGAAACCCACTTCAAATAAGCGTCTCTAATCGGGCCCCGAGCATTGGCAGGAGGGTTCTCAGGTGCAGGATCTGTTATCACATAAAGGATCCTTTCATGCTCCAGGACAATCCTCAACCTTCGATACCAGCTATCGAAGTTGGGACCCTTTAACTTCTCATTGTCGAGAAGTGATCGGAGCGATAAATTTGAAGTCATCTGAAAGGAAAAACAAGTCTATTAGTATATGAATTAATCATTAAACCTAAAGACTTGGACTTTAGTCTAAAGGTCCCTCCCACTAAACTTATGAGACTGGGAGCCTCTAACCTCCAATCCGTGAAATCATATTTCATAGTGGGTACTGAAATCCAATAGACCACGTATAAGCCTGACTATGGCCAGCTCACTCATACGCATCTAAAGGTAGGTTCTTAACCAATTTCTTCTCTAAGCAATTTTCAGTATTAGGTTTTGCCCCAGAAAACACTCCAATCAGCCTAGGGGCCTTTTATTGAGGGTTTCTGGTTAGGTCCAACCATTAACATGACCTATCCAATGTTTCTATTTAACAAACGATCAAGCCCGACTATGGCCGGCCCACCTGATCATTGTTAAGAAAGTTACACTGAATTATCATTAATCGGGGAGTAATTCCAGTCGCCAGATGTGTACCCGTTCTATGGAACTGCCGATGCACACCTAGTTAATGGACATATTACTAACCGACCTAATGGGAGGCAAAGACACCGTCAACTCCTTGATCTAGTCTTTTATGGACCTAATAATTTTAGAGGATTTTGGTTGTGACAGAAAAGATAGATAAAAGCATGGATCATCCTCTCACTGAATAAATCAGATTCCAAGAGGGTTGAAACAATACAACAATTGATCCATGGGCACCTATAGATCAGTCAGACTGATCAACCTGGGTGACATGGGTTAACCCGAGTCAGCGGGCTTTTCCAATCAGTTCTGGTTGACACAACTAGCCAGGTAGGTGAGATCATGGATGAGTAACAGCCATTAACCATCTTTCCTAGACACCAACCAAGTTGGCTAGGAAAGAGGTAGCCTCATGCAACCATGATCAATATGCCAGACCTACCTCGACACCAGTTGGTTTACCAGACTCGATTAGATTTGCCAAAAGACTCAGGCTTCCACTGAGCCACTAATTGGATCCATTTTAGATGAACGGATCAACTAAGCTAACTATTAGGTAGTACTAAAAACTTTAATCAATATTTGATTAATCTTCCTTTAATCCAGTTCAACTAAACCTAAGTCTAACCCAGTTAAGGATCCAATTAGATGACTAACCCAATTTACCCGAATGACTTATGTAAATGATATTTTAGGTTTCATAAACCTTAAGTTTGATTATCATTTATTAAGTCTAACCTTAAAACATTTTTTTTTAAAAAAAAAATTATTCCATGCAACATTTCCAATGTTATCAGTATATCAACCCAAATACATTTATATATATGCCAAATATCTGTATCTACTGAATCAAAACATTTTAAAACCTTAAATTCCTTTAAGGTACCTTCTGAAAAGGCCAACACAGACGACCGCTTCGTGCCCTAGGACACACGGCCATGGTGAAGGTCTCAACTAGGTACCTCGCAATACTCTATACCTGATACAGATTCATAATTTAAAATTGGTCTACATGCAATCATGCCATGTTACTCCTGAACCTGGCTCTGATACCACTGTTGATAAATAAGCTTCAGGGGTTACCCCACTGGAGGATATTGTATCCAGGAATGCTACACTAGCAGGTGAAATAACTATACATTTTAAACAATTTAATATGCATGCGGAAGAATTATTTCATAATCCCAGATCTAACATAAGCATGTTGCATGTAAAACATATTAATAGGCATGTATAACAATTTATTTGGGCATATAAACAAATAAGCATGATAACATAATGCATAAGAACATAGGAAAGAGCATGGAATAAATCCAATAGATTTGGAATAAACTCATTCCAACAACTTAACATAGTGCACAAATGGAATAAAATATTACCATATGGTTTGGTACTTACTGCCAGCGCCCAGGTGAATAAATAAATCGTGGTAGACCTTTCACCCACTTGGAATAACTCTAGAATAGTATTGGGATAATGCTGTAATTGGGTGGAATAACTGGGATAAGATTATTCCACTTGTCTTCTTCTTTGAGACGATTCAGAGCTCTGTTTTGAAGCTATAAACCAGCAGCAGGAAAAATCAAATGTAGTTTTCTTCTTCTCCCAATACTGAACAGCAGCAAGAGGATATGGTTCTTTTCGATCTTCAACAATAATGGGAAAAAAAAATCTCCCAAATATTCGCTTCCAGATCGATGAATCTTTGTTTCAATTTCAGGCGTTGCAGAACTTGAAATAGAGCAGAACTTTACTCTTAAACAGCAATGGAAAAATTGGGATCAATACTGACTCTCAGGAGTTCAAATGAACTCCCTCTAGAGGGGAGACACGCCGGAGTTCCTGAATCGAGCTTCTTGCACGGTGCTAGCCACAAGAAGCTTCACACGGTGACTGAAAAAATGTGGCAGGAAGAATAGGGAAAATTTCTTCTCTACCGTGAGCACACAAAAAAATAATCTCCCTCTTCAAAAAAAAAATGGCAGGAAGAACAGGGAAAATTTCTTCTCTACCGTGAGCTCACACAAAAATAATCTCCCTCTTCCTCTCTGTGGGTGGAACAATTTTTCTCTTAGCTTCTCTTTTGTTTTGAAAATCAATGTAAAAACTTTCAACAGGAACTTGAAACCTGCACCTTGTTTTTTTTTTTAACTCTGTCTCACACGCCCACTCAAAGAGACTTGGACTGTTATTAAATAAAGGCAATGACCCTCATCCAACATCCACACGATCTCTCTGCAGTTCCAGCAACTGTAGGGAAGTGGGAAAAATAAACTGTTGCATTCATCGTGGACGAAGACTTAGTCTTCATTTAAACCGTATCAAAACCAAACGATCCACAAAATCAATTTCATTGGTTCAATAGCAATTAAACCGGTTCAATGAAAATTCATCCGGTTCAATCTAATTGAAACTAGTTCGATACTAATTAAAGTAACCGGTCTAGACTAATTGAACCAGTTTCAAATATTCACTTAACCAAGAGAGAGAGAGAGAGATTTTAATTTTGAATCGTATTCAAATTAAACACAATCCAAATTGGTTCAATCTAGGTTGATCAGGTATCAACCTGAACCATCCCTGATTGATCTAATACAGGTCAAATCAATAAGTGTGCTCAAACAATAACCATGACCAAAAATTACCTAGACGATTCTCAATCGTAATCGGTACCCGGATCAGAGAGAAAAAACTCTATGGCGTGTGACCTCATAGGTTCGAACCTAAACGGTAGCACTGGAATAATTCTAGTACCAGCACAAGAAACCATCTAGCAATGGGTCTCGGCGTCCGAATAGGTCGAAAATGCGAGAGCAATCTATCGAACCTCTGGCATATGGTTACTGTATAATTCATCCCTTTGACCTCTAATGCTCAGGACGACTGAGATTGGGCTGCCAACCCAGACTAAGTCAGTCGACTACGTGTCTCAACCTTGCAAGCCCAGTGACTCTTCACTAGGGCTACCCCGGCCGAGGATTTGCTAAATTGAGACATTGCGAGACATTTAATCCAAACTGTTTGGACAGGTCAATTCCATCTTGGTCCATCACTGCTTCACAAGTACTTTCCTATACCCAGAAACCTTTCATCGCCGAATTAGAAATCCGGGTAGTCTGGCACCAAAGCACAGGGAGTTTCTTGCAAGCTACCATGATGACCTCAGGTCAGAGGGACATATATACCCATATCCAATCATGAGTATCCCTTTGGCAGAAAAGGGACTGCACGGAGTCACGTTCAATACGATATCACATATCCTACTTGCAAATCACATCAGTGTCACCACACTCCTTTGGTCAAGAGGATAACCAAACGATGTGATTCACAACAACCTATACTTGATACATTGCTGTCCAGTATAATGTATCATTTGGTTGTGAACCTGTTTTTTAAGGACCACTTGATATATCCTCTCTATATCAAAATCATTGTAGTCCTAAGGACTTCATCACATATAAGAGTTCATTATAGGGAAATGTCAATAGTGATGAACTGCCAAAATAATCTTTTATTAATTCATATACAATGTACAATATAATGCTCAACCGCCTACAGGTTAGGTGATTGGCTTTGGGACATAATTCCCAACAGTTCCGCGTGCCGCCGCCCTCCGCACAGGACGCCGTCTGGGATCCGTACGGCCCGAGGGATGGCCTCGGGGCCCGTCTCTCTCCCCAGGGCCCTCGCCGTACGAGCAGTCTGACCTCGGCTGAGTTGAGCCCGTCTCCGGGGGCCAACTGGCGAGGGGCGAGGGATCAGCCGACCTCGGCTTAGGTGGACCCCTCCTGGGTGGACACCTGGCGAGGTGGCAGGAGGTCGCCTGGCCTCGACCGAGGTGGGCCCGTCTCCGGGCGGCCACCCGGCGAAGGGCGGAGAGTCAGCCGACCTCGGCTTCGGTGGACCCCTCCTGGGTGGACACCTGGCGAGGCGGCAAGGAATCGCCCGACCTTGGCCGACCTTACTTAAGCGGACCCCTCCGGGCCCGGGCGCCAATGAGGTGGTAGAGGAGCTCCGAGCCGAGCTCGACTTCGGCGAGGGCGGTTTACCTTAGACAGCCGTCGTGCGGTGTAGTTTTGCCGATCCTGGCTTCGAGGATGTGGCGCTGACTAGGCCGGGGAAACATACACGTGGCTCGCTCGTATTCGACGATACCTGAGCCTGACCACGTCACTGTCACGGCTGTAACAATCAATTTTTCAAGTTCTTCTTATCTGGTAAATCCTTTCTTTGAGTATCTGGTTCCTTAACTTCTTCTTCTTCTTTCCCAGATCCTGAGTTCAGGAGAAGCCAACTCTGCCAAAGGACCAGTATTGGAGGATCCATTGCGAAGATATCCGAATCCGAGGATCCAATAATCTGCTCGAGAGAGTCCTTCCACCAAACTCTGTGAAGATCACTGCCTTGTACATAACCTTTCCCTTCTCTTTATTTCTGTCCTGTTGAACGTTCAGAGCGAAACCCTAGGTCTGGGAGTTTCTCAACCCTCAGCGATCCTTTACTTCTGAACTACTCTGATAATCTAGTTTCTTTGAATTGTGCTTTCAATTATTATATAATTTCTTTCAATTTAGTTTAACTTTCTTTGAGTTTAAGCCAACTTCAAAACATTAAAAAAAAAAAAAAATCTTAATTTACTTCTGCATACGCTTCTTTGTTTTTTCGTTATGCATCACTTCTTTGGGCTCCTTGAGACCCCTTCTCAGAGAGAGCCTCGGCCCCGCCTCTGGAGAGAAGGAGGAAGGTAAGGAAGTAAGAACGTGGGGGAAGGCGAGGAAGAGGTAAGTCCCCATTTCCCGTTCTCGATCCCTATTCTTTCCATTTCCTTTCCATTTCTATCTAGCATGCACCCTCCCGGCGGACGGATCTCCCGAGCCCTACACCACGGAGGTCTTTTCTATTCCTCTCGATCGTCCCACTAACTTGATTATCAGAGTGTTTTCACTGGAATTCGGGTCCCGGGTCTCCCCTGTTTTGCAGGAAGGGAGGACGTGCGGCGGCTGGGGAGAAGGAATATCTCGACTTGATCGAGCTGCAGACCATGACAATCTTGACGACAATAATATCATATCAATTTTATATTAATATATTATTCATATTATATTGATATTTTATTTACTATACTGTATAATATTAAATTATATATTTATGTTATAATTGAAAGGTATCAATACGGTAAATCTTACTCGATAACAACGGAGAATTTGCAGCTGATATCTACGAAGGATGGGGCCCTTGCCGACCGTCATTAACGGCTTTCTCATGTGTATAGTCCCTGTCAAAAGTCTGGTACCATGTTACGGGGAAAACGTCTAGCCCGGGCCAGCTCACCCTTCCCTGGCTCACACAACCCGAGGGACCACAACCCCAAATCCCGCAAGGGAGGCCGCTAGCCAAGCTTCTGACACCAATGTCTTTTTTTTTGTTTGGTGGAACGCCAGTATCCGCAATCACACAAACATATTTAACATTAATAATTTATAAAATCTGCGTATAAACTGGTCAAATTAGTGACATTCATAAAATCATTTATTTTATATACAATTAAAATTATTTTAAATTAAAATTAGATGTATATATATATATATGTATTGTATCATTTATGGATGTAATGTTACTTAACATTATTTGATCATTTTTAAAAAATTGATATAATATTTAGTGATCGTTTTGTATCCATCTGAATATTTTCCTAAATTTGAATTAGAAATTTTATAGAATTCATGAATTAGCTATTCATTCAAGAATGACACTAGATCACCCATATATCACTAAGTCCAAATTTTGTAAGAAGAAAAAAAAAAAAAAAAAAAGGAGAATTATGACCTCCATAGATTTTTTTTTTTTTTTTTTGCAATCTAAAAATTATAATTTAGGCTGGATATACAGAGGCCCTTTTAAAAAATAAGATATATGGATAAATAGGTCCAATTCTAATAGCATTTTAACTCCACTCTTATAAAAAGATATCAGATCCATTAGATTAGCGATTTGATTAATATTTTGTCACCTTATACATTAAAATATTGAAAAACAAATAATCATGAGAGGACAAGCTCAGAGTTTTCAAGCTATCAATGTAATTATTTCTAAATTTAAAAGACTATTTTATAATTTATTCTAATATTTATCTATATAATCACACAGAATATATAGCAGCAATAAAGGACAGATAACTCTCCTCTCAGCATCCACGTATTCTAATTTTTCTTGTGATTGAATCCACGTATCTAACTTAATTATTTTTGCTTGCCACCTACATCAAAGCAAGGCACCTTTCTTCTTATCTATCCACCTATTGGCTAAGTCATCCACGGCATCATGATCCAGACCATCTCAAAAAAACCATCACCCGGCGCCACTCAAAATCCGTTGGACCCGCCATCTCCCTTCCCTAAAGTTGACGCCTTTAAATTATTTTTTTGAATGCAGGGCACCTTTTCTCTCCTACAGGAAGCTTCTTCTTCCCTTATCCTCATCATATTCCATTATTATTCTCCGATCTTATCACTGTTGGACTCATGTTTGAGCCGGTGAAGTTCTATATTTTATTTGTAGCCCATCATTACCGTGCCTTGCTGTTCTTTTAGCCATATGCTCCCGTGGTTTTTGGTACCATAGCTGCTACCATTATTTATTATAATAAGGACCATGGACCCACCATACCACCACCATCTCGAAGCACCAGCACTTCTCCCTGTATTCCACTACAATTCCATCATCACGCCAGTCCCCTCCCTCTATTAAAACCGCATCTCCATTTTTCCCCACAGACAACTCTCAAATTTCAGCTCAATCCTGAAATATGGATGGTGACTCTCTCTTCTTATTCTCTATCTTTCTCCTCCTATCTTCCGCAACTTGTTGTGATAGATGTGTGCATCAATCCAAGGCTGCCTACTTCGCCTCCTCCTCGGCTCTCTCAGGTATGTTAACGTTCCTTATGTCAGTCTCTTATTCTTCTTAGTTTTCAGATTGTAAACTCTATTTAAGGTTTAATTCTGAGGGTTTTGCTCTTGTATACACATATATATATATATATATATAGCTGGGGCCTGTGGGTATGGATCCATGGCACTGGACTTCAATGGAGGCTATCTTGCTGCCGCCAGCTCTGCTCTCTATAGAGGAGGGGTTGGTTGTGGAGGCTGTTTTCAGGTAGGAGATTCAAACTTGAAGCCAGTACATATCTCAATTCCTAATTATAATTCCTTCTTATTTGTAAACTTATCCGGAATATTTTTCTCTTTTTTTCTGGGGGAATAGATAAGATGCAAGAACTCCAAGGTCTGTACCGGTAGAGGAGTTAAAGTAATCGTGACGGACATCAACGTGAGCAACCGCACGGATTTCGTGCTATCCACCACGGCTTTCATGGCCATGGCAAAAGAGGGGATGGGACAGGAATTGAAGCAACTCGGAATAGCGGATGTGGAATACAAGAGGTAACGATCTGCCCCCTGACCAAGTGCTGATCGGACGATTCACAGACTTGTCTCACCCAGATATATATTTTGTTTCTTTTGGTGTCAAGCAGGATCCCTTGCGAGTACAAGAAGAAGAATCTGGCCATCAGAGTGGAAGAGAATAGCAGAAGGCCAAGCTATCTAGCCATCAAATTTTTGTACCAGGGCGGTCAGACGGACATCGTGGCCGTCGATGTGGCTCAGGTACACCAATTAACGGTGTTAACATTGTGTAACCCTCAAGTCTGGGTGTTAATATTTGGTACTAATGTTGATGTATGGGGATATGTTTAATAGATTGGGTCGACAAATTGGAGATATATGACCCGAGATTATGGGGCGGTTTGGAGCACGAATCGGGCGCCGGTCGGACCGCTGCAGTTCCGGGTGGTGGTGACGGGCGGCTACGATGGGAAATGGGTGTGGGCGCAGAAGGCGGTGCTGCCGGTCGAGTGGAAAACCGGTTTGGTCTACGACTTGGGGGTTCAGATTACTGACATCGCCCAGGAGGGCTGTTCTCCTTGCGACACGCGGGAGTGGAAGTGAGGCTAACAGTTATTTTGTTCAAAGATTATAAAAGAATGGGGAGACTTTTTTTTTTTTTTGGCATTGTATAATATCTCTCCTTTTCTTTTGTGTATATTTCTAATTAAATGATGATGTAACTTTTTATCTTTTGGGGAATCGTATAATGTCTCTCCTTTTTTAATATGTATATTTATGCGTGGATGATGATGATGTAACGGTTTGAAATAAGTGGGAAAAAAATGATATAGGAAAAAAATACCGCACATGCATGGTTTGGGCTCCCGGGTTAGAATTTTTGCTAAAATAAATGAACTTGCTTTTACATTTTTAATAAAAATAAAAATAAATTAAGATTTTTGAAATAACATAAAAATAGGATTTTATTAAAAAATTAGATTTTATCAAATTTATAATTTTTAATAATTTTTTATATATTTATGAATGAGTATAAGTTATTCATAAATTAGATTCGATAAGAAAACTGACATAAGCCTACAATATCAAATATTAAAAATTTTAAAATTAAAAAAATAATAATTTTTATTAAAAAAATTTGAAAATGATATTTTATTTAAATATATTTTTGGGTATAAATTTTTTTATAAATAATTATGTTGCCATCTAGATCGTCGTGGCATGTAGCTCTGACGTGTTATGTGTACGTCGGGTTCTCTCTAGGTGCTTGGTTCTCTTTTTCGGTCAGCTCTTTGATCGGCTTGTCCTGCAAAAAAGAGGAGACCCGGGCCGAGAATTATGGCAGGAACACTTTGATGATCAAGTCTGGGACGATCAAGGAGAACAAAGCTTCTGTAACGGAGGGTTCGGGATGCCTCCACGTAGAGGAGTAAAATCAGATCTAAGAGATGAGAAGTGAGTGGGAAGTTAGAGAGCAGGGAGGTCCTCCCTCTTAGTTCCTTGCCCGTTTTCTCTCTTTTTCTTACCAGTTGTCCTCTCTCCTTCGCCGGAGGTCCCTTCTTTCATTTTATATGAGAGAAATGGTTCTGTCGTTTTATATGAGAGAAATGGTCCAGACCAAATCTGGGGCTTCATCGGGATGTCATTTTCCCGACACCTTATTTTGGAGGGATTTTCCTCTGTCAACGGTCTCCCCCTGTCAAACCAGTCCTCGAAAGGAGATCTTTCTATTGGGGGTGTTCGCCGGTGCAATCAGCTCCTGTCCTTCTGGTGGACCAGTTTTCCATGGGAAGCGCGGGTGCCATGCCGCTGAGCCCCGAGCCATGGTGGAGCGTTTCCATTCCTGGAGAAACCGTCGGAGTATTGCAAGGCCTGGGGCCTTAATAGGATACTTCTCTTAGAGAAGGCACAGACGTCGTGTCATGGGAACTGGAGCTCTAGTTGCACTGCAAGGGGCACAGGCAGCGTGCTATTGGGCCTGGAGCCTGGTGGAGCATGCATCGCACAGAGTGTACGGGCGGTGTGTTGTAGAGGCTGGAGCCTCCGGTAGGACATGCACCACCTTCTAGGGGCCTGTAGGTAACCTAGAACCTTCGCACCATGATTTGAATTCCTTTTAGTATTTTTCTCCTTGTTCTTGGTTGGCCCTCTGATAGTTGATATGCCTCTTGGTCGTAGGTGGGAACAATCTCGAAAAATGGGATCTTCACCTCGACCCCGAAAGGCAAGAGCATGACCTCGGCCGGGAGCTCAATCTCGGATGAGAGCAGACCTCGACCAGTGGCTCGACCTCGAAAGGCGGGAACACAACCTCGGCCAAGAGCTCGACCTCGGATGGGAGCTGATCTTGACCAGGGGCTCGACCTCAGAAGGTGAGAGCACGACCTCGGCTGGGAGCTCGACCTCGGAAGACGGGAGCACGACGTTGGCCGAGAGCTCGATCTCGGATGAGAGCTGATCTCGGCTGGGGGCTCGACATCAAAAGGTGGGAGCACGACCTCGACATGGAGCTCGACTTCGGATGGGAGCTGACCTCAGTCGGGGGCTCGACCTCGGAAGGTGGGAGCATGACCTTGGCCGGGAGCTCGACCTCGGATGGAAGCTGACCTCAGCCAGGGGCTCGACCTTAGAAGGCGAGAGCACGACCTCGACCGGGAGCTCGACCTCGGATGAGAGCTGACCTCGACTAGGGGCTCGACCTCTGAAGGCGGGAGCACAACCTCAACCAGGAGCTCGACCTCGGATGGGAGTTGACCTTGGCCGGAGCTCAACCTCAGAAAGCGGGAGCACGACCTCAACCGGGAGGTTGACCTTGGATGGGAGATGACCTCGGTCAGGTGCTCGACCTCGGAAGGTGGGAGCATGACCTCGACCGGGATCTTGACCTTTGATGGGAGTTAACCTCAGCTGGGGACTCGACCTCGAAATGTGGGAGCATGACCTCGGATGAGAGCTGACCTTAGTCAGGAGGCTCGACCTCAAAAGGCGGGAGCATGACCCCAGCCGGGAGCTCGACCTCAGATCTTCATTTGGTCACCATATCCAGGCGGCATCTTTTGCAAGCATGGCTGCCAACTCGGTTCGATACAGGATCCATGCCAGCGATTGTGCCATATCAGGTACTCCCCACTCTCGAGCTCAGAGTACATCACAATGCTCAGGACGAAATGAGTAATGATGATGCTGACATGGAAGGATACTCATTTTGTGCCATTAATGCCTCGAGCACCGGCATCCCGAAGGTTGCGCTTCCTCACCAACGAGGGGACATCACGTCAGCCCAATCAGGAGAGACATATTGCCGCATCGAGCCCGAAGCAATTTCTCCTAAATTGAAGCATCGTCTTCAGCGGATCTCGACGCGTGGAAAACTCTCATTGGCTAGGGAGAAGAAAAGATGCACGTTTTCGACCCGTACGATGCGACAAGGGGTCTGCATGCTTTTAAAAGGGGTTCATCCTTCGACTCATTAAGAACATTTTGAAGAGAGGAGGGTAAAGTTTTCCTGTATAGCTCTTCTTCTTCGTCCAGTTTCACCTTTTTGATCTAGAGTCTGGAGTCTTTGTAGGTTAGTCCTCCATTTCCTTCTTCCTTCTTCTCCTTTGGCTTGCGCTGAGGGGGATCCTGTAGGGTCTTTAGGTCATCCTTTCTTTGTCTTCCCTTTTCCTTCCTCTTGAGTTTCTTCGGCAGAGGGCACCACTACCCGGATCATTCCGGTGAGGCGGGGCTGTCACGACCGAGGCCTCTTTCCTTGGATAGCGAGGAGGAGAAAGTTCCTGTAGTAATCCGCAAGGGTCCCCGTCGAACGGGGATAGTAATAGGAACCCCTGCGGCTCCTCCTCCCCCTTCTCATCTGGGAGCCGGCCAATCCTTCTGGCATTGCTTCGACGATGACTCAGGAGGACATCTTCCATCTTCAGAGCACCTACAGGATCTAGAATTCCATCTAGCTCTCGGCTCCAAGACTGGAGGAGCGGGTCACTTCTAGTGGCCCGATCTGGATCGCCCTATACGAGGACTTCTTCCTCGGGGGCCTTCGTCTTCCCTTCCACCCCTTCTTCTTCTCTTTCCTAACCAACTTCCATCTGGTTCTGGCCCAACTTGCTCCCAATGCAATTAGGACCATTGTTTGCTTTATTGTCCTCTATCACTTCTACGAGATAGTTGCCCATTTCTCTCTCTTTAGGGCTCTCTTCTCCTTGAAGTGCCACCCGGTTGATAACAGGTGGTGGTTTGTGGCCCCTCACCCGGGGGCTATCAAACTGGACCTACCCTCTTTCATCAAGGGATGGAAGGGTAGGTTCTTATTCACCTCGGTTGAGGGGGTTGACTAGGTTTGTAGTGACCCAGACCACTTTCCTAATCGGCAGTCTTCTGTTGAGCCTGCCAACAAGGAGGTGTATGACTGGCTCGTCACCTCTGAGGTCCCAGCTCTTTGAGACCTGCTGACCGAGAGGAACCTCGTCGATGCTGGGGTCAGCTCGGCCCAATCTCAGGGTAAGGCTTGATGTCAGGGCTTCTTTTTCTTAAGGTAGATTTTGCTTTAGCTGGTGACTAACCGATCTCTTTTCTTGTTGCAGGGATGAAGTTTTCCATGAAACATCTCCTCCATATGTCAAGAAAAAGGGCCACCTCTATGGGGCCCAGAGAGGAGCAATCGAAGAAAGCCCGGGAAGAGCCGAAGTGGAGGCCCAACGAGGCTCGAGCCGCACCGAGGTCGGTGACCTAGCCCTCGGCCTGCAGGTCTAGAAGAGAGGCTGGACCTAAGGAGGGGGCCACGCCAGCTACCCCGGGGGCCCCTCCTCGGACCGGAGCTCCGTCTCAGCTAGAGGTGGTGGAAGTGGCGAACGCTGCTACCGCAGAGAGGTCGGCACTGCGATCAATAGCTGGAGCAGCCGACACCCGGCCTATGGCTACTGCGCCCCCATCGACTGCCGTGCCGAGGGCTGCAGCGCCTTCCGCAACTTCAGGCGCAGGGGTGCAGAGGGTGACATCATATCTGCCACAAGACGCAGTGGTGATGAGAGATGCCTAGCTAACTGAGTAGATTTTGAACATCATCATCCAGCCACAAGACCACCGAGAGAAGGGCAGCCGGCCGCTGGTGGATGTTATCTCCGGGGTATTTTCCCAACTTCTATTAGTAAGCTAGCTTTTAACTTGCCTTATTTCCTTTTCCTATCCACATAAATGCCAACTGACCTCCTCTTTGGTATTGTTGCAGGTGGTCACTGATACTCAGCTCATCTGGGACTCGTGCCTGGGGCTGATGAAGTGGGACCATAGCCTCTGCAAGTAGGAGGCTGTTGAGGTCGAGGCCTAGACCCAGATGATTCGGGTGCAAGAGTTGGAGGATCTCATGAAGGCCCTCTAGACTAAATTGGCCAGCTCCCAGATGACGATGATAGAGCTAGAGAGGAAGTCTGCCAAGCTCGACGGGGCTCTAAAGGTGGAAAAGGAGAAGACCTCCTGCCTGGCCGAGAAGGAGGCTCGCACTACGGTGGAGGTGGCACACCTGGAGGGACGGGCACAGACCCTCCAGGTGTAGCTCAATGAGACGACGGCCTAGGCTGTGGTGGCAAAAGAGAAGGCCATGATGGCAATGGCCTTGATGGAGGCGGTGAAGAAGGAGGCCGTCGAATCCATCTTGAAGTTCAAGGCATTGGAGGCCTTTGCTGATGAGGTCTCCGAGACGATCCTGGACTCGTACTAGAAGGAGTTCAACAACTTCAAGGGGAAGGCAAGAGGGCTCTTCAGACTCAAGGGAATGGAGAACATCTACCCCAACCTGCCCGCCATCACTGGGGTGTCGGGATCGCCCGCCATCGAGGCTGAGCCAGAGACGGACGCGGAGCCGGTGATCGAAGTGGAGGCTAGCCCGAGACCTGAAGCTCCATCGAAGTTTGGGGAGGTGACTTGCCATCCTGGGAAGGAATTGGCCTCCTCAACTTAGCCAGGATTTTCTTTTCTTTTTATACTTGGATTTTTGAAGGACGTCCCGGCCTGTCAAGAGTCTTTACAATTGTAAAGAAACTTTTAATGAATACCAACAATCTTTCTTCCACTTGACGTGTCCTCCTTTTTTTCTTTTTTTTTTGCATACTCTGAAGAATTTCCTGGCAAGTAGGGATCCTTCACATTATAGAGGACTTATTTCAGTAATGAGGGATAAGTCTCACTTTGCCTTGCTTTTCTCCCTTCAGTTTCTCTTCCCTTTTCCTAATAGGAAGATAGTCTTTATGGCAACCAAGCGTTAGACTTCTTAGATCCTGGCCATCTCCGATTAAGTCCAAAACCTTGTGATCAGCAGCAAGGAATTTGGGAGTTTCTCAACTCCCTTCATCGGCCCTAAGGTCATGTAGATGAAAGTGCAGGGCTCCTAGAGTTTTCCTAACTTGCCTCTCCAGATAAGATGAATGAATGATAAGTGCAAGGCTTCCAAAGTTTCCTATCTTCAATGCAGAGCTTCTGTAGCTTTGAGTACGGGGTTTCTAGAATTTCCTGGCTTTCTTCGCCAGACTTGGAGTTAGGCGGATGAGAGTGGGGCTTTGTAAGTTTCCCGGCTTTGAGTGCAAGGCTTCATAAGTTTTCCAGCTTTCTTCATTGGACTTGGAGTTGAGTGGATGAGTGCGGGGCTTCCTAAGTTTTTTGGCTTTGAATGAGGGGCTTCGTAATTCCTGGCTTTGAGTGCAGGGCTTCTATAGTTTCCTGGCTTTGAGTGCGGGACTTCTGGAGTTTCTCGGCTTTCTTCATCAGACTTGGTGTTGGGTGGATGAGTGTGGGGCTTTGTAAGTTTTCCAGCTTTGAATACGAGGCTTCTTAATTTTTTCGGCTTTGAGTGCAGGGCTTCTGGAGTTTTTCAACTTTGAGTGCGAGGCTTTTGGAGTTTCTCGGCTTTCTTCATTGGACTTGGAGTCGGGTAGATGAGTGTGGGGCTTCGTAAGTTTCTCGACTTTCTTTGCCAGACTTGGAGTCGAGTAGATGGAGTTCCTGCATAGGTGGGAAACTGTGTTGCACCAAAAAGAAACATTAATTATTGAGGAAGAGTCTTACATTATTGGTAGTATATCCTCGGGTTGCTGGCATTCCAGGTTCGAGGGAGATGGGTGCCATCGAGTCTGGCGAGGTAGTAGGCTCCATGTGGCAGAGCCTCGACCACCTTGTAGGGACCTTCCTAGTTCAGAAAAGGTTTGCTGCATTTCCCTAGTTGGGACACTTTCTCTTGCCTGAGAACCAGGTCACCCAGACAGAATGCCTTGAGCCTGACACAGGAGTTGTAGTAGCGAGCTACCTGCTGCCGGTATGCCGCCATTCGGAGTCGAGCTTTATCCCTCATCTCATTCAGCAGATCCAAGTTGAGGAGGAGGCGGGCTGGATTCTCAACTTTGCCGTATTGCTCCACCCATAGTGTGGGCAGAGCCACCTCCACTAGGACCATGGCCTCAGAACCGAAGACAAGGTTGAATGGCATTTCTCCTGTTACCGTTCGAGGCATGGTGTGGTAAGCCCATAACACACTAGGAAGCTCCTCGGCCCATCGTCCCTTGGCCTCATCCAGTCTAGTGTGAAGCCCTTATAGGATGGTTCGGTTGGTTACCTCGGCCTCCCCATTGATTTGAGGGTAAGCACCGAGGTGAAGTGATGGTGGATGTTGAGGTTAGCACAAAATTTTTCGAAAGCCTGGTTATCAAACTGCCGCCCATTGTCGGTGATGACTGAGTATGGGAGTCCAAAATGGTAAATGACTGACTTCCAAAACAAGGATTTGGCCTTGGCTTCGATGATCCATGCTAGGGGCTCGGTCTCAACCTACTTGGTGAAGTAGTCGATGGCCATGATCAGGAACTTTCATTGATTGGATGTGAGAGGAAAGGGATCCAAGATGTCCATTCTCCACTGGACGAATGGCTAGGGAGAAGAAAGTTAGGAGAGTGGTGCGGCCGGCTTGCATTAGATGTAGGTGTGACACTTGTAGTGGTCACACTTTCTCACAAAATCAATGGCTTTTTCTTGCATGGTCTCCCAGAAGTATCATTGTTGGAGTCCTTTATAAGCCAGGGTCTGCCCCCCACATGATTCCCACAGATGCCTTCGTATATCTCTTAGAGCACATAGGTGGCTTTTGAGGGCCTTAGGTATTTTAGTAAGGGATAGGAATAAGATCTCCGATAGAGCTGCTTGTCCATTAGCATGAAGCGCATGGCCTTCTTCTTAAGGAGACCAGCTTCCTTGCAATCCTCGGACAGGAAGTCGATGGTGATGTATTTGATGTAGGGGTCCATCTAGCTCACCTTAGAGGTGACCTGTTGGACCTCTACCATAGACTCATAAATGGGGGCCTCCAGATATTCAACGAAGGTATGCCCTAGTAATGATTCTGGCAGGGTTGCCAGTTAGGAGAGGATGTCAGCCCAAGCATTCTCTGTGCGAGGGATGTGAGAAATGCTGAAGTGCTGGAGGTTTGCTATGCATGAGAGTACCTTGTCCAGATACTTCAACATCATGGGATCCCAAGCTTCATACTCTTCAAAGATTTAGCCCACCATGAGCTGCGAATCCGTAAAGACCTTCAGGCACTTTATGCCTAACTCATGGGACACCTTCAATCCCACGAGGAGTACTTCATACTAAGCCTGATTGTTGGTTGCCTTGAAGAGAAAGTGCAGTGCGTATTCGGCGATGATCCCATTAGAGTTGGCGATGATGAGCCCGGCCCCACTCCCTCCGATGTTAGATGCATCGTCAACATGGAGAATCCATGTCATCACTTTCAGGACTAAATCCTGCTCAGGCTTGGCTCACTTGCCTGTCTCCTGCAAATCCTCAGCCACCTAGGTGCATTCCACCAAGAAATCAGCAAGGATCGGGCCTTTTGCACTGGCCTTGGATGGTAGGTGATGTTAAACTCGTTAAGCTTCATCACCTACTTGGCCAAGCACCCAGATGTATTAAGGCGGCTTAGAATGGCCCTCAGGGGCTGGTCGGTGAGGACCATAATTGGATGTGCTTGAAAGTAGGGCCTGAGATACTGTGCAGACATGATGAGTGCTAAGATAATCTTTTCAGATCGAGTGTACCTAATTTCTGCATCACAGAATAGCTTGCTGGTATAAGAGAATAGCCACTGGAAGCCATCTTTGTCGGTGTGGACCAAATTGAGCTGACCACCTCTAATGAGACCGCTAGGTACAGGAGGAGCTCTTCCCCAGGCTTCGGCCTGCATAGCAGTGGAAGAGAGGTGAGGAGCTTCTTCAACCTCTTGAAGGCCTTCTGACACTCCTCCATTTAGGTGAAGTCATGCATCTTGTGCAGCACCTTGAATAATGGCTGACAGTGCTCGGTGGGACACAAAATGAAATGGCTCAATGCCGTCATGCATCCGGTCAAGCGCTGGACTTTCTTTTTGGAGATAGGGTGTCTTATGTCGATGATCACCTGGATTTTCTCAAGGTTGGCCTCTATCCCTCATTAGGTGACCATGAACCTTAGTAACTTTCCCACCGCGATGCCAAATGTGCATTTGGCAGGGTTCAGCTTCATCTAGTAGAGGCGAAGGTTATCAAAGACCTCTACCAGGTCGGTGATGTGATCTGACTCCTGGTCACTCATGATGAGCATGTCATCCATATAGAACTGCATGTTGTGGCCTATCTGGTCTTTGAAGAACTTGCTGACCAGGTATTGGTACGTGGCCCCTACATTCTTGAGATTGAACGGCATCATCTTGTAGTAGTATGTGCCTCTATAGATCATGAATGCCGTGTGCTCCTTGTCTTTTTGGTGCATGCAGATTTGGTTGTACTTAAAGAATGCATCCATGAAGCTGAGGAGCTTGTGGCCCAAGGTTGCATCCACCAACTAATCAATCTTGGAAAGTGAGAAGATGTCCTTTGGGTAGGCCAGGTTGAGGTTGGTGTAGTCCACGTAGATCCTCTACTTCCTAGAGGCTTTCTTGACCATCACTACATTTGCCAGCCAATCAGGATATTGCATCTCATGGATGAAGCCTGTAGTGGTGGTGGGGATACTAGAGGCACCAGAATAAGATAGAGGCTTCTCAACCATCTATGGATTACTTTGTAGTTTTTGAGTCCAATTGTAATAAGGGCTTAGCCTGTTTAAGTTATTCTTTTCATTATTTGAGTCTTGTACTAGTCACCTTATGTTGAGCTTGTTTTCTTTCTAAGTCCCGTATATGTTAGTCCAAATCAAATGAAGAGTCAATACCAAGTCAAGTACAAGTGAAGACCAACCAAGCTTGAAGCTAGGAAGACCATGGAAGGCCCAGCTAAAGAAACTCAATGTCCTGGAACCCTGGAAAGCAGCTTGAAGCCCTGGACTGCAGCCTAAAGCAAAATAGGCCACCAAGGCCCATGAGAGGAACCAAGGGGTGCCAATTGCTTTTCATCACCACCCCTTGGTCATCCACTTAGGGTTACCACCCTTGGCCGACCAAGGCAAGAGAGAAAGAAGGGGGATTTGAGGGAAAGAAAGCATTACCTACCATGTATACTAGCTAGGATTTAGGAGGGAATGAAATCCTTGTGTAAAGACACTTATATCCTTACTTGGGGGCAAGCTTATGAGTTTATAAAAGAAGCCCTCCTCTCTTGTATGAAACAACTTTTCATGAATATTATTGAGCTTTCATTATATTGCTGTGTGCTAAGAGGATTCTGTGTAAGCCTCTCCATCATCCTTGTCTCCCATGTACAACCTCTAGTCACCTCAAACCCTAGATGCCATCTCCAAAGCCTTGGCCGCCCACCTCCAAATCTCCTTCCTCTTTGTTGTTCTAAATTTTTTTCTTCATCCTTGCTTTGTTTTTTCACCCTTGAAAGGTTGTTTGCAGGTCCCTCGACTTTTAAGAATCCAACGACTCTAGCCGAGCAGCTATCGGATCACCGGGAAGAAAGCCGAGAATCCGCGGGTCTCCAGCTTGATCATCCAGCACGCATCCGAGAGCGAGAGCGATCCCTTTGCCTACGGTCTTTATCGGGTGCATCAACCATTGTCAGGTAATCCCCTCTGCCATCCAGTAGCCTTATTGAAGGGAAACTAGCCCAACCGAGACTTTTCAGCCTTGGCGGTTCACTTTTTCTATTATTTTTAGGTCCTATCTTGCATGCTTTAGCTTCTTATTTTGCAGAGTTTTCCCTACTTAGGTTCTTGGTCTATTCTTTGGGATTTAGATTCATCACTTAACCTAAAAAAGTACAAAAATAACTTTGCATGCAATCTTAGTTCCGCATCATTTGGTATCAGAGCCTATTTAGGCTCAGTTCTCTTTGAATACTCGGATCAGGTGCTTTACCATGGCAGTCCGATCATAGGAGATAAGTAGGGTTGCAAAACCCTCTCTTCCCAATCTACGGGATCTCCTATGGTGTGTAGGGATGCCGCTATGAATTGACCCCTAAAGAAGAACACAAATAATTCATTAGGGTTTTTTGCATTTCGGCCTTCTCAGTACATCACCTTCTGTTTTAATTGTTTCTACCTTCATAGATCTCAGAAAAATCTGAAATCTATTTTTGTAAATTCCTTATAATTGAAATTAATTTTTAGAATCTTTTCAAAAATTATTTCGATCTGTGGGTTTTTTTCTAGCCAAAACACTGTCTAAGAATAATTCTACCCTATTTTTGGCAGCAAAGTCAATTTCAGCAAGTTTGGGGTTGTTTTAGTATAATTTTTACATATCTTATAATTTTGGCATATTTCCTTCATATCAAGTCATTATCTACAAATTATCTTTTTATTTTAAAAAATACTATTTTTTTTACATATACTCATAAAATACCGAAAACACGTAAAACCCTAATTTGCAATTTCATCTGCCTGCCATCATTGCATAATTAACTTAGGGGCATCAATATCCAAGATAAGGGAAGGAAGTCATTACCTTTTCTTAGCCCAAAAATCATATCCCTTGCATTCGGTCCCAAGCCTAATTTAAAATTAACTAGACTTAATTTGTCCTAGTGGGCTAGGGACAGCAATCGATCGGGTTCGATCATTGTGGGATGACTAATGTACCTAATTCATCTCCTATTACTAGATGCTAGTGTCTAGGCTAGAGATACAGTATCAAATGACCTAAGCGGATCGGTAGTTCCTTAATTGGGTCCCTGCGAGAGCAGGGGGGCCTC
Organism: Areca catechu; assembly: GCA_021397845.1. Lineage (NCBI taxonomy): Eukaryota > Viridiplantae > Streptophyta > Magnoliopsida > Arecales > Arecaceae > Areca > Areca catechu. The sequence goes on from CM038038.1 coordinate 24,740,388, forward strand.
CCACCATCCCACCTCTTACCTGGCCAATTGAAGGACTATGATTTGAGTTGTATGTAAGTTGAGTCAACCCATTCTGATTGGTCTCTAGGTCTAGGTAGTCGTAGTCGATTCATATTTGAGTCTTGCATATGCACTAGCTTAGGAGTTGATGTGTATGTTTGATTGTATGACCATTAGATTAGAAGTCCAATACCGATAGCTTCAACCCAACTCAACCTAGTGAAACCATGGAGCCCAACCCTAGGAGAACCCCATACCATGATCCCTATTTGGAGCCCAACCTTAGGAGAGCCACTAGGTACATTGTGTTGGTAGCACCTAAATTTAGTGATCCTGAGTATGAGGATTATCTTGCTTGGGAAAGAGATATGGACCTGTATTTTGAACAACATATGGGTTTCTATTCTAAAAGATATCAGTTTAGGTTTGCTAAAGCTAAGTTAGTTCACCAGGCCAAGGTCGACTAGGATAATGTTGAGAGAATACTTAGGCAAGAAGGCCATGAAGCCATAACTACCTGGAGTGACATGAAACTTGAACTAAGGATAAAGTACCTACCCAAGTCCTATGAGTCCAAGAGACCCACAACCTATAGATCTTATGACTCCAAATCCTATGAACCTAGAACCTATGTATCCAAATTCTATGAACCTAGAACCTATGTACCCAAAACCTATGAACCTAGATCCTATGACTCTAGATCCTATGCACCCACACCCTATGAGCCCAGTAGATCCATGACCTATAGATCTGAACCCATGACCTATGAGCATAATGAACCCATAGGGCATCGACCTGAACCCCATAAGGTTAGTACCCCTAGATATGAGCCCAGTAATAAGCCACTACCCCTTAGGCAACCTGAACCTACTAGGATTAGTGCCCTAAATCAGAGACCAGGACCTAGCCAATTTCTCCTTAGCCGACCTTCCCCTACCATCCCTTTGATTCACAAGGCTGACATTAAAGTGGAAGTGTATGAAGTTGATGTGCACTTAGTGGATGAGTATAAGGGAGAAGAAAAGATACCTCTAGAAGACCTAGAATTAGTTGACCCCGTAGGTAGCCAGGTAGAAGCCAATCTAGAGTTAGTTAACCATGACTATATCCTGCCTAAAGTTGTAGTGGAAGAATAATTAGAGGAAGAGAACCTAGATATTGCTGCTAGAACCTTACCTGAGGAAACCATAGAGGAGAGCCAAATTATAGAGTCTAGTCCTAAAATACAAGAATCAGAAGAATTTATTAAGGACCTGATCTCTTTGAATCAGTACCCTTAGGATGAGCCCCCTCCTATAGTTTCCATTAAGGACCTCATCCCTGAGATTAGTAACCCATCCTTCCATTATGCAAACCCTGTAGATATATCTCAACCTCGTAAAGTTAGCCTCATTAGTCTAGGATTAGTCCCTGACACGCCTTCTTATATCCTACTTTTCTAACTAACCCTAAACCTTTTTTCCTACCCTACCATACTAATCCTGAACCCACCTTTTATTTTATGCCCTTTCTATAAACCTTTAGCATTTCTAGGATCATTAGATTGCATTTAGTTAAGATTATCATACTGCATGCATTTATTACGCATGTTAGGTTTGCATCTTACTTTTGTCATACTCTATGAAATTTGCTAGGAGTCCACTGTAAATTTTCGTGTGCATGTCAAACTAGGATCAAACCTGAGAACCTATAATCAATTAGGTTTAGGTCCAAAGAGTTCAATAAAATTTTCTTCGATAGGAATGCATAGTCGAGTCTGTTAGGTGTTAGTTTGAGTCCTTTCCATCACCTATTAGGAGTCTCCATATGCCCAACATGTCCCCACCTGCACTAAACACCGCATAACATATGCATTAGGATATTAGCCATAAGAATAATTTAAGTAATGAAACATCTAACAAACTGGATAATTCCTGAATAAGGGCCAATGGATTCAATTTAGGGAATTCTGTCATGATTAGGCTTAGGCTTGAGCGGTTCCCACCCAGGATCATTAAGAAGCTTCATGCTTGTGGAGCCGGACCTTTTAAAGTGATAGAGAAAGTTGGACCAAATGCCTATGTATTAGATTTGTCTCCAGATTTAAGCATTAGTTTTACTTTCAATATCATAGACCTGGTTGAGTATAGGGAACCAGCAGCGATATCCAGTGAGGTCTTTGGACCTATCCCTTCCATTGTGAGTGATCCTAGCCTAGAGTGTCCAATTATTTGGCCTGAGAGAGGAGAATGGATCGAGCGTATCCTGGAAAATCAAGCCATCACGACCCGGGGTCGCGGCTATCAATGCTACCTGGTCCGATGGCAAGGTCGACCAGAGTCGAACGATTCATGGATTTCTCGAGAGGACTTCCAGCGCCTCGACCCAGACCTTCTCGAGAGATATGTGAGCCATTATGATCCTTACTCGATACGGTCGAGTTCCTCCCACCCCGGGAGAATTGGTGGAGACACCAGAGGCACCAGAATAAGATAGAGGCTTTTCAACCATCTATGGATTACTTAGTAGTTTTTTATTCTAATTGTAATAAGGGCTTAGCCTATTTAAGTTGTTCTTTTCATTATTTGAGTCCTGTACCAGTTGGCTCATGTTAAGCTAGTTTTTTTCTGAGTCTTGTATATGTTAGTCCAAATCAAATGAAGACTCAATACCAAGCCAAGTACAAGTGAAGACCAACCAAGCTTGAAGCTAGGAAGACCATGGAAATCCCAGTTGAAGAAACTCAATGTCTTGGAACCCTAGAAAGTATCTTGAATTCCTAGACTACAGCCTGAAAGAAAATGGGCCAGCCAAGGCCCATGAGAGGAACCAAGGGGCACCAATTGCTTATCATCACCACCCCTTGGTCAGCCACTTAGGGTTACCACCCTTGGCTGACCAAGGCAATAGAGAAAGAAGGGGGATTTGAGGGAAAGAAAGTGTTGCCTACCATGTATACTAGCTAGGGTTTAAAAGGGAATGAAATCCTTGTGTAAAGACTCTTATATCCTTACTTGGGGGGCAAGCTTATGAGTTTATAAAAGAAGCCCTCCTCTCTTGTCTGAAACAACTTTTCATGAATATTATTATTGAGCTTTCATTATATTGCTATGTGCTAAGGAGATTCTGTGTGAGCCTCTCCATCATCCTTGTCTCCCGTGCACAACCTCCAGTCGCCTCAAACCCTAGAAGCCATCTCCAAAGCCTTGGCCACCCACCTTGAAATCTCCTTCCTCTTTGCTTTTCTAAATTATTTTCTTCATTCTTGCTTTGTTTTTTCATCCTTGAAAGGCTATTTGCAGGTCCCTTGACTTCTACGAATCCAATGACTCCAGCTAGGCAGCGATCAGATCACCGGATAGAAAGTCGAGAATTCGTGGGTTTTTGGCTTGATCATCCAGGCTGCATCCGGGAGCGAGAGCGATCCCTTCACCTATGGTCTTCATCGGGTGAATCAACCATTATCAGCTACACCCCCTCTGCCAGCCAGTAGTCTTATCGAAGGGGAACTAGCCCAACCAAGACTTCTCAACCTCAGCGGTTCTCTTTCTTATTACTTTTTAGGTTCTACTTTGCATGCTTTAGTTTCTTACTTGCATAGAACCCTCTAATCAGATTCGTGGCCTGATATTCGGGAATTAAATACATCACTTAATCTTTAAAAATTATAAAAATAATTATGCATGCATTTTAGTTTTGCATCAGTGAGGAGCTTTTTGACCTCCTCATCGATTGCCTTCTGCCTCTCTGGGGTGAAGCTCCTCTTCTTCTATTAGATTGGGTAGCTATTGGGGTCGATATTCCGCTTATGAGTGATTACTTCTGAAGAGATCCTAGGCATGTCTGCTGTAATCCAAGCAAAGATGTCTACATTGGCCCGTAGGAAGTTGAGTAGGCAGGATCTCTCCTCCTTGGGCAGTAGGGCTCCCACCTACACCATCTTCAGGGGGTTCTCTCCTAAAGAAAAATATAGCAGGGACTTGACCAATCTACCCTTCAGCTCTAGGTCTGTCAGGCTTGACTGGTCAATGGCCGGGCTCTGCCAAGCCTCTCGCACTCCTAGGACGGTCCGCAGGCAGTGCTAGACTGGCTGCCGAGACCTTTCATCTTCTCGGTCCCCCAAGGAGTTGGGAACTGGATGAGAAGACATCTGGTGAAGATGGTGGCATCGAGTAGATTGAGTCCGGGGCATTCCAGGATCGCATTGTAAGGTGAAGGAAGCCTCACGATGGTGAATGTTGTCAACACAATGTTCTATCGAGGTGGCATTCTGGTGGTTATCGAGAGTGTAATCTCTCTTTCAACCCCAACTAAGTCTCCAGTGAAACCAACCAGGGATGTCAACATCGGTTTTATTTGGTCAGTGGATAACTTCATCCTTAAAAAAGCATCATAAAAAAGGATGTCAGTGAAGCTACCACTATCAACCATAATTTGCTTTACAGTGTGTTTGGCTATCATCATTTCTATGAGATAGTATCATTATTTGGGTTATCTATCATAGCCAACCCTTCTTCCATGCAGGGGAGTACATCATCACTCTCTTCCCTTCCCCTAGCCCTCTTTGAGCTTCTCCCTGCCCCCAGGAGATCATCCTCACTGGCTTCTTAGTGGATCGATTGTTGATGGCGAGTGGCCGGGACTCTTTATTTTGGGCTGCTGGGGGAGCTCCCCCCTCCACATACTTTCCAATGTAGCCAGACCTGATCAGGTATTCTATTTTTCCCTTCAAGTGGTGGCATTCCTCTGTATCATGGCCATGGTCCCAGTGGAAGTAGTAGTAGCGAGACTTGTCACGTCCAATAGAAGGCCTCAATTAGGGAGGACGATGTAGAAAGTGCTAGTCCTCGATCTCTATGAGTATCTTTGCTCTCCGAACAAGGAGAGGAGTGAACTTCTCTTCCTTGGCAGGGTCAACCCTGGGCCTAAGGCCTTGTTGGGGGACCGACGTAGTCTTTGAGGTTGAAGGGTCGGATGCTTCCTCCATGGCCTGCCTTTTCAGTGGCCTCCCGTCCAACTCTCTCCTAGTATGGTCGGCCTGCTCCACATGGATGTACTTGTGGGCCTGGAGGAGGAGCTCCTAGTAAGTCTTCGGAGACTTCTTGTCGAGAGAGTAGGTGAAGCGAGAGATCCTAAGTCCTCTCTTCAGCACCAGCATGGTGACTGGCATCGAGATGGTAGATCTCCAGGGTGACAGCTTTGAATCAGGATACGTAATCCTGGAGGGTTTCTTGATCCTATTAGTGGATAAAGAAGAGGCTGTCGGCCTCACGTGACACCTTCCTTCCACCTGTTCGAAGGAGTCAATGCTTCCCGGCTCGAGTTGAGAGAACCAAGCTCAAGTAGCCTTACAGAGTGTGGCTGGGAAAGTGATGTAGAGGAGGGCATCTGTAGCCCTCTGGACCCTTATGAGGGTCTTGTAATTTTCAAGATGGTCCAAGGGGTCAGTTGTCCCATTGTAGGGGTCAACCTAAGGCATATAGAACCAATTAGGAATTAGTTTTTCTTGAATTCTATGGGAGAAGGGGTGATGGGTGTCATAATCCGCAGGCTCACTAGGGAAGCCCTAAATCTCTATAAACCGATAGGATAGATCAGCCAGCTTGTGCTCTTGCTCTTCGAGGTGCCTTTTCGCTTGACGGTGGATGGCCTCGTTTGTGGACCCCTTGGCGAAGGCCGTTAGGAGTCAAGGGGGCATAGTGGTGCGGGCACCAGACTCAGAAGAAGACTTCAGAGCTCCATCTGGATCTCTGATTAACCTTGCCCGAAGAATTAGGATTTTTGTTTTTAATAAAAGTTGACTAGATCAACTTAATTTTGTTTGAGTCTACTTTACCTGCATTTTATTTTGTTGAGTCATGTTGACTCAGTAGTGGACTAAGGTTTCAACCTGGGATGTTACATTTTCTCCCTAGACCAGGCAAGTGGACACCACACTCCCAGCCACACTCCCAGTCCAGGGGGCGCCATATCCACATCCAGCAGCTTTTGGTCCCCACTCCACAGATGGCAACTTCCTTTTTTCATGCACCAGATAAAGAGAAGCCCACCAAGAGAGCACAAATCAAGGGGGGCGGCCAAGACTTTCCCAAGAGACTCCAAGCAAAGAAGGGAAGAAATTTTTCTTGGAAGAGCATATCAAGGGGCGCCCATTACCTGCCAAAAAAACCTAAAACAAAGATGGGAAGAGCCTTGACTTAGGGAGGAAGAAAAGGAGGAGTCCAAAAGAGTTCATCCAGGGAAGGAAGAAAATTTTTCTTGAAAAATCCAAGCAAGGTGGCGCCATCTACCTGCCATTTATAACCCAAATCCTAATTTTTGATATTTTGGCCGACCATATGTAAGGGATTTGCCCTAATTTGGAGATCCCCTCCTTTAGTCCCACATGGGAAAATATGAAACCCTTCTCCCTTGTAAAGCATTATAAATTAAACCCTCTTGTAAGTTGAAAAAAATATAGATGAATGAAAGAAAATTTTTCTTGAGCAAACTTGTGTTTTCTCTTGTCTGCACTTGTTTCCAGGTGTTGAGCTCCGTGAGGGAGTAAATCCGGGTTCCCCTGGAACCTTGAGGAGGTGAGAGATCTCCAAAACCCTAAACCCTAGGTTAGCCACTCAATTCCCAAACCCTAGCCGCCATCACCCTTCTCTTTCCACCAAGCCCTAGTCTTTTCCTCTTCTCACGGCCACCTTCTCCAAGTCCTGGCCAACCACCAGCATCCGACTCCTGTCCAGATACTGCCGGCCTACAGCAATTCTAAGAGGAAGTCAGATCGGCCTCCAGGAGAATTTGATTTCAGCAACTTCAGCTTTCCAGTTCTTCAACCTGGTAAGATCTTTTCTTGAGTTTCTGAATTCCATCATTTGTTCCTCTTCTTTTCCAGATCTTGAGTCCAGGAGAAGCCGACCAAACCACGAGACCAGTATTGGAGGATCCATTGTGAAGATAGCCAACTCCGAGGATCCCACAATCTGCTCGAGAGAGTTTTCCACCAGAATCCTGAGAAGATCACTGTCTGGTGAGTAAACCGTCCCTCCTCTCTATTTCTGTTCTGTTGAAAGTTAGAGCAAAACCCTAGGTCTGGGAGTTTCTCAACCCCCAGTGATCCGTTACTTCTGAACTACTCTGATAATTTGGTTCCTTCTAAACTGTGCTTTCAATCCTTACTTAGTTTCCTTCAAATTAGTTAGCTTTACTTTGAGTCAAAGCCAATTTCTAAAAAAAAAATATATAAAAAAAAAAATGAATTAATCTTAATTTTACTTCCGCATACGCTTCTTTGTTCTTTGTTCTGCATCATTTTTGGTATCAGAGCTTTCGTTCTGTATCATTTTTGGTATCAGAGCCAGGTTCTACATCATTTTGGTATCAGAGCCCTGTCTAGGGTTTCTGTCTGATTGTTTGTTTGAGTCCCTCTCTTTTTACTTTGTCTGCTCGAAGTAGACTCCCCAGGACGTCCGGTCCTAGGAATGAAGCGGGGTGCAAACCTCCTCCTCCCATTCCACGGGGTGTTCCTAGGGCGTGTAGGGGATCCGTTGGGTTACAACTTTGTAGCAGAAATTGTAAACGGGGAAGTGCTCTATTTTTAGCCCGTAATTATCCTGTTGCAGGAATTATTTCTCACTACAGGTAACTCCAAATTCAGTGATTTTTGTTTTGCTGAAACCATATAATTGAAACTAATTTACATAATTTTCTCATAATTTATTGGTTTCCGTGCGATTTCTGAAAATTAAATTACTGCAACTCTATTTTTTGTATTCTGCAATCCTTTATTTTTGAGTGTTCATCACTTAATTCAACTTAAGGGCATTTGAGTATCTAAGATAAGGGGAGGAGTTGATAACCTCTCCTTAGCCCAAAACCACCACCCCTTCATTCGAACCTAAGCCTTTAATCTAAAATTGATTAGACCTAATTTGCCCTAGTGGGCTAGGGACATCAACAAGTCGGGTCAAGGCTAGTGTTGAGTCAGTTTGTCTGGTTACTCTGTGTGTGCTTTGTACTCAGTGTCTAGAACGGTGGCTCAGGGATTCCATCCCGAAGGGCTTGTGTGCTAGTCCGCCTACCTGGCCAATCTCTGATTGGTGTCTAGGATTGGCATTCAGGGACCTAACACTCCCCTTACACCTGCCTGGCTGAGTCCTGAGTTACTACAGGCTAGCTTGCCACTCTGATTGGACATCTAGTTTGGGCTCTAGGTCTAGTTAGCCCGTAGTCATTCAGTTGAGTCTCATTTTGTGTGCTTGCTTGCATCATCATGTCTACCCGGAATGGAGTACCCTACCAACCTAGTCAAACCCAACCAGATTTAGAGGCCATGGTTAGAAATCTTACCGAAAGTATGACCAAATTGAGTCAGGACATGAATGAGGGTTTTTTCCAATTTAGGGATCGAGTCCAAGTACTTGAGAAACGTAGACATCAAAATTGGACCCCTGATCCAAAATTTAATAGGCCCCAACCTCACCCATTGCAGGAGCCTAGGAGGAACTTATACCATGATCCCGAGCATAACCTTAGGAAGCCTAACCATGATATCTATAGTGTGGATCGTGTCTATGAGAGGTCCTTACAATATTCTAGACCAGTCACTCAACAACCCCAGTCTTCTAGATCAAACTATTTAGATCCACACCCATGCCCAAGTAAGGTCTCTACTAGCTTGAAACCCAGTGTGACTCAGGTTCCTATATCGCAAGAATGTTTGTTTTATGGAGAAAGAGGCCATAAATCTAGTCAGTGCCCATGCATAGGACTGGCTTGTGCACAGCTAAGTGGTAAGAATCCTAAGGATGACATTAATGAGGGAGAACCCAAGCCTACCAATGAGGAAGAAAGGTTAGGTATGACAAGCCTAGAATCAGTTGACCCGATTACCACTGACCCGAAACCCATTGAAGATGGCATCGAGGAAGTATATGATGCTGGCTTGAGTCTAGTTGATGAATGTGAGGGGAAAGAACTTGAAGAATGTGACATTGATACTATTGGTTCCTTACCTGAGGAGACCTTGGAAAGCAACCAACTAGTAGGACCTAGTTCAGAAATTCAAGAGATTTGTGAGAACCAGGTTCCTTTAGTCAAATACCCCCAGGAAGAACTCATAGTGTTAGCCCGAACTATTAGTTCGTACCCTCTAACGACAGTCATTCCCCAAGTACCAATTGAAGATCTTTGCACTGAACTGTTTAAGTTTGCCCACCCTATGGTAGATCCTCTCCTTAGGATGACTGAATCAAGCCTCTTACAATTGGACCTTGTCCCATGCCCAGCCACTAAGGTCTCTCCCGTAATCTCAGTTGAACATCCTTGTCTTGAGCGGATTGATTCACCCAATCCTGCAGAAGTCCTCCTTATAGCCCCAGACCCCTTCCTTTGCATGACTGACCTACCCTTCTATAGAGTATACCTTTCCACACCCATAGGTCAAATTTCAAGTCTTGAGGTCATCATCCATAGGCCCTTCCATGAATCATTCTCTAATCCAGTTCTTGAGAAAGTGGATCATTATTTGCTTAGAGAACAAATCTTAATTATTGCAATCACATGTCCTAGGCTACTTCCCGAACCATCTCTTGATCCATTCCTGGGAGTAGCAAATTTTTACTTTCGTAAGGATGACCAGTTGACACTCATAGATCACCATTCAAACCTTCAGGTCACCTCCTTTAATCAACAGGTAATTCGAGACCCCACCTCATATCTCCTCCCTTTCTCTAGGACTTCCAATGCTTCTTACACCATCCAAGTATACTTTGTCGAAGTCTTTAGAGTGAACCACGTGTCAGAACCTATTAGGTTTGCCACCTACTTCTGGAAGACCTTATGGCACCTACTAGGCACCCATGATAAGTTTTCATGCTCTGCATGCCATCCTCCGACCCAAGGTCAAACCTAGAGAGCCGTAGTTTGTTAGGTTTAGACCTAGGGTTCCTTTGAATAAAGTCCATTCTTTAGGAATGCATCGTCAGTAGAGTTTAGGACATTGTCTCAGATTTTGGTTTGATTGAGAGCACCAGGAATTTGGATTTGTATTTTGTCCAGGGCTGACATTGCATTCAATATTTTGATCAATAGGTCTATAGGCTAGAGTCCCTTTGAAATTGTTCATGGATACAAGCCTCACACACCACTTGATCTGATTTCACTACTAGCCCACACACACAAGTCTCTTGATGCACTTGCATAGCATGTAAAAGACTTGCATAAATAAATTCATGCCAAAATAAATTTAAGTAATGAAACTTATAAGAAGTTGGCTGATTCTCAAAGGCAAGTCAAAACTTTTGACGAAGGAGACTATGTAATGATTAGGTTAAGGCCTGAACGGTTTCCTCCTGGAACCGTTAGAAAGTTACATGCTAGGGGAGCTGGACCATTTAGAGTGGTGAAGAGAGTAGGATCCAATGCCTATATGCTCGAGTTGCCTCCAGAACTAGGCATTAGCTCCACTTTCAACATTACAGACCTAGTAGAGTATAGAGAGCCAGCTGTGATTCCCAGTGAGCCTTTTGAACCTAATCCTGCCCTTGAGAGTGAACACAACCCTGTGTGTCCACCAACAAACTGGCCTGTGAGGAAAGAGCAGATTGAAAAGATCCTGGATGATCAGGTTATCTCTACTCGTAATCGAGGATACCAAAGATACCTGGTCCGCTGGCAAGGAAGGCCATATTCTGATGACTCTTGGATCTCCCGAGAAGAATTACAAGAACTGGACCCAGACCTCTTGGAGAGATACCAGAGCCAACTTGATCCATACTCGACAGGGTCGAGTTCCTCCCACCCTGGGAGAATTGGTGCGGGCACCAGATTCAGAAGAAGACTTCAGAGCTCCATCTGGATCTCTGATTAACCTTGCCCGAAGAATTAGGGTTTTTGGTTTTTAATAAAAGTTGACTAGATCAACTTAATTTTGTTTGAGCATACTTTACCTGCATTTTATTTTGTTGAGTCATGTTGACTCAGTAGTGGACTAGGGTTTCAACCTGGGATGTTACATTTTCTCCCTAGACCAGGCAAGTGGACACCACACTCCCAGCCACACTCCCAGTCCAGGGGGTGCCATATCCACATCCAGCAGCTTTTGGTCCCCACTCCACAGATGGCAACTTCCTTCTTTCATGCACCAGATAAAGAGAAGCCCACCAAGAGAGCACAAATCAAGGGGGGCGGCCAAGACTTTCCCAAGAGACTCCAAGCAAAGAAGGGAAGAAATTTTTCTTGGAAGAGCATATCAAGGGGCGCCCATTACCTGCCAAAAAAACCTAAAACAAAGATGGAAGAGCCTTGACTTAGGGAGGAAGAAAAGGAGGAGTCCAAAAGAGTTCATCCAGGGAAGGAAGAAAATTTTTCTTGAAAAATCCAAGCAAGGTGGCGCCATCTACCTGCCATTTATAACCCAAATCCTAATTTTTGGTATTTTGGCCGACCATATGTAAGGGATTTGCCCTAATTTGGAGATCCCCTCCTTTAGTCCCACATGAAAATATGAAACCCTTCTCCCTTGTAAAGCATTATAAATTAAACCCTCTTGTAAGTTGAAAAAAATATAGATGAATGAAAGAAAATTTTTCTTGAGCAAACTTGTGTTTTCTCTTGTCCGCACTTGTTTCCAGGTGTTGAGCTCCGTGAGGGAGTAAATCCGGGTTCCCCTGGAACCTTGAGGAGGTGAGAGATCTCCAAAACCCTAAACCCTAGGTTAGCCACTCAATTCCCAAACCCTAGCCGCCATCACCCTTCTCTTTCCACCAAGCCCTAGTCTTTTCCTCTTCTCACGGCCACCTTCTCCAAGTCCTGGCCGACCACCAGCATCCAACTCCAGTCCAGATACTGCCGGCCTACAGCAATTCTAAGAGGAAGTCAGATCGGCCTCCAGGAGAATTTGATTTCAGCAACTTCAGCTTTCCAGTTCTTCAACCTGGTAAGATCTTTTCTTGAGTTTCTGAATTCCATCATTTGTTCCTCTTCTTTTCCAGATCTTGAGTCCAGGAGAAGCCGACCAAACCACGAGACCAGTATTGGAGGATCCATTGCGAAGATAGCCAACTCCGAGGATCCCACAATCTGCTCGAGAGAGTTCTTCCACCAGAATCCTGAGAAGATCACTGTCTGGTGAGTAAACCGTCCCTCCTCTCTATTTCTGTTCTGTTGAAAGTTCAGAGCGAAACCCTAGGTCTGGGAGTTTCTCAACCCCCAGTGATCCGTTACTTCTGAACTACTCTGATAATTTGGTTCCTTCTAAACTGTGCTTTCAATCCTTACTTAGTTTCCTTCAAATTAGTTAGCTTTACTTTGAGTCAAAGCCAATTTCTGAAAAAAAAATATATATAAAAAAAAATGAATTAATCTTAATTTTACTTCCGCATACGCTTCTTTGTTCTTTGTTCTGCATCATTTTTGGTATCAGAGCTTTCATTCTGCATCATTTTTGGTATCAGAGCCAGGTTCTACATCACATAGAGTGGAAAAACTTTGTCTCAGTTTTCGGCCACACCGACATCATCGATGCGAGAGTGGGCCTGTTGGGATAAATGTGGTTCCCCAAGTCTTAAGAGGAGTCACACAGGTTTAAGGGCTTAGGTTTATAAGTTCCCGGGGCTCTGAGTCATGTTGGGTTAGGGTCTTGACCCAAGATAGAGAGAACATGTGAGACATGGGTGTATATGGGCTTGGATTTGAGTATTTTCTCATATGACTTAGAGGGGGGGAGTTTTTTAGGGCTAGGTCAATTGTGACCTAGGGTATATAAATGAGTCTTTTGTCTTGTATATAAAATGTGGAAAATAAGAAGATGTGATCCCTTTTCTCCTCCAAAAAATCCCTAACCTCCCTTCTACTCTCCTCTCCTTGGTTCTCTCTCGTGCGTGCACCCCCATGGGGGCATGCCTCCATGATGGGAGCGGATGGCATGCCCCATCCCTTTCCTGATGAAGCATTCCCTTTCCTCCATGGCGGCATCAAGAAAGATCCCGGGCATTTCATGGAGCAGTTTTGCTCCAACAATTAGTATCAGAGCAGATCTTGATACAGTGGCATGAAGAAGGGAAGAGAATGTCACGATAGTGGTGCAGATATTTGGTGCGAGATCTGGAGGTGAGGGCCTGCTACCCTCCCTGGAAACACAGAGAAAAGAAGCGATCGTGCATGTGGCCAGCAGGTGTCCATCGATGGTTCTGGTTTGGGTAGAGTACTAGTAGAGAAGACTTGAGGGCATCGCCCTCGTCGGACCCGATGGTGCCGTAACGAGGATGTGATCCTCGTTGTGGAGATGGAGAAGATCCGGTGAACGGTCTCCTCATGGGCGCTCGATGCCAAGGGTGAGGAGATGGTTGCACGCCAGCTGAGAGGCAGTGTTGATTATTCCAAGAGGCGCCACAGTTCGGTGATCATGATGGCCCCGATCGATGCAGATCATGCAGCATGGCATTGGGCAGTCACCGGAGGTGCAGCATGGCATCGTGCAGTCACCGGAGGTGCATTATGGTGTCGAGTAGTCACCGGAGGTGCAGTATGGTGTCAGGCAGTCACCAGAGGTGCAGCATGGTGGCAGTCAGTCGCCGAAGGTGAGGTACGGTGGCAAGTGGCGACGACAGTGACAGGAAGAGGCTATGGTCCACGGTTCTCTGTCATGGATCAATAATAATGGCAACTATAGATTGGGAAGTCACGCATGAGCCTTTTGACCGGTTCATGATGGACCAGAAATCTTAAACAACTATGCTCTGAAATTCATGCTTACTAGATTTTTGGCGATTTCGGGCTTAATTAAACTTCGATTTGAGCCCCATCTGTGTTGTTGGATTCTATTTTGCGAGCTCTTCATGTTGAGCTAGGATGGATCCAGTGATGCAGTCAGATCATAGGTGATGCATATGTAGAGATCGTGGTGTAGGGATTGTGCATGCGGGCAACATGAGTAGGATAGAGGTTCGTGGTATCGTGAGTAGTGCAGAGGTCTACTAGTGGAGCGGATCTCATCGAAGATGATGGATCCGAAGGTGCAGGAGCTCGCGATGGTGGTGTAAAGCTGTGGGTCCTGTGCTGTGGAGTAATGGCAGGTCAGGTGATCTGCGATTTAGCACAAGTGGAGCGATACATATCGAAGATCTTTTAGAACATGAGTGGTAGATCCATCAGTAGTGGACCAGGCTCTTGGTCACTATGGAGGAGAGTGATCGGTAGTACTCCAGCTATCTTGATCATGATGGAGCTGTACGTGGGTGTGGTATCTCGTGTGGTTGGAGATGGGTCTCAAGAGATGGATATCTCAGGGAGACCAAATTACATCAATAGAGATGGTGCCAGAGACAGCTCAAGAAGACAGGGGACAATCTCAAGGAGCCCCTGGGGTATCGGGCAATCGGAAGTGTCTCGGTATGGCAGGATTGGCATAAGGATAGAGACTAGAGTTGATCGAGAGGGTAGCTCAGGGAGACCAGGGATAGGTCTTAGGGAGCGCCAGGGGCATCATGTAGTTAGGAGTGTCCTGGTATGGCAGGATTGGCCTAGGGATAGGCTGGGACATGATGGAGTAGCTGTTGGAGATGGTTGTTATGTTCGGTCGCTGGGTTAGAGAAGTTGTGATGAGCTCCTAGATTTTGGAGGAGCCTATGGGAGGCAGTGTATCTGAAATGGTCTCGAGAGGTTCACGGGATGTGAAGGGTCCGAGGAGGCAGCAACATACCCCAGCAGTACAGCATTGGGAGGTTGACCTCGATGGGACTTCCGCGGCATCAGGTGGACTTTGGTTTAAGGTGGAGCACTGGTTGGAGGTGTCTTCATGGCTGGAGAGAGAGCTTTGGCACAAGTTTAGAGCGGGAGGTGCAGGGATACTGGCCATATCCTAGCATGAGTGCCAGGGCTAAACTTAGCTAGGTAAAGCAGAGTGTGCAAAGATTGGTGTGGCTCTGTGGAGACTGTCAGGTGGAGCTCTGGGTGTAGCGAGTGCGGGTTCAGGATCATTGTGGGTCTTTCCAGGAAGTCCACGGTGAGTGATGCAACAGCTTAGCAAAAGGGAGGCTACACAAAGATCTTAATTTGGTGCTATGGAGCAGGTACAGATTGGTCCCAAGAAAACTTGTATTGATCTTTAGCTGAGGAGGCGATCATTCAAAAGGCCTCCTAGGGAGCTCAGAAGCTGAAGAGGTCTGACATTAGCATTAGGTTTGCACAGCTATCTGGGTGCACTATGGAAGCATAGGATGGTGTTGCAGTCATGAGGATAGAGCAAAAAGACATCAATTCGAGGTTAGGAGTGCGGTGGAGCACGAGTCTCAGGAGCTATGGAGCATGGGTTGATGTTCCAGCTAGGAAGGCGAGGAGGCTTCGACGAGAAGATGTCAGCTTTGGAGACAGCAGGAAGGGTGCAGACGGTCATGCAAAGCTTGTCAAGACTTATAGCACCAAAGTGGAGATTGTTGGGGCAAATGTGGTGCTCCAAGTCTTGAGAGGAGTCACATAGGTTTGAGGGTTTAGGTTTATAAGTTTCCAGGGCTCTAAGTCATGTTGGGTCTGGGTCTTGACCCAGGATAGAGAGAACATGTAAGACATGGGTGTACATGGGCTCAGGTTTGAGTGTTTTCTCATGTGACTTAGAGGGGGGAGTTTTTTAGGGCTAGGTTTGTTGTGACCTAGGGTATATATATAAGTCTTTTGTCTTGTATATGGAACGTGGGGAATAAGAAGACATGATCCCTTTTCTCCTCCAAAAAAACTCTAGCCTTCCTTCTACTCTCCTCTCCTTGGTTCTCTCTCGTGCGTGCACCCCCACAGGGGCACACCTCCATGATGGGAGTGGACAGTGTGCCCCATCCCTTCCCTAATGAAGCATTCCCTTTTCTCCATGGCGGCATCAAGAAAGATCCCGGGCATTTTGTGGAGCAGTTGCTCCAACAATGCCATGGTCTGAGGCCGATCAAGCCATCCTGTTGTTCCTTCCCAACCGCTTGCTGGGCTTCTCGTGGGTGAGAGGCCACATGTGATGGTCCATCCTATAAGGATTGTAGGCTGGTACAAGGATCGATGGCATGGGTTGCTGGTGTCCCCGTTTGCTGCTATATTGCCAAGGACCGGTGTCGCTGATGAAGCTGATGCACCACTGCAGCCAAGGCCTAGACCTACTAGGTAAGTGCGATGATATGGGGGTCCACCGGAGGTGGTGGTGGTGGAGCGGGGAGTTCCCTCTCTAGGCTCTGCTAGTCATTTCGGTGAGGAGGGTCCCCCGCATGGCTAACGAAAACTTTCCATGCATGCATCATCACCATTAGGCTGTGATTGTCCATGTATACTCTTTTAGTAGTGGGGGACTTGCTATAGTCAATGGCTCTTCATCACCCCCTACCTGGTGCGCCAATCTGTTACTGCCTAAATTGCCATGGCCTATAGCTCTAACATGTTATGTGTACATCGGGCTCCCTTTAGGTGCTTGGTCCTCTTTTCTGGTCAGCTCCTTGATCGGCTTGTCCTGCAAAAAAGAGGAGACCTGAGCCAAGGATTCCGATGGGGACACTCCGATGATCAAGTCAGTTGGGATGATCAAGGAGAATAGAGCCTCTATGATGGAGGGTTCGGGATGCTTCTGCTTAAAGGAGTAAAATTAGATCTAAGAGATGAGAAGTAAGTGGGAAGTTAGAGAGCAGGGAGGTCCTCCCTCTTGGTTCCTTGCCCGTTTTCTCTCTTTATCTTACCAATTATCCTCTCTCCTTTACCGAAGGTCCCTTCTTTTATTTTATATGAGAGAAATGGTCCAGACCAAGTCTGGGGCTTCATCAGGATGTCATTTTCCTGACACCCTATTTTGGAGGGGTTTTCCTCTATTAGAGGCCTCCCCCCTGTCGAACAGGTCCTTGAAAGGAGATCTTTCTATTGGAAGTGTCGCCGGTAAAATATATGTCATGTCCTTCTGGTGGAGCAGTTTTCCAGGGGAGCCATGGCGCCGTGCCACTGAGCCCCTAGCCTTGGTGGAGCGTTTCCATTTCTAGATGGACCATCGAATTATTGTAGGGCTTGGGGCCTTAATAGGATATTCCTCTTACAGAAGGCACAGATGTCATGTTGCAGGAACTAGAGCTCTAGTTGCATGGCAGGGGGTGCAGGTGGCGTGCTATAGGGCTTGAGCCTGGTAGAGCATGCATCGTGCAAAGTGTATGGGCGACATGTTGCAGAGGCTGGAGCCTCCAGCAGGACATGCACCACCTTCTAGGGGTCTGTTGGTAACCTGGAACCTCTACGCCATGATTTGAATTCCTTTTGATTTTCTTCTCCTTGTTCTTGGTTGGCCCTCTGATAGTTGATGATGCCTCTTGGTCCTAGGCTGGAACAATCTTGAAAAATGGGATCTTCACCACGACCCAAAGAAGGCGGGAGCACAACCTCGACTGGGAGCTCGACCTCGAATGGGAGCTGACCTTGATCGGTGGCTCGACCTTGAAAGGTAAGAGCAGGACCTCGGCCAGGAGCTCAACCTCATATGGTAGCTGATCTCGATCGGGGGCTCCACCTTAGAAGGCGAGAGCACGACCTCGACCGGGAGCTCAACCTCAGATAGGAGTTGACCTCGATCGGGGGATCGACCTCAGAAGGTAGGAGCACGACCTTGACCGGGAGCTCGACCTCGGATGGGTGCTAACCTTGACCGGGGGCTCGACCTCAAAAGGCGGGAGCACGACCTCGACCGAGAGCTCGACCTCGGATGGGAGCTGACCTCGACCAGGGGCTTGACCTCGGAAGGTGAGTGCACGACCTCGGTCCGGAGCTTGACCTCGAATGGGAGTTGACCTTGACTGTGGGCTCAACCTCAGAAGGCGAGAGCACGACCTCGATCAAGAGCTCGACCTAGGATGGGAGTTGACCTCGACCGGGGGCTCGATCTTGGAATGCGAGAGCACGACCTCGACCGGGAGCTCGATCTTGGATGGGAGCTGACCTCGACCGGGGGCTCGATCTTGGAATGCGAGAGCACGACCTCGATCCAGAGCTCGATCTCAGATGGGAGCTAACCTCGACCGGGGGCTCGACCTCGGAAAGTGAGAGCATGACCTCGAATAGAAGCTGACCTCTACCGGGGGCTCGACCTCGAAAGGCAGGAGCACGACCTTGGTTGGGAGCTCGGCCTCAAATCTTCATTTGGTGCTGTATCCAGGTGGCATCTTCTGCCACCATAGCTACCAACTCGGTCCGATGCAGGTTCTACATCAGTGATTGTGCCATATCATATTACAAATTTATTTGATTATAACATCAATTTATAGCTTTTAGATATTAAAAAGGGTTCATTGATCAAGTTCTATCCCTTATTTTTTTGCTAAAGGAAAAAAAAATGAAAAACTTGGTTCAACTTAAGGTTTGAGATACAAAGCACTTCATGAAGGATGAGGTCTTTCATAAATTATCTTCAGATCCATTCAATATCTATCTAACACTTTAATTGCTAAAGTGTTTTTAAGTGTTACCTTTCCTCCGCTTGATTCATAAAAGGTAAAGAATCTAGAACGATCAAAATAAATATATTTATTAGCTTCAAAATCAAGCCTTCAATCATAAGATAGATAAACAAATACTAAAGGATTTTAATTTTGACCTGATAGAAAGTTTGGCATCATCTTTGACCATATTTATTTGAGGTTTAGGTGTTTGTTTTTTCAATAGTTCAATCTTTCTATCGTGGCAATCCTTAGACAGATGATTGCTCTATCTGCACACGTAGCAGAAAGTCCAATTTTCTTTTAGCTTCTGATTGGGATGATTTTAGCCCGGAGTTTTGGAGGAAAATATTAATTGGTTTGATTGATTTTGGGATTTTTTTTCTTTGTAAAGGTTCTGTTGGCGTCGAACCTCCATGGACCGGACGAAGCTGCTGGATCGCCGACTCGCCTTCAAGAATCATGCAAAATAGACCCCCTGACCGGATTTTCTCTGATAGGAGACACTCCGATGCCTAAGTCAGTGAAGGCTTGAGCAATAGAATGGAGAGTTCTCAGTGAGAGAGAGTGAAAGAGACTCAGAGGATTTGGTTTTTGCTTGGATTACTTGCCTTAGCTTTCATGTTGAGTGCCCAATCTTACCAGTATTTATAATGGAAGATGTATCAAGAACACAGTTAAGCCCACTTGTGATGTGGAACAGATGGGGGTAGGATCATGGGAGAGCCTAGAAGTCACCTAGATTAGGGTACTACTATTTTTTCTTTGATTTTTTTAGGGAGGTGGCGAAGGAACAATGGAGATGGAAGGTAAGAAAATATGGACTTTCATGGACTTTGAGACTCACACTAACGAAGAGATCTCTCACCTCTAGGGCATTCCACCCACCTCGATACTTGGAGGCGTTAGGGTAAATCTCAAAGGACATGGGAGGTAAAGAAGATGGAATCAAGGAAGGGGATAACTAGACATGACCTATCATCATGTCCTAGGATTGGGCCTCACACCCTCTCCTTATGGAGCGAAAGAAAAGAATCACTCTTTTCTAAAAAAACTCATTTTTATTCACTAGACTATTTTTTTATAAAGGACTGAGGGTGATATTTATAGACCTTTCCAACCCTTATTTGAATTTGAATACAATATAAAAACATAATGATGGTTCAAATTCAAATACAAGATAAGGATAAGATAAGGCCTATCCATATCTCAATCCTAACCAACCAAAACTAACTAAATCCTAAATCAAATTTCAAACAACCAATCCTAATCAACTAACTCTTTGAATTTGAATTTATTGAAATCAATGCTGCTCCAGGATCAGTGCTGCTCCGGGATCAGTGCTGGCGATGCCCCCATCATTCTCCTAAGATGGGAAAAACTCAACTCCGTCGAGTCAAGATCAATGAGGGCTTTGATGAACCAAATCCAAAGGCTATTCCCTGAGATCAGTGTAGCTTTGAAATCCATGCAGCTATGAAAACTACCCCAAATTATTATTATTATTATTATTATTCAATTTTTTCTCTCTTTTTTTCTTTTTTTTTTCTTCTCATTTTTTTTCCTTAGCTCTACTATGAGAATGGTGCACTTTGAGGAGCATGCAGCTTTGAAGATCATGCACTTTGAAATCCATGTAGAGGGAGAAATCGGTAATAGGGAACCGGCTTTGCTTTCACGATCATACGGGATGTTTCCTTCCCCATGGGCTGAGGCAAAGAGAGTGGATGAGCTCTTCGAAAGGGCAGATCCGATGGGAGATGGGGTGTCGGTGAGGCATCATGGAAGGAGGAGAAGAGGGTCTTGAACTGGGTGATCGTCGGAGGCATAATCGAGGAGGTTGTCAAGAGGATGAGGTTAACCTGGTACATCTCATCGATCCGCTTCTTCAGGAGGTTGAAATTGTCAATGGAGAGGGGGCTGGAGTGGCAAATTAAGACATTGGATTCATGGGTGCGCATCTTGAAGCAGTATGGGGAGTTCTCAATGCGATCGCCCATGAGGAGCTCATTCTTGATGGAGGTGAGGGAGTTCACCTTCATGAAAAGAGGGTCGCCAATGCCATACTTGTGCGGGTAGTTGCCGGGGAGGTAGAAGCCATGGCCAGAGGGGAGGAGGAGAAAGATAGAGATCATGATGCAAATCTTATAAGCCATTAAAGATCTGGAGGATCTGGGTGTTTGGGATCGCATATCTACTGTGGTTGGAGGTCAGCCATAGCAGAATTGGGAGAAGGGGGGAAAATAGATCTGGTGAGGGGTGGAAAAGAGAAACTGGGCTAGAGCAAAGGAAGAGAGAGAGAGGGAGACGAAGCTGCTCCAAAGGCGTGATGTGGCCGGGACCGGCCTGGGCGAGCTTCAGGGGAGTCCAGCTGGGCGATGGACGGTCAGTGGTGGATCGAGCTTCTAACTGGGTTGGCTGGTGGACAATTCTGGATGGGAGGAAGGGGCAGATTTGAATGGCCATGGTGTAGGCACCTCGGTCGGTGACCGGTGGCACAGAAAAAATAGGGGACGAGGGCTGGAAGCGGTGTTGCGAGCGTTGTGGCTTTGGGGAATTGACGATGGTAGCGGTCAATGGCACAATAGCGACATGGATGGCAGGTGGCACGGACGGTGGCTATGGATGGTGATGGCAGACAGAGAGCAGAGGAATGGTAGAACCGGTGGGTGTCGAGAGGGCTGCGGGAGGGGCTTATGGTGGCATTAGTGATGAGCATGATTGGAGTCGGCTCAGTGATGGCCCAAAGGGATGGTCAGCGACCAAGAATAGGGGAGAGAGAATGGCAAGACTGATGAGGGGGATCTAGGGTGATTAGAAAGAATATATATATATACCCTAATCCTCTAGCTCTGATATCAATTTGATATGGAACAGATGGGGGTAGGATCGTGGGCATGCCTAGAAGTCACCTAGATTATGGTACTACTATTTTTTTTGATTTTTGTAGGGAGGTGGCGAAGGAACAATGGAGATGGAAGGTAGGAAAATCTAGACTTTCATGGACTTTGAGACTCACACTAACAAAGAGACCTCTCACCTCTAGGGCATTCCACCCACCTCGATACTTGGAGGCGTTAGGGTGAATCTCAAAGGATATGGGAGGTAAAGAAGATGGAATCAAGGAAGGGGATAACTAGACATGACCTATCATCATGTCCTAGGATTGGGCCTCACACCCTCTCCTTATGGAGCGAAAGAAAAGAATAACTCATTTCTAAAAAAAATCATTTTTATTCACTAAACTATTTTTTTACAAAGGACTGAGGGTACTATTTATAGACCTTTCCAACCCTCATCTGAATTTGAATATAAGATAAAAAGATAAGGATAGTTCAAATTCAAATACAAGATAAGGATAAGATAAGGCCTATCCATATCTCAATCCTAATCAACCAAAACTAACTAAATCCTAAATCAAATTTCAAACAACCAATCCTAATCAACTAATTTTTTAAAAATTTGAATTTATGAAATCAATGCTGCTACAGGATCAATGCTGTTTCGAGATCAGTGCTGGCGATGTCTCCATTAACTTGCCTCTGGTTAAGTGGGGTTGGTTAGCTTAAGTCCTCCATGACCCTAAGCAGTTACTGTTTGATTCTGGCCACCTTGATATTGTTGGTGCTGGAGTTAGTGGCCACATGGCTGATTCTGGCCACTTCGATATTGTTGGAGTTATTAGTTACGTGGTTGGTTACAACAACCATATCCATGTCTGGAGATTCGAGATCAATGAGAGATTCGCTTCAGGGGCGCTCCTTCGGAAGGATCCGAGGCCGAATCGGCTGGCTACCTTCACCTATCATCTTCGGAGTAGGCTGAAGACACCCCATCCGTTTGCATCAGAATGGCCTTCTTAGGAGTGGACTGGAGTTCTTTTCGGAGCAGGTTGGGGAATGAAGTGGCCGTCTTCTTCAGAGTGGTTCGAAGAAGACTGGCTTGCATGACAGCCTAGATCAAGGATATGCTTCGGGACCGCTCTCTTCGGTGTGGGCTGAAGACTGACCCAGTGACGAGATCGAAATGGTGATGTCGAGTTGTTGCTTCTTCAGCTTGTGGAGTCACCTTCAAGCCTTCTGGTATGGGCGAGTGGTTCAGTAGGGGTTCAAATGGACCCCTAAATCAATAATTAGCCTTTGCTAAGCTGGTTTATCCCAATAGTTGCCCCCCACTGCCAGTTTTTGAAGCAATAATTTGTTTTGAGAAGTGGGAGTACTCATGAGTTGTTGTTTACCGGCGAAAAAGGCATGACCGATGTTGGCAAATCTTCGATTCAGTTGTTTGCAATAACTATCACCTGATTCAAGAGTTGTGCGAGGGATAGATGTCGCTTACTCATTGGCTTACGAAAAGGAGATGGCGAGTGGATGAATTGCATCTCTTCCTTCCATTATGGTGACCTGATGGGCTCTTTGGCTTTAGTTTGGATGGAGGACGTGGCATCATCTTGTTCTTTGGATATAAGATACGAATTCAATCCCACCTGTCAGATGTAGTCATATGAATCGTGGCTGTCAGTTTTGGTTTTTCTCCCGTCGAATCGATTAGTGTCATTTGGGGCTTCGTATCCGTGATCGGCGCCTTCATACATGGCACGATCAGAGAGATGTCTCCTCTTTCGATGAGGCTACCGAAAATGCCTTTTGCCACCTATATAAAGGGGAGCGGGTTGGCAGAGAAAGCTTCTTTGCCCTGTGCATTTTGTTTTCCGCTGTCTCTACTTTTATCTTCTTCTTGGTTCATAGTCCTTCTTACAAGTAAGTCCTTCCTTCTCCTTCTCCTTTTTCTACCATGGTTAGGACTCTAGAGGTTCTGGCCACTGGTAGGACCCCCTCCGGCAGGGGAGAGGTCAAATCTTCTAGTGTCCCAAGACCTATTAGGGGGACCATCGTTGAGTCCTGACCGGAGTTGATCCCGAGTTCTCTGTCCTTCGGTAGGGTCGGTCACCTATGGGAGTATCATCGTATTCCCGATAACTTTCCTTTCATACTTTCATAGTCCGAAGAGAGGGTAAATAAGCCCCCGCCCGGTGCTATTGCCATATATGAAGACCACTTGAAAGCTGATCTTTGCTTTTCGTTGCACCCTTCTTTTGCCAAAGTCTTTCACATGTATCATGTCGTCCCAACGCAGTTGACTCCGAATAGCATTCATAACATTTGCGGATTTGTGGTCCATTGCCATATAGCGAATGTGATGCCTAGAACCAGTCTATTCACTTCTTTCTTCACTTTGAAGAGAGACTTCCACGGCTATGGGTGGTGGGTCATCGACCCCCATCCTGGTCGTAAAATAATTAAGGATATGCCTAGTGCCATTCACGAGTGGAAACCCAACTTTTTGTTCGTCTCTTCTTCTCAATCATGGGGGTTCGATACAGAATGAAGAGAATCCTATCTTCGTGCCAATGTCGGTAAGAAGGTTTTAAAGGTCAACTAGCCGGACTTCACATTGTTGTCTGAGTCTGAGGTCACTTCTATCTAGGAACTGTTAGAAGAGAGGAATTTCCATCTCGCTCAGATTAGCAAGTCTTCTTTGTTAGGTATAACCAGTAGATGGCTTCGGCTTTTATCTAGCTTCATAGTCATCTCGGCTAGCTGACCTTGAGATTTGTTTTTGCTAATAGGTGGCAGGATGAAGCCTGATGTTAGCCTGCTTCGCCAATCTGCCAAAAGAAAAGCATCCCAAGTTCCTCCAACAGGATCAGAAGTTCGCAAGAAGGCCCAAGAGGA
Source organism: Areca catechu (assembly GCA_021397845.1). Lineage (NCBI taxonomy): Eukaryota > Viridiplantae > Streptophyta > Magnoliopsida > Arecales > Arecaceae > Areca > Areca catechu. Next base: position 24,764,527 of record CM038038.1, read on the forward strand.
GGGAGCCAGCAGGAGCATCGCTCCTGCAAGGGAGTCATTAGGGAGGGGTGAGGTCCCATCGGTAGAGCTTCCACCCAGGGGGAGTTCTCCGATTCAAATCTCAGAAAGTTCAACTGCAGCCCCGTCCGTCGACCTACCAACACCTTGCCCATTTGCAAGGGATAAGGGCAAGGCACCTCAAGTCGAGGAGAGTCCGATAAGGAATACTCCCCTAGACAGGTATCACGAGATAGACCTCTCCTGCTTCTCTGATGCAAGGGGTCTGGAAATTCCCGATGTGGCTAGAAGAGTATTGAAGGCCACATTGTTGCCCTACGACTGGGCAACCACCCGTAATCGACGCCTTGCAGAGGTGTCCGATTCAGCCTTCTCTTCCATGTTAAAGGTACGATGTCTTATCTTCATTCATCTTCTTATGGTGGTCTTTGGCATAACTAACTTCATATTTTGGTGACTTGATGCAGCTAGTCCATGATATCACTTTCATGGAAGAAAGCCTGGAAGGGTTTGACAACTTCCTCTAGAGCTTGAAAGAAGAGCTTCAAATGATGAAAGCCAAAAAAGAAGTGGCTGAAGAGTTGAAACTGGCCATGGAAGAGAAGCTTAATACTAAGGATGCCGAGGTTCAGGGTCTAAAGAATGAGTTGAAGAAAGCTCAATTGAAGATCTCTGAACAGGAGGCCAAGCTCCAAAAGAGGAAAAAATAGATGCACTCTTTGGAGCACTCTACTAAGGAGTTTCAGTAGAAGGCCAATGAGGCGGCCAGGAGGGCTGACAAGGTGACCAAGAAGGCTGAAGCAGTAGTCAGGGAGTTCGAGGCTTCAAAGGAGTATGCAGTCAGGGCAGTCAAAGATTTCAAGAAGTCTTCGGCATTTAAGGAAGAGGTAACTGAGTCAAGTATGTTCAGTTACCAATATGGCTTCAACGATGAGCATAAGGAGGTCCAGGGGCTTTACCCTGATCTCGATCTTTCGAGCATCTCGGCATATGAGATCATCAAGGAAGAAGAAGGACCCATGGCCCCCGTTGAAACCAAATTCGTGGCCCCTATTGAAGCTGAAGAAGCGCCTGAGCAGGCTGAAGAAGTCCTAGTCATAGCTGAAGGCCAAGAACAGGTCGGATAGCTGAACATGGCTGATCCACCTACTTGGACTCGAGCAGATGAGGCCACTCCTTTAGTTTATGCTGAAGAGGCACTTCCCGCTGCTGGTCTGGAAGTTCCTGTAGTAGATGAATAGGTCATTGTAGCTTTTGTTCCCCCTTTTTTTTGTAAAAGAAAACACACTTTTTCTTTCCATTGGATGAATTTTTTCTAAGTATGAAGTCTTCGAACACATTGCAATCTTCGAGTAGGTAGCCACTTTTTGAAAAATATGATAACTTTTAACTTGAACAGAAGCTTTCTGGAGTGAAGAGTCTTATGATGAGTTATCATTTTCCGATAGATGGCATTCGTTGAATTAGAATCTCCAATAAAGATTCTTGAAGTGTGGGCTCTTCAAATAGGTAATCGCTTTCGAATATGCAATAACCTCTAACTTGGATATAAACTTTTTAAGTATGAGGTCTTCGGATAGGTAGTTGCTTCTGAATATACAATAACCTCCAACTTGGATGTAAATTTTCTAAGTGTGAGGTCTTCGAATGGACTACAACCTTTTAGATAGAGATCCACCTTCGGGCATATGAATGCCTTTGGCTTAGATTTAGGTTTCTTCATTGCCCAGGGTTTTTAAACTAGACTTTGGCAAGATCGCTGATCTTGGTGACAAGCCGTTCATTCCGGATTCTCGTCAGGTCAGCCTTTTCCTGCTCATGAGCTGGCTTTTCACAATTAAGGAATCTTGATGTTTGATGGGGATCCTGGCTCACTGACCAACGTGACGCTCCATTCCTACTAGATGTCCAATTATCATTGGCAAGGTAGTTATTGCCAGGTCGTGGGACTGCATGACCAAAGTCATTAAGGCTATGCATGTCAGGGATGGGATCAGTCGTGTCTCCCAGACTTCTCGCAACCACCTTCACATGGATCGAGGCCCCTATCGATAGGGTGAGCACATGCAGCATAATCAAAGGGCGGCCCATAATATGGGTAGTGAATCTAAGCCGTTGACGGGCTTTATATATGAGACCAACGCCCCCATAGATCAAATCTTTTTGAGTCTTTTGGCAATGTCGCCCCTTGAGCGATCTTTCCTCCTCTTTCTACTGTAGTTAGTTTCAAGAGTCCTTTTAACCATGAGGCCAGACATAGCGTGGCTCCGACGGGCGATGGAGAAATGGCCTGTGGGGGCCCCTCCAATGAGAAGGTCAGACCGGAAATGGGTCTACGTCCTGGTGCTTCCATGGGTCCAGACCGATGGAGGAGTTCCTATCGACATAGATTCTTCCTAAGAAGAGGAGCATGTCCCTTTGCCTGGATGTCTAGCTGGATGTCCGGCTAAGACCGCTCTTGCAGGGCCATCGGGGGAGCGAGGCCCGTTGGATGCGAGCGCAGCTCCTGTCACTACTGGAAATATCAAGCCCAAACTTTCAACTATAGAGGGGGAAAGTTTAGGGGGATTCGGAGTGTCCATTGTCGATGCTGGTTGTAGCAATCTGAGGTAGGTGTAGACTTCGACTGTCTCCCAGAAGGACAGGAAGGAGGCTAAGGAGCAAGGGCCAAGAGATCCTTTTTCCTTTATTTATCCCAGGATGCAACAAGTAAGTGTCGATGTAAGTGCCGTAGGTACATCAGCATCGGTCAAACTAACTTTGTATGTGTTTATCTTTGACAGGTTGTCCATGATGTTACTCTATTGGAAGAGAGCGTTCGTGAGTCCATCGACTTTGGCCAAAGCCTTCGTAGCCAATTGGCTCTGGCCATAGTCGAGAGAGAAGCAGCTGAAGAGCTTCGGGCTACCACTGAAGAAAAATTGGACAAGGCCGTCACCACAAATAGTTCCTTGGAAAAGGAACCGAGGATGCTTAAGGCATACGCGGTCGAGGTAGTGGCAGAGTTGCAAAGAAGGAGAAAGAAGGCAATTTCAGCTGAACTACTGTGAGTGATTGCCTTCGTAACGCTGAGGGAATAGTGGCCCATAAGGACGAACTAGAGAACAAAATTGCCCAGTTGGAGATGGACATTTCATTAGCCAATTAGAGGATAGAGCAGGTTGAAAAGAGCGCTTCCCAAGCTGTCGAAGCTTATAAGAAGTCGAAGGCCTTTGGCGATGAAATGCATGAAGTTGGGATAGAGAGCTACCTTGTCGGCTATACGGACTGCCTGAATGAACTCACGAAGGCTTACCCAAACCTGGATATTTCTTCTCTTACTGTACTGGGCGAGGAGATGGAGGAAACAAAACTTGTTGGTAGGGCATCATCGGCCCCTCCACCTGAAGAGGTCGGCGAGGGGGTCTTCGCTCTTGATGCTAAAGAAAAATAGCTTTTTGCTGTAGCTCTCTTTCTTTCTTTCTTTTTTTGATGTTGTAAGTTGGTCGATTGTACTGATTTTCCATCAATGAATAGAGATTCTCCTTTTTTTCAAAACAGAAATTTTGGCTTGATGGGCAGACACATCCCAGAACAATGCTAAATGTAAACTCTTCGACATCATGAATATTGGGGTAGTGTATTCATAAAGAGTCTTAAGATTTCGTGTCAGCCCCATATTCTTCTTGGGCTTAGGAGTCTAAGCTCATAGAGGCCATAGAGAAGCTTATCCGTTCATGTTGATCGGATTCACCATTAGGGTAGGCCAATGGGACCATCCTTAGGCATTTTATTGATAATAAGGTAGGTTGTCTAGACCCACCTCGACTTGTCTGCAAATTTACTGTAGGGTAGGTTACTTGAACCATCCCTGTTCCTTTGATTAGGAATAAGATAGGTTGATTAGGCCCACCTCGGCATGTCAACAGATTTACCGTAGGGTAGGTTGCTTGAACCATGCCTATGCCTTTTATTAGGAATAAGATAGGCTGATTAGGCCCACCTCGGCATGTCAGCGGATTTACCGTAGGGTAGGTTGCTTGAATCATCCCTGTGCCTTTGATTAGAAATAAGATAGGCTGATTAGGTCTATCTCGGCATGTCAGTGGATTCACCATAGGGTAGGTTGCTTGAACTATCCCTGTGCCTTTAATTGAGAGTAAGATAGGTTGATTAGGCCCTCTTTGAATGGACTTTTTACTAAAGTCTTTCCAAAAGGGGACTTTTATTGATAGTACTTGCAAAAATTCTCTACATTCCAAGGCGAGGCAGTGCAGTGCCAGCTAAGATCTCGAGCTGATAAGTCCCTGGATGTATGACTTCCTTAATTCGATATCGGCCTTTCCAATTGGGGGAAAGCTTGCCTTGCTCCGTCGGCTTGGATACTTTGGACCTTCACAGTACTAAATTTTTGGGTCAGAAGGTTCATTCCTTCATCCTAGAATTATAGTATTTGGCGACCCTCTGTTAGTATGCCACTATCTTCATTTGAGCACGAAACCTGGTGCCTTGTAGTAGATCCAACTCCACTCTTCGGTGTTTCGAATTCTTTGGTTCATTGTACTGGTCAATCCTTAAGGATTGCAAAGTAACCTCCACAGGAAGAACCGCTTCGGTGCCGTCAGTCAAATGAAGTGGAGACTCACCGATGGCCATTCTGGGAGTTGTCTAATATGTCCAAAGAACGGAATTTAGTTCTTTGGCCCAGAGCCCTTTGGCGTTGTTCAGCCTAGTTTTCAGACTGTGGAGAATGGTTTGGTTCATTACTTCAGCTTTCCCGTTAGCCTGGGGATGATCGACATAAGTCAATTTGTGAAGTATATGGTATTGGGCATAGAAGTCCTTGAACTTCAGGTTGTCGAACTGTCTCCCGTTATTAGTGATTATGGCATGGGGAATTCTAAATTGGAATATGACAAAGTTCCTCACAAAGCTTTTGACATTTCCTTCAGTAATATATGCCAAGGGTTTGGCTTCGACCCACTTGGTGAAGTAATCGATAGCCACAATAAAAAATTTTCGTTATCCGGATGCTGGTGGAAATGGGCCAAGAATATCCATGCCCTATTGAGCGAAGGGCCATGGTGCTGTTAGTTATGTCAGCTGGCTTGCTGGCCGTCTTTGAATATTAGCATATTTCTGGCATTGGTCGCACCTTCGGACAAAGTCGACAGAATCCTTCTAAATGGTTAGCCAATAATAACCTTGGCATATTATCTTGTATGCCAGGGATCTGCCCCCCAAGTGATCTCCACATATACCCTTATGAACTTCTCTTAGGGCATAGTCGACATCAGATGGTCCCAGACACTTCAATAGAGGTTGCGTAAAAGATCTCTTATATAGAGTTATGTCCACGATAACATACTAGGATGCCATCCAACAGATTTGTTTGTCTTTAACCTTGTCTTCAGGTAATATGCCCTCATTCAAAAATTTGAGAATAGGGTTTATCCGCTGGGCTCATGCTCAACCGGATGTACCTCTAGTGTTTCTTCTGCTGTACTTGGAACTTCTAGATACTCTACGAAGTTGCGATTGAGGGAATCTGGGGCGGTGGTGGCAAGTCTAGATAACGTGTTGGCTCGGGAGTTCTCCGTCTAGAGGACATGGGAAATCTCGAAGAATTCTAGCTGAGAAACTAGGGCCCGCACTTTGTCCAAATACTAAACCATGGTAGGATCTCGAGCTTCAAACTCACCCTTCACCTGATTTACCACCAGTTGAGAATTCGAAAAGATTTGGATCCTTTGAATCCTTAGCTCTTTCATGATTCGGAGTCTTGCAAGGAGGGCTTTGTATTCATCCTGATTGTTCGAAGTATGGAAGGAGAAGCGTAGAGCATATTCTATAGTGTGCCAGCTTAGGCTGGCTAATATGAGTTCTGCTCCACTCTCATCGAGTTTGTAGCCCCGTCTACATGGAGCATCCATGTAGAGTCTAAATCTTTTCGGATGGCCTCATCTTCTTCGGCTTGTTGCGAGTCATCTTCTGGATCCCATGTGCATTCTGCTATGAAGTCAACCAGCACCTGTGCTTTCATTGCCGAGTTAGGCTAAAAGCTGATGTCGAATTCTCCAAGCTTTATGGCCCAATTTTCTATCCTCCCTGAAGTATCAGGGCATCGAAGGATAGCTTTCAAGGGTTGGTCCATCATGACCACAATAGAGTGGGATTGAAAGTATGGTCGTAAGCACTTCGCTGCAATCACCAACGAGTATATGAGCTTCTGTATCTTGGGGTATCTTACTTCGGCATCATATAATACTTTGCTGGTATAGTAGAATGATTTTTGAAGGTTGTCCATCCCCTTTCAGATGAGTACCGTACTAATTGCCTCGTCCGAAGTGGAGAGGTATACATAGAGGGTCTCTCCTTCTTGGGGTTTAGAAAGTAGAGGGAGATTCTCCAAATATTTCTTTAGTTCTTCAAAGGCACCATGGCAGTCTTCGGACCATTCAAAATTTTGTGACTGACGAAGGACTTTAAAGAAAGGAAGACACCTTTTGATTGACCGAGAGATGAATCGGCTTAAAGAGGTGATTCTCCCAGTTAATTATTGTACCTCCTTTTTGTAAGAGGGATGCCTCATACTTTGGATAGCTTGTATCTTCTCTGAGTTGGCCTCTATCCCTCATTTGGTAATAAGAAATCCCAGGAACTTGCTGGAGGTTATGCCGAAGGTACACTTGGCTGGGTTCAGCTTCATTTGGTGATACCACATGGTGTTGAAAGATTCTTCTAAGTCTTTAATGTGGCATCTTTGAGGAGGCTTTTCATGATCATGTCATCGATATACGCCTCCACGTTCTTCCCCAGTTGCTTCTCGAATACTTTGTTGATTAGCCTTTGGAATGTCGCCCAAGCATTTTTCAAGCTGAATTGCATTATCTTGTAGTAATATAGTCCCTTCTCTGTTACGAAGGATGTCTTCTCCTCATCTTCATGATCCATTCTTATCTGGTTATAGCTGGGAAAAGCATCCATGAAGCTTAGTAGCTGGTGACCAGTGGTGGCATCGACTAGCTGGTCTATCTTTGGCAAGGAGAAGCTATCTTTTAGGCAAGCCTTATTGAGATCTGTATAGTCGATACAAATCCTTCACTTGCCGTTGGCCTTCCTTACCATCACAACATTAGCTATCCACTCCGGATAACATACTTCTCTGACAAATCCAGCTTTAAGAAGCTTACCCACTTCTTCATCTATCACCCTCTATCTTTCAGGGGCAAAGTTCCTCTTCTTCTGCCGAACCGACTTTAGTTAGAGGCAACTTTTAGCCGATGAGCAATTACTTCGATAGGGATTCTAGGCATGTCCGAAACCGACCAGGCAAAGACATCGGTGTTATTCCATAGAAAATAAATCAGCCTTGTCTTCATTCCTTCATCAAGTAGGCTTTCCGATCTGCACTGTTTTGGTGGGGTCATCTTCATCTAAAGACAAAGAAACTGTCTTCTCCATTGGTTCCCCATAATTCTCTGTCTGATCTCCTAGGTCCAGCTGATCTAGGGTGATGAGATTAGCCGATTACTTATCCTATATCATCAAGCACTGTTGGGTGGCCCTTTGATCCCCTCTTGCTTCCCCGATCCCACTTCGGGTGGGAAAGCGCATTAGAACGTGGTATGTTGAGACTACAGCCCTGAATTTGTTCAAGGTGGGCCATTCCAATATTGCATTGTAGGCCGATGGGGTTCAGACTACTACAAAATTTATGAAAAACATCTTTTGACATGATTTGTGCTGAGGGTTACAAGCAATATTATTTCTCCTTTGACTCTGATTTGGTTACCTCCAAACCCAGTTAGGGGTATAGGAGATTTTTGTAGCTTGTTTCTAGATAGACCCATCTTGGAGAATGCATCATAAAGCAAGACATCGATGGAGCTTCCATTGTCTACTAAAATATATCTTACATCATAATTGGCCAAAACGATTAAGACTACAATGGGGTCGTTGTGCAGGAGCTGAAGTCCTTGGAGGTCATCGTCAAAGAAATGCATGGAGTTATTGCCCTTGAGCCTCTTGGGATCATCTTCTTCGGCTCTCCTCCAGTCAATTTGTTGATGCAGCATGCCCACCCTTCCATCAGTGGGCCTCTAGTTGGGCAGTTTAGCTTCTTCAATGGCCCTCTGAGGGGCAGCAGCTTCAGGTTGAGGTTCTGGGTGTCCGACATATTTTTCCAAGTATCCCCTCTTGATTAGATCTTCTATTGCATCTTTAAGTTGGATGCAGTCTTCAGTATTATGGCCGTGATCCCTATGGAATCGGTAATACTTGCTTCTATTCCTCGTAGAGAAGGATGTCCTTATGGGACGCGGCCATTGGAGGTAGCTTTCTTTCTCTATCTCCATCAAAATTCTCTCCCTTGGGAGATTGAGGGGAGTATATGAATCAAATTTTTTGTCCAATGCTTTGGGCCTGGGACTACGTCACTGAGTGGAGTCATCATTATTGGAGGGTGCGGGGGGATTCGGCCCCCTGTTGCTCTTCTTCTTGGAAATAGATTTCCCTACAATCAAGCGCCTGTTTGCCTCTTGCTCTTTGGCATCCATGTACTTCTGAGCCCTTGCCAAGAGCTCAGTGTAGTTTGTCAAAAACTTTTTATCCAAAGAGAATATGAGCCTGGAAGACCGTAGCCCCTTCTTCAGAGCGGACATGGCCACATACTCGTTGAGATCAAGGATCTCAAGAGTAGTAGAATTGAATCTCGCGATGTAGTCCTTGAGGCTCTCTCCTTCATTTTGATGGAGGAACAAACCATCGGTATTCCAGGGCATCTTCTAACAAGTCCTAAAATGTGAGACAAATAGTTTTTCTAATTCAGAGAAGGAGTCGATGTTACTTGGATGTATGCTCGAATAACACATTTGAGCTACCTTCTTTAGGCTCGCAAGAAAGGCCAAGTAGTACAATGCATCGAAGGCTCCTTGGATCATCATGTAGGCCTTAAAGCTACCCAGATGATCAAGGGGGTCGGTGGTCCCATCATAGGATTCCATCTAAGGGACTTTAAAATGTTGAGAGATGACTTCCTCCATTATCCTAGAGGTGAACGGAGGCAGCGAGTCATAAGCCATGAACTCACAGTTTCTTTTCTGATCGCGGGCCTCGCGATCTGCACTTCAAGCATCTTAAACTTTTCTTTATAGTCGTAGTGGGCTCCTTCTTGCCCAACACTTTCAGGGGGAGAGTCTTTAGTGGTCATCAGTGCACTTCGAATGTCAGAAACTTTGGCCCTCGTTAAAGGGCCGATCCCAAAGAGAGCATCGGGTAGATCTGTGATAGTGATCCCCATTTTCTCTAGACTAGTGATTATGCCTAGAGGTGGCTAGTGGATGCCCCACCTGATGGGCGATCTTTTAAAAATTTTGAACCATGGTTATGAGAACGTCAACCCGATTTAGGAGGACTTTGAACTGGTGTTGTCCCATGACCAGTGTGGGAGGTGGGACATTATTCTTCACCGGGGGATCGTTCCTCTAAGAGGGTAGACGTCCCTTGCTCGTCGAAGTGTTTCGAGCATTACCTTTCACCATTACGGCTCCTTCGAACTCTCCTCTTCAAGATGGGATGGTAGCTCGCTCTTGCTCCTTTGTCTAGCGCCAATCTATTGGCGTCGAACCTCCACGGACCGGACGGAGCTGCTGGATCGCCAGCTCGCCTCCCGAGAATCCTGTAAAATAGACCCCCTTACTGATTTTCTCCAATGGGGGACACTCCAATGTCTAAGTCAGTGAAGGCTCGAGCAACATAATGGAGAGTTCTCAGAGAGAGAGAGTGAAAGAGACTCAGAGGATTTGGTTTTTGCTTGGCTTACTTGCCTTAGCTTGCCTATTGAGTGCCCCCTCTTACCAATATTTATAATAGGAGATGTGCCAAGAATGCAGTTAAGCCCACTTGCCTCTGGTTAAGTGGGGTTGGTTAGCTTAGTCCCTCCATGACCATAAACGGTTACTGTCTGATTCTGGCTACCTCGATGTTGTTGGTACTGGAGTTAGTGGCCACGTGGCTGATTCTGGCCATTTCGATATTATTGGAGTTAGTGGTTACGTGGTTGGTTTCAACAACCATATCCATGTTTGGAGATTAGAGATCAATGGAAGATTCACTTCAGGGCCGCTACTTCAGAAGGGTCCGAGGCTGAATCGGCTGGCTGCCTTGCATCTATCTTCTTCAAAGTAGGTTGAAGACACCCCAGCCGTTTGCATCGAGATGACCTTCTTCGAAGTGGACTGGAGTTCTTTTTGGAGCAGGTTGGGGAATGAAGCGGCCATCTTCTTCGGACCAGTCTTCTTCAGAGTGGTCCAAAGAAGACTGGCTCGCATGACACAGCCTGGAATATATGCTTTGGGATCGCTCTCTTCAGTGTGGGCCGAAGAAAGACCCAGTGACGAGACCAGAACGGTGATGTCGAGTTGTTTCTTTTTCAGCCTGTGGAGTCACCTTCGAGCCTTCTGGTATAGGCGAGCGATTCAGTAAGGGTTCAAATGTACCCCCTGAACTAACAGGTTCTTTCTTGGGTTTGAAATAAGTTTGATTGAATTTAGCCAAATAGATTGTGTTTCCAAAATCATATTTGAGCTTGAATTTATGTCAGTACTTTTCTCTGACTCTAACAAAGTTAATGTGGCTATGTTAGGGTTAAGTCATCTTATTTATAACTTAACTCAGAAGAAAACCTTGACCAAGATGGATAGAAAATTAGCTAAGGCTTAAAACTTATAATTTTAAAAAAATTTGCAACCAATCAGCTCAGCCTTTTTAAGAAATTTTGAAATTCATGAATTTGAGCACTTATAGATTTGGATTGTACCAAGGCATACTCGTGGAACATGGATACGGTGAATCAATCAAGACCAACATTATCCATTCTATATTCTGCTTTGACGGCATTCCATAGTTCCTTCGTAGATAGGGCTAGAAATGGGCCGGTCCAAAGACTATATTTTAAAAATTTGTCGACCGAATCCGGACATCCCTTTGGCTCAAAAATTAAATGGACTCTATTTTACAGTCTTAAGACTAGTCCAATATGCTTAAAATTTGGTCCGAAACCTGAACCAATTTCAGGCTGGCCCGAAGTTTATTGAACCAGCCCAGTCCAGTTCCAGACAATGGGCTTTTGGGCCGGCCCATTTCCAGCCCTATTCGTAGAGTTAGCAGAAAGGTATACTTTATACAAAAGAATCAGAAAGGATCCAAGGATGCTATAGTGAGAGTGGAATCAATCTCTTTAGAGGTTTTGGAGTAGGAGCTACTGGATCCAAATTTTTGAGAACTAGGGGAGGATGGAAGATGAGAAGTTAATCCGGAAGATGATTTGGAATTAGAAAACTCTATGGTACAAAAACAAACCTGATATGGTGAGCTAATATTTCACTTGGCTCTGCCACCTCCTAGAGAAAGAGCCTTAAAATTTCTCAAATTTGGTAGCACAAACATCATCAAAATAAATCATACTATAAAGTTTTGGTTGACTAATTGATTTTGAAACCATAAATTTTCAGGGATTTAGCCCTATATACTCAAATAATTAATTTAATGGTTTCCAATAATACAATACTATATTTTCAATTGTTATTTGTATATACCCTTATAATGTTTCCTTTGGCATGTGTACCCATGAAGAGTATTTTAGTTACTTCAATTTTAAATTCCTAATTTTTTAATGATATTAGATAGCATGATGCATGTGCAAAAAATAAAAAGAAATAGAAGGGTAGACACAAAATAAGTATTTTATTAGTATATATATTCAAGTATCAATTTTGGAAGGGTACATACGTTAAAAAAAAAAAACCCTCCTAGATTTATCAAGAGTTATGTACAGAGACGGGTAGCATGGCATAAGGGTGAAAATGGACCAAATAATTAATATTCATCTATATCCATTTTCGTATCTGAACCTATCCAAGTATGGATAAAAAATTAAGCATCTCTATATTTGTATTCATATCTAATATGGCGAGACCACTGATGTGGGTAGCTGGTAGGCGCCACATTAAAGGAGACCGCTATGATGGATGCTAAGGCAATACCTCAGCCCGAATCGCTCTGCCGAGCTGAGCTGAGCTCCTTCAAGGCAACGAGCCGAGCTCCGTCCTCTGCCAGGTCATGCCCGCGAGCTCGGGACGCCTTGGCCGGAGCCATCCTCCGCCCTCCAAAGCGAGACCCTCGAAGGTTAGAGCCATGTAGTCGAGGTCTAGCTCAGTGCTCACCCGCCAATGTGGAGCCTCTCCGAGCGCACACCCTCTGGACTAGGTCCATCCTCCGCCCTCCAGAGCAAGACCCTCGGAGGCTAGAGCCCTGTGGTTGAGGTCGAGCTCAGCGCCCACCTGCCAATGTGGAGCCTCTCCGAGCGCGCGCCCTCTGGACCGGGTCCGTCCTCCGCCCTCTAGAGCGAGAGCCTCGGAGGTTAGAGCCCTGTGGTCGAGGTCGAGCTCGGTGCTCACCCGCCAATGTGGAGCCTCTCCAAGCACGCGCCCTCTGGACCGGGTCCGTCTTCCACCCTCCAGAGCGAGACCCTCGGAGGCTAGAGCCATGTAGTCGAGGTCGAGCTCAGCGCTACCCACCAATGTGGAGCCTCTCCGAGCGTGCGCCCTCTAGACCGGGCCCGCACTCTCCATCAAGATGACCGCACGAGCTCGGAGCATCTAGACCGAAGCAAGCCCTACCACCCCGGGACACCGGCGAGCCATCCGAGGATGATGGAACGGCGCCCCCCATGCCGCCATAACTACCTGTCCAACCGTACTTCCAGGAGGATGGGCTAGCCAGAAAGCACGAACCCCTAGGACGGTGACTCCTGGATCGAGGCTCTATCAAGCTTCCCGGAATGGGGTGACTGGAGAGGATGTCAGAACGAATGGAAGCTTCCCCTACCACCTGTTAGGAAAGGCGTCTCGTCCATGGCATGGAACCCTACCGCACGAGCCTGCCAACCCAGCGAGGATCCCGACGCAAGCGCCAAATGGCTAATCATCAACTATAAAGAACAGTCGACACCCCCGAAAGGGAGAGAGGTAATAGCAACAAACAACAGTAACCAAAAACAACCACAATCGACCATCAACACAAGCGCAAGCTCGACCAAGAGGGCAAAGTGCCACCACCAACACCACATATGAAGGAAAACGAGGGAAACAAAGAGAAGCGGAGGAACAGAGAATCCCTCTGTCCCCACTATCATTCTCCTCCTGCTACATTTTTGCCTTTACTCACATCTTTCACTCCTCCTAGTGCGAAGTCCATCAAGAGGGGCTCGACCAGGAGGATCTATTCTCCTGGATCATCACTGACTTGATCATCGGAGTGCCCCCACCGGAAACCCAGCCTAGGTCACTAACCCCTATTTCACAAGTCCAAGAGCAGAGGACTGACAGGCAGTGAAGGGAGCTCACTCCGGCACCAGCAGCAGCTACGGGCCATGATGATCTTGGCGGCAACAGATTGGCGTGCCAGGAAGGGGCAGAACCTACGACCTCTTCACAGACGAGCCAGGCAGGAGGATGGTGATGACAAGGGCAAGGGAGGCTTCCACCAGCAGTGTGGGGGACTCCGCCTCACGAAGGAACCCACACCGCCAAGAAGCGGAGCCACTCGGTCCGGTCCAACCACCCCCATTGGAAGCCTAGATGGCTGCACTTGCCTAGCAAATGCAAGTCCTTGCCACGGTAGTGCGCCAGCTTCAACACTAGCACCGATCCGTGGCTTCCTACCAGCAGCCAGGGACCCCGGCGGCCCACATCGAAGCTCCCCGTGATAGCCTGCGCTCCTTCCAAGGAAGGCCATCGCAGCCACGGGCCACCACCGACAACCGGGGCAGCTATCAAGATCCGGCAAAAAGACAACGAGCCGGCTCTACCAACGGAGAGAGCCGCTCGCCGAACCTCGGGCGGGAGGTGCCCAGACCCCATTGAGGCAAGAAAAGCAAGACCCCCCGCCATGGGTGCCATGCATCCATGTCTCCTTCTCCGTCTCCTTCGACAGAGGGGTCCACTGATGAAGCCGTCAAGCACACGGCGGAGAGGCGCCTAGAGGAACATGAACGCAATCTAGCGGAGTTTGCCCGCCGGTTTGCCAGCATGCAGGGCTCTGCTAGTGAGCCAGGCTACCATGCCCGTCCCCAATTCTCCCAAGAAATCTAAGCGGAGCCGATCCTACACCGGTTCCGAATGTCGTAGGTGGATCCTTACGATGGGACCACCGACCCCCTAGACCAACTGGAAAGCTACCGGACCCTCATGAGGGTCCAGGGGGCCACCGACGCTCTCCTCTGTGTTGCTTTTCCTATTACTCTGTGGAAGGCGGCCCGGGTGTGGTTCACCCGTCTGGAGCCGGAGTGATGTAGAACGAATGCTTTGATACCAAAAATGATGCAGAACGAAAGAGATGATGCGATGCGGAAGTAAATTAACATTAATTATATATATATATATATTTTCAGAAGTCGGCTTTGACTCAAAAGAAAGTTAAACTAAATTGAAAGAAACTATGTAATAATTGAAAATACAATTTAAAGAAACTAGGTTATCAGAGTAGTTCAGAAGTAAAGGATCGCTGGGGGTTGAGAAACTCCCAGACCTAGGATTTCGCTCTGAACTTTCAACAGGACAGAAGTAAAGAGAAGAGAAGGGTTACAGACCAGGCAGTGATCTTCACAGAGTTTGGTGGAAGGACTCTCTTGAGCAGATTATTGGATCCCGGATTCAGATATCTTCGCAATGGATCCTCTAATACTGATCCTTTGGCAGAGTTGGCTTCTCTTGAACTCAAGATCTGGAAAGAAGAAGAACAATTTATGGAACCAGATACTCAAGGAAGGATTTACCAGATAGAAGAACTTGAAAGCTGATGTTGCTGAAATTTGGATTCTCCTGGAGGCTGATCTGACTTCCTCTGGGAATTACTCTGAATCTGAAGTATCCAGACTGGACCTGGATGCTGGTGGTCGGCCTTGACTTGGAGAGAGTGGCCATGAGAGATGGGGTAGGCTAGGGTTTGGTGGAAAGAAGAGGATGATGGGCGGCTAGGGTTTGGAAGTGAAGTGGCTAACCTAGGGTTTTGGGGTTGGAGATCTCACACCTCCTCAAGGTTCCTGGGAAACCCGGATTTACTCCCTCATGGAGCTCAACACCTGGATGCAAGTGCGGAAGAGAGAAACACAAAGTTTGCTCACACATAAATTGGATTCATTCATCAGATATCTTTAAAACTTACAAGAGGGGTTTAATTTATAGGACTTTACAAGAGAGCAGGGTTTTACATCTTCCCATGTGGGACTAATAGGATGGATCTTCAAATTAGGTTTGTAGAATCAATTCCCACACATATGGCCGGCCAAGAGGTTCCTAAAGTGTTGATTGGTGGCTCCAAAAGGTAAGTAGGTGGCGCCTCCTAGCCTTGCTCTTCAAGAAAAAATTATTTCCTTCCATGGCTCAACTCTTTTGGACACCTCCTTTTCTTTCTCCCTAAGTCATGGTTCTTCCCATCTTTGCTTTGGGATTTTTAGGCATGGATTGGGCGCCCCCTTGAAGTGCTCCTCAAGAAGTGCTTCTTTCTTTACATAGCTTGGCTCTTATGGAAATGTTTTGGCCGCCCCCTTGAATTGTGGATCCCATATTATTTTCTCCTTAAGTGGCGCATGAGAGAAGGGACCTGCTATCTTGTGGTGTGGGGACCAAAGCATACTGGATGGAGATGTGGCGCCCCCTGGACTCAGGCGTGTGGCTGGGAGTGTGGCGCCCACTTGCTTGATCTTGGGAGAAAATGTGATACCCTGGAGAAGACCTAGACCACTACTAGGACTTGAACTGAGTCAACATGACTCAACAAAATTTAAATTGCAGGGAAATACAGACTTAACTAAAATTTAGTTGACCATGTCAACCCTTATTACAAAACCAGGAAATCCTAATTCTTCGGGCAAGGTCAATCAGAGATCCAGATGGAGCCCTGAAGTCTTCTTCTGAGTCTGCTGCCCGCACCAATTCTCCCGGGATGGGAGGAACTCGACCTTGTCGAGTATGGATCAAGCTGGCTCTGGTATCTCTCCACGAGGTCTGGGTCCAATTATTGTAATTCTTCTCGGGAGATCCAAGAGTCATCAGAATCTGGCCTTCCTTGCCAGCGGACCAGGTATCTTTGGTATCCTCGATTATGAGTAGAGATAACCTGATCATCCAGGATCTTTTCAATCTGCTCTTTCCTCACAGGCCAGTTTGTTGGTGGACACACAGGGTCGGGATCACTCTCAATAACAGGATTAGGTTTCAAAGGCTTAATAGGAATCACAGCTGGCTCCCTATAGTCTACTAAGTCTGTAATGTTGAAAGTAGAGCTATTGCTTAGTTCTGGAGGCAACTCGAGCACATAGGCATTTGATCCTACTCTCTTCACTACTCTAAATGGTCCAGCTCCTTTAGCATGTAACTTTCTAACGATTCCAGGAAAAAAACCGCTCAGGCCTTAACCTAATCATTACATAGTCTCTCTTAACAAAAGTTTTGACTCATCTTTGAGAATCAGCCAACTTCTTATAAGTTTCATTACTTAAAGTTATTTTGGCATGAATTTCTTTATGCAAGTCCTTTACATGCTATGCAAGTGCATCAAGAGGCTTGTGTGTGTGGGCTAATAGTGAAATCAGATCAAGTGGTGTGTGAGGCTTGTATTCATGAACAATTTCAAAGGGACTCTAGCCTAGAGACCTATTGATCGAAATATTGAATGCAATTTCAGCCCTGGACAAAATACAAATCCCAATTCCTGGTGCTCTCAATCAAACCAAAATCTGAGCCAAAGCCTAGTAAAGGGTCAAGAAAAACTCAACTAGACTGACGACGCATTCCTAAATAATGGACTTTATTCCAAAGGAACCCTAGGTCTAAACCTAACAAACTAAGGCTCTCTAGGTTTGACTTTGGGTCGGAGGAGGGCATGTAGAGCATGAAAAATTATTATGGATGCCTAGTAGGTGCCATAAGGTCTTCCAGAAGTAGGTGGCAAACCTAATAGGTTCTAAGGAGTCTTGCAACCTAGAGATCTCAGTAAAGTGTAATCCCATAGCTCTAGAAACATGAGAAGATTCAGGGAAGGGTAGGAAATAAGAATCAAAGTTTTGAGGTGGCTTATCGGAAACAAGAAACAAACCTTGGTTATTCAGGATAACCTTAAAATAAGGACATTGTTTAATAGGTGCACTCATCCAAACCTCATGATTTGCTCTAGGAGGGTCTACAAGTGCAAGTTCTAGGATAGGCTGGGTGCTCCTAGAAGGTGGAATGTTATCAGGAAGGTCTTTGGAATGTTTATCTAAAAAGTCCTCTAAGCTACTGTCTTTTTCTTGTTCTTGGACCTTCTCAATGGGCAATTCTTGTGAACCCCTTCCTTCTTCACACTTCTCTACCAGATTTGACTCAGGGGTGTCTTCTTTGGATTCCTCAATGAGTTCAGGGGTATTCTCACTTAAACTTTCATTTGATGTAATTTCCTTTTCCTGAACTTCCTCAAAAGGGTCTTCTCTTAGGGTTAGCTCCTGAATTCCTTGAGTGGCAGGGGTCCCCTCAATAACCCCATTAGGTAGGAGTTGGTTAATTGAATTATCGAAAGAGATATCCTCAAATTCTTCTTCTTCATATTCATCTATCAAACTTATGTCAGGCTCATATATTTCTTCCTCAATCTCACTGAAAGGTTCTAATCTATTCTCCTTTGATTCCTCTTTAAGTATGGCTCTGGTCGGGTCAACTAATTTTGGGATGGCCATGCCTAACTCCTTCTCAGTGTTATCCTTCTGGTCAAGAGGTGACACAAGTGGGAATTGACAAACAAAAATCTGGTTCACTACGGATGTCGGATCAATCAAAACTTGACTCAAGTTGGTAGAGGTTGGCTTTAAGTCCAATGTACTTGATTGGTTATATCTTAAAGCCACTCATAGTCTTGGGCTTCTTGGTAGGCTCGGTCTAACTTATTGGTCTTTTCAAGGCATAGCTTCCTATAAATGTCTGGGTGTAACCCAACCCTAAACCTCGATGTGATCTGAGCTTCGGTCTCAATGGTATTGTATTTCATGTCATACCACTGGAAGTCCTCGATATATTTAGACACAGGCCTATTACCTTGTCGCAATTGGTACCATTGGTCTAAAAGTCTTTTCTCATAGGATCTACCTAGGTACCTATCTCTCAACTTAATTCTCATATCTCTCCAAGTATATATTTCCTCTTTTCTTTGATAACACTCACGCTCAATAGCATACCAATGCGACCTAGCATGTTTGGTGAACTTGGTTTTGGCCAACCTAACTTGTCCTAATTCCGATATGTTAGTGCACTCAAAATACCGATCCATTTGTTCTTCCCACTTAATATGTCTCTTGTCTTCCATCAAAAGTGGGTGCATAAGGTTCGGTGTTCCTAACGGGTCCCTTTTCTGAGTCAACCAAGTATGGATATAGGCTCCTAGGGTTATGCTCGGGATCACGGTATAAGGTCCTCCTAGGCTCCTGGTGTGGGTGAGGTTGAGGCATATTAAAATCTGGGTCAGGAGTCCAATTCTGATGTCTAGGTTCCTCAAGTACTTGGACTTGATCCCTAAGCTGGGTAAGATCCTCACGGACTGGATTCCTAAACTGGGCAACAATATCAGTCATATCCTGACTCAATTTGTTCATGCTTTCGGTAAGAGTTCTAACCATGGCCTCTAAATCAGGTTGGATTTGACCAGGTTGGTAGGGTACTCCGTTCCGGGTAGACATGATAATGCAAGCAAACACACCAAATGAGACTCGACTGAAACGACTACGGGCTAACTAGACCTAGAGCCCAAACTATATGCCCAATCAGAGTGGCAAGCTAGCCTGTAGTAACTCGGGACTCAGCCAGGCAGGTGTAAGGGGAGTGTTAGGTCCCTAAATGCCAATCCTAGACACCAATCAGAGATTGGCCAGGTAGGCAGACCAGCACACAAGCCCTTCGGGATAGAATCCCTGAACCACCGTTCTAGACACTGAGTACAAAGCACACACAGAGTAACTAGACAAACTGACTAAACCCTAGGCTGGACCCGACTTGTTGGTATCCCTAGCCCACTAGGGCAAATTAAGTCTAATAAATTTTAAAATTAGGCTTAGGATCGAATGAATGGGTGGTGATTTTGGGCTAAGGAGAGGTTATCAACTCCTCCCCTTATCTTAGATGCTCAATTTCCCTTAAGATGAATTAGGAGATGATCACTCAAAAAAATTGAATTGCAGAAACACAGAAACAGAGTTGCTATAATTTAACTCTAAGAAATTCCACAGAAACCAATAAATTACAGTAAAATTATGTAAAATAGTTTCAATTATACTGGTTCTAGAAAAATAAAAATCATATAATTTGGAGTTACTTGCAATGAGAAACAATTTCTGCAACAGGGTAGTTATAGACTGAAAATAGAATGCTTCCCCCGTTTACAATTCCTGCTACGAAGTTGTAACCCAGCGGATCCCCTACACGCCCTAGGAACACCCAATGGAATGGGAAGAGGAGGCTTGCACCTCGCTTCATTCGTAGGACCGGACATCCTGGGGAGTCTACTTCGAGCAGACAAAGTAAAAAAAGAGAGACACTCAAAACATGCAAGCAAGTCAGAAACCCTAGACAGGGCTCTGATACCAAAAATGATGCAGAACGAATGCTCTGATACCAAAAATGATGCAGAACGAAAGAGATGATGTGATGCGGAAGTAAATTAAGATTAATTCTTTTTTTTTATATATATTTTCAGAAGTCGGCTTTGACTCAAAAGAATGTTAAACTAAATTGAAAGAAACTATGTAATAATTGAAAGCACGATTTAAAGAAACTATGTTATCAGAGTAGTTCAGAAGTAAATGATCGCTGGGGGTTGAGAAACTCCCAGACCTAGGGTTTCGCTCTGAACTTTCAACAGGACAGAAGTAAAGAGAAGAGAAGGGTTACAGATCAGGCAGTGATCTTCACAGAGTTTAGTGGAAGGACTCTCTTGAGCAAATTGTTGGATCCCCGGATTCAGATATCTTCGCAATGGATCCTCTAATACTGATCCTTTGGCAGAGTTGGCTTCTCTTGAACTCAAGATCTGGGAAAGAAGAAGAACAATTTATGGAACCAGATACTCAAGAAAGGATTTACCAGATAGAAGAACTTGAAAGCTGATGTTGCTGAAATCCGGATTCTCCTGGAGGCTGATCTGACTTCCTCTGGGAATTGCTCTGAATCTGAAGTATCCAGACTGGACCTGGATGCTGGTGGTTGGCCTTGACTTGGAGAGAGTGGCCGTGAGAGATGGGGTAGGCTAGGGTTTGGTGGAAAGAAGAGGATGATGGGTGGCTAGGGTTTGGAAGTGAAGTGGCTAACCAAGGGTTTTGGGGTTGGAGATCTCACACCTCCTCAAGGTTCCTAGGGAACCCGGATTTACTCCCTCATGGAGCTCAACACCTGGATGCAAGTGTGGAAGAGAGAAACACAAAGTTTGCTCACACATAAATTGGATTCATTCATCAGATATCTTTAAAACTTACAAGAGGGGTTTAATTTATAGGACTTTACAAGAGAGCAGGGTTTTACATCTTCCCATGTGAGACTAATAGGATGGATCTTCAAATTAGGTTTGTAGAATCAATTTCCACACATATGGCCAGCCAAGAGGTTCCTAAAGTGTTGATTGGTGGCTCCAAAAGGTAAGTAGGTAGCGCCTCCTTGCCTTGCTCTTCATGAGAAAATTTCTTTCCTTCCATGGCTCAACTCTTTCGGACACCTCCTTTTCTTTCTCCCTAAGTCATGGTTCTTCCCATCTTTGCTTTGGGCTTTTTAGGCATGGATTGGATGCCCCCTTGAAGTGCTCCTCAAGAAGTGCTTCTTTCTTTACATAGCTTGGCTCTCATGGAAATGTTTTGGCCGCCCCCTTGAATTGTGGATCCTAGATTATTTTCTCCTTAAGTGGCGCATGAGAGAAGGGACCTGCTATCTTGTGGTGTGGGGACCAAAGCATACTGGATGGAGATGTGGCGCCCCCTGGACTCAGGCGTGTGGCTGGGAGTGTGGCTGGGAGTGTGGCGCCCACTTGCTTGGTCTTGGGAGAAAATGTGATACCCTGGAGAAGACCTAGACCACTACTAGGACTTGAACTGAGTCAACATGACTCAACAAAATTTAAATTACAGGGAAATACAGACTCAACTAAAATTGAGTTGAGCATGTCAACCCTTATTACAAAACCAGGAAACCCTAATTCTTCGGGCAAGGTCAATCAGAGATCCAGATGGAGCCCTGAAGTCTTCTTCTGAGTCTGGTGCCCGCACCACGGAGTGCATCAGCTCCTTCACCTAGCTGGGGCAAAAGTTTGTGGCTCACTTCGATGCTTGCAGGAAGTTGCCACGAGAGGTGGATAACCTCTTCTCCATCCGGTAGCAGGACCGCGAGCCCATACGGGACTACATGGCCTGTTTGAAGGCTGCCGCATTAGAGATCTACAATCTTGAAGAGCCAGTCGCAATGCTGGTACTGAAGCGAGGGCTTAGGACCTCCCGCCTGACCTACTAGCTGGATAAGAAGCTCGCCAAGACCTACTCCAAGCTCCTTCTCCGGGCCCAAAAGTACATCCATGCTGAGGAGGCGGATCGTATGATGTGGGAGCTTGACGGAGGGCCCCCAAAGAAGTCGGCCCCTGCTGAAGCATCCGGGACCCATAAACCAGCACCCCAGGCTCCGAGCTCCCGGAGGGACCGACCAAGACTGAGAGGGACCCCTATCCTCGAGGAGAGCTACACCCCTCTCCTCACCCCGAGGATGAAAATCCTTATAAAGATTGAGGGCGAGGACTACCTGAGGTGCCCGCCTCCGTTGAGGACCTCCACCGGCCATGACAAGATGAAGTACTGTCGCTTTCACCGTGACCACGGCCACGACATCGAGGAATGTTACAACCTCAAGTGGGAGATTGAGGAACTCATCAAGAGAGGCTACCTCAAAAGGTTCGTGGGGGGCAGACCTCAAGTGGAGTCCTAGGCACTCGTCGCTCTTCCGCCAGCTCCAACCATCGATGACCGCCCCATTAAGAAGCCGGTGGGCATGATCTCTTGGGGAGCTGCTCGTGCATCCAAGAGGATCTCGGGGGCAAGGGACTCTGGGAATGTACTCTCCTTTATGAGGGAGGGGGAAGACAGGAGAAAAATGTAAATAATAATGCCCTGGTCGTCGAAATGACGATCGCGAAGTACCATGTAAAGCGCATCATGGTTGATAGTGGAAGCTCCACAGACATGCTTTTTTATGATGCCTTGTCCAGGATGAATCTCTTCCCCGATCAGCTTAGGCCCGTGCACACACCCCTTGTTGGTTTTACGGGCGATTCCGTAAGGGTAGAAGGAGAAATCACTCTCCCGGTCACTGCTAGAACCTCACCTCAGCAAAGCACCGTCATGATGACTTTCACGATTGTAAGGCTTCCTTCCGCCTACAACGTGATATTGGGCTGACTCAGGCTTAACTTGCTTGACACCGTTGTCTCCACCAAGAGGCTTCTTGTACAGTTCCCAACTCCCTATGGTGTCGGGGAGATAAGAGGAACGCCCCAACCGGTGCAGTACTGTTTCCAAACCCTCGCTAGTCTACTTTCTTATCCTCTCGGAGATGACCCCACAAAGATGGTGCAGATCGGAGCCTAGCTACCCAAGGAGGAGAGGGCCCAGCTGCTGGGATTCTTGCGGGCGAATGCATATGTGTTTGCCTGGATGGTGGCGGACATGCCAAGTATCCCCCCTGACATCATTACTCATAAATTGAGTGTCGACCCAAAGCACAAGCCAGTTCGGCAGAAGAAGAGAAGTTTTGCCCCGGAGAGATAGGCAGCTATCAAAGAAGAAGTTGACAAACTCCTGGTTACCGGTTTCGTCCGAGAGGTCCAATACCCGAGCTGGCTGGCGAATGTAGTGATGGTCAAGAATAATAATGGCAAATGGAGGATCTGTGTGGACTACACCGACCTTAATAAAGCTTGCCCGAAGGATAGCTTCCCTCTCCCGAAGATCGACCAGCTGGTAGATGCCACCTCATGCCACCGGTTGCTCTCCTTCATGGATGCATTTTTCGGGTACAATCAAATCCGCATGCATCCAGAAGATGAGGAGCACACTGCCTTCGTCACCGACCAAGGGACGTACTGCTACAGGATGATGCCTTTTGGCCTGAAGAATGCAGGGGCTACCTATCAGCGCCTGGTTAGTAGGGTCTTCAAAGACCAGATTAGCCACAACATGCAAGTGTATGTGGATGACATGCTTGTCATGAGCAGGCCGGGCTCGAGCCATGTAGCTGACCTCGCCGAGTCCTTCCACAACCTGCGGCAACATCAGATGAAGCTGAACCCGGTGAAGTACGCCTTCGGGATGGTGGCCAGAAAATCTCTCAGCTTCATGGTCATCCAGAGGGGCATCGAAGCGAACCCGGAGAAGGTGCAGGCCATCATCGACATGGAACACCCGACCTCCAAGAAGCAGGTCCAGCGCCTGACTGGACGTGTTGCTATCCTCAATAGATTCATCACGAGGTCGGCTGATCGTTGCCTGCCATTATTTAATGTACTGCGCAAGATGAACAACTTCACCTGGACCGAGGAGTGCAGGATAGCCTTCGAGGAGCTGAAGAACTTCCTCACCTCCCCTCCGTTGCTCTTCAGGCCGGAGGAGGGAGAGGAGCTCTTGCTATACCTGGCAGTGACACAGGGAGCTGTCAGCTCAGTTCTCGTCCTCACAGACAAGGACAAATCTCAGAAGCTGGTGTACTACACCATCAAAATCCTCCATGATGCGGAGATCAGGTATACTCACTCCGAGAAACTCATTTTTGCACTAATAATGTCTGCTAAGCGCCTCAGGCCCTATTTCCAAGCACACCCAATAGTGGTCATGACGGACCAGCTGCTGAGGACTATCCTCACCCAACCCGAGACATCTGGGAGGTTGGCCAAGTGATCCCTGCTACTCAGCGAATTTGGCATAGCTTACCGACCGTGATCATCACAAAAGGCCCAAGTCCTAGCTGACTTCGTGGTCGAGTGCACTGAGTTCGCTGAGGAGCCAGAGCAGACCACAATGAAGCCCGGGCCAGGAGAAGAGCCCTGGATCCTCCACGTAGATGGAGCATCCAATTCTAGCGAGAGCGGAGCAGGCCTCATCCTAACCAACTGTGATGCGGTCGTGGTGGAATGCGCCCTCCGCTTCAAGTTCGCAGCAACCAACAACCAGGCGGAGTACGAGGCACTCCTCGCGGGCCTCAGGGTTTCCCACGAGCTAGGTGTGCAGGACTTGAAAGTCTTCACCGACTCCCAACTGGTCGCTGGATAAGTTTCCAGAGAATATGAAGCGAGGGACGCCCAGTTGATGAAATACCTGGAGCAAGTCCGCGTGAGCATGGCAGGCCTTCGATGCTTTAGCAATTTTCACATCCCCCGAGGGGAGAATGCACGCGCGAACGCACTGTCCAGGCTCGTGGCACTACCGGACTCATCTCTGGGACACGCCTACATCGAGCATCTTGAAAGTCCCAGCTACGAGAGCCCAACGGAGGTGCATCAAGTCGCACCCGAGCCGAGCTGGAGGACAAGTATGTCCGGTACATCATTGACGGCACCCTGTCAGAAGACCGCATGGAAGCCACCCTCGTCAGGAAGAAAGCCCCCCGGTTCATCCTGATGGAGGGCCAACTCTATTGCCGATCTTACTCCTACCTGCTCCTGAGATGCCTCAGGCCCGCCGAGGTGATCTTTGTGCTCCAAGAGATACATGAAGGCCTCTGCGGGAACCACGTGAGAGGGAGAACACTGGCTTACAAAGCCCTCCGCCAGGGGTACTTTTGGGAGACCATGAGGGAGGATGCCACCGCCTTTGTCAAAAGGTGCGACAAATGCCAGTGCCCTGCCAACATACAGCGTCACCGGCAGCGTCGATCTCCCAACTCTCAACCCCTTGGCCCATTGCCCAGTGGGGAATGGACATCTTGGGACCGTTCCCCCCAGCATTAGGGTAGCAAAAGTTCCTACTGGTGGCGATTGACTACTTCACCAAGTGGGTCGAGGCAGAGCCGCTAGCTCGGATCGCGAAAGCCAATATCCGTCGGTTCTTCTGGAAGTCGATCATCTGCCGCTTCGGGCTCCCCCGTTGTATCATCACCGATAATGGGCGACAGTTCGACAACCGTGAGTTCGAAGGATTCTGCGCAGTGCACGGCATCCAACACTGGTTCACCTCGGTGGCCCACCCCCAAACGAACAGGGAAGCCGAGGTAACCAACCGGACCATCCTTCAAGGACTCCGGACCCGGCTAGACCAAGCTAAGGGCATGTGGGCCGAAGAACTCCTGAGCATCTTATGGGCCTACCACATAATGCCCAGGACGGCAACCAATGAAATGCCCTTCAGCCTCGTTTTTGGTGCCGAAGCGGTTACCCCATTGAGCTCAGCATGCCCACGTTGCAGGTGCAGCAGTACAATGAAGCACGGAATTTGACGCACCTCCGGCTCAACCTGGACCTTCTTGAAGAGGCAAGGGATAAAGCCTGCCTACGGATGGTGGCCTACCAGCAAAGAGTGGCCCGATACTACAACGCTCATGTTCGGACAAAAGCTTTCAAGCCCGGAGACCTGGTGCTACGATGGGCGAAGGCGTCCCAGCCAAGGGAGTGCGGTAAGCTCTCTCCGAACTGGGAGGGCCCCTACAAAGTATCTGAAGCCCTCTCACAAGGGGCCTACTACCTCGAAGATCTCAGCGGCGTCAGGTTCCCCAGAACATGGAATGCCTGCAACTTGCGGAAATACTATCAATAATGTAAGGTTTCCCAGCAATGATAATAATAATGATTTTTTTCTTGCGCAAGTGTCATCTGTCTTGCAGGAAAATTCAAACAACATTCCCGAGCCCAGCTCGAAGATGCTGATCCAAGATCGGAGCTCAGACCTCCGACCAAGAGGTTATTGAGCCACGACGCTCTCAATCAACGACGTCCCCGAGCCTAGCTCCAGGATGCTGACCCAAGACCGGAGCTCAGATCTCTGGCCAAGAAGTCATTGAGCCAAGCCGCTCTTAATCTCAAACATCTCCGAGCCCAGCTCCGAGACGCCAAGAGATCATGGAGCCACGACGTTCTCAATCAACGATGTCCCCGAGCCTAGCTCCAGGATGCTGACCCAAGACCGAAGCTCAGATCTCCGGCCAAGAAGATATTGAGCCAAGCCACTCTCAATCTCAAACATCTCTGAGCCCAGCTCCGAGATGCCAAGAGATCATGGAGCCATGACGCTCTCAATCAACAACGTCATCGAGCCCAGCTCCAGGATGTTGACCCAAGACCGGAGCTTAGATCTCCAGCAAGAAGTCATTGAAACAAGCCACTCTCAATCTCAAACGTGTCTGAGCCCAGCTCCGAGACTCCAAGAGATCATGGGGCCACGTAGCTCCCATCAATGCCTCGAGCCTAGCTCAAAGGTGTCAAAGACCTGAGCCAAGACCTCAGGAAACCCCTGGGCCCGAGCCTAGCTCCACATCTAGGAAGGCCTCGATCCTAGCTCCAAGGCAATCAAGTCCTGCAACCCTTATCTCTGATCTCCCTGCTCGAAAAGAAGACGAGAGGGGAAGGAAAGAAAGAGAACAAGAGGGGAGCACAGCAAACATCCTCTTCTCTGATCTCCCCGCTCCAAAAAAAAAAAAAAGAGAGAAAAAAAGAGAAAAAGAAAAAGAAAAAAGAAAGAAAAGAAGAGAGGGGAAGGAAAGAAAGAGAACAAAAGAGGAACACGACAAGCACCCTCATCTCTGATCTCCTCGCTCATCCAAAAGGATGAGAAGGGAAGGAAAGAAAGAGAACGAGAGGGAAATACAACATCGAAGCTACCACTTCCCAAACTCAAGACCGGAGCTCAGACCTCCGGCCAAGAGAACTTCAAGCCACTCAGCTCTCAACCATCCATGTCCCCGAGCCTAGCTCCAGGATGCCAGCTCAAGACCGAAGCTTAGACCTCCAGCCAAGAGAACTTCGAGCCACGCAGCTCTCAACCATCCATGTCCTCGAGCCCAGCTCCAGGATGCCAGTTCAAGACCGGAGCTCAGATCTCCAGCCAAGAGACCTTCGAGCCACGCAGCTCTCAATCATCCATGTCCCCAAGTCCAACTCCAGGATGCCAGCTCAAGACCAGAGCTTAGATCTCCGGCCGAGAGACCTTCGAGCCATGCAGCTCTCAATCATCTACGTCCCTGAGCCTAGCTCTAGGATGCAAACTCAAGACTGGAGCTCAGATCTCCAGCCGAGAGACCTTCGAGCCATGCAGCTCTTAATCATCCACATCCCTGAGCCCAGCTCCAGGATGCCAGCTCAAGACTAGAGCTCAGACCTCCAGTCAAGAGACCTTTGAGCCACGCAGCTCTCAATCATCCATGTCCCCAAGCCCAGCTCCAGGATGCCAACTCAAGACCGAAGATCAAATCTCCGACCAAGAGACCTCCAAGCCCAGCAGCTTTCGAGTGCCATCAACTTGCGCCTAGCTTGCTGGTGTCAAAGTCTAACAACTCAACCCCACGCAAGGTGAGGCCCCCTCTCTGATCTCCCCATACATCAAAAAGACAAAAAGAGGAGAAGGGAGGGGTGAAAGAAAGGGAGAGCCAGACAAGACAAATGATTGCAAGAAAGTTTGCGCTTCATTGATTGAGTGTCAATTACAAGCATCCTGTGGGCCCCCGACATGCCGGGTGGCCCTACTAAGTACAGAAAAAGAACAAGGCATAAAGAAAGCGAGAAGTGACTACTTGCTAGCTGGATCGCCGGGCTGGGAGTCTCCATCAGCAGGGGCTTCTGGCTGCACGGCTCAGGCTCAGGTGGCACGGCCTCCTCAATGCCCGCCTCCTGGTCTGAAATGCTGGTATAGTCAAGATGGCTGCGGCCTTCGGCCGAGACGAACTCCTCGACCAGGCGGTGCAGGTACATGAAGCCCTTGAAGAAGGAGTCCGATGCCGTCTGTTGGATCTCAACGAGGAACTCCTCCGAGGCCCTGTACCTTTCAACCGCCTCCCCAGCTTCCCTCTTCGCTGCGGCTACCTCGCACCTGGCATCCACAACCGACCTGGCAGCCTCCTCGGCTACCCTCTGGGCTGCGGCCGACTTCTCCTCCTCCATCGCCAGCCAGGCCTGGAGGGACTGGACGATCCCCTTCTGTCGGGCCACCTCGGTGTCAGACACGCCCAACCGCCGCTCAGCATCAGCGAGGTCATGGACTTCTTCCTCAACTGCCTTAGCTCACGGTCGAGGCTCTCCTGGAGCTACTTCGCTCGCCCCTCATAATCGCCAAGCTACTTCTCGAGGTCCTTGACCCGCCAGTCAAGCTCCCCCTCGGAGTCAGCCTTCTCCTTCAGGTCAGCCTTCAACGATGCGATTTTGGCCTCCTGTTGCTGCTCAGCTCGCTCCAAGTTTCAATAGCAGCTCTTGATGAAGAGGACCTCGGCACCCATCTGCGTCACATGGGAAGTCAAAAAAAAAAAAAGTTGGGGGGGGAGAGAGAAAGAGGATGAGGTTGCCTACCGTGTAGAGATGGGGGAAGATGTTGTCGATCACAGCTCTAACCAGCAGGCCATCCGTCTCCTCACGGTCGCATGGCTGGATGGAGAAATCCATCATGCGAGCAGCTAGGGCACGGTTGTCGGCCAAGGAGCTCTCCGTCCCTAGCTTGAATGGAAGGCGGCGCCTCACCTCGTCTCTCCTGCTCTCCCGGGGAGCAGGTGCGCCCGTCCCTCCAGTAGTGGGACCCTCGGGAATCGGTTAAGGATTCGGCACCATCGCAACTGGAGCCCCCATCGCAGGAGGAGCCCTAACCCGGGTCTCTCCTTCTTCGGCCCTAGTCACCTTTGGACCCGAAGGGCGGGGCGGCGCGATGGCAGCAGCAGTATCAACCCGGATGGTCGCCTCAGTCTCCAGAATAGGGACTCCAGCCTGTGACCTCATCCGTCCTTCGGCCTCCCCCCTTTGAGTGACCGACACCACAGGGGTAGATGCCGATGCGCCCTCAATCCAGACTCGCCTCAGAGGAGGCTCGGCAACCACCCCGGTGGGCAGCCTCTTCTTAGAGATCGGCAATGGCTCACCCTCCGGGAGGATCAACCCTGCACACAGGAGCCAAGAAGGTCAGCCTAAGATGACGAAAAGAGAAAAGGCAGATGGGGAAAGAGCTGAACTCACCCGGCCCCGTCGATGAGTCAACATTGGCATCGAGAAGATTCTGCTCTGACAGTAGGACCTCCAGAGAAGGGACCTGGGCGGTACAAAGCTGTTCATAATCATCCTGATCAGCTGCGTCAACCGTGGAGATCCGATTGGGGGACCGATCTGGCTCGCTCCAGGCCCAATTGACCCCCTCAACGTCTGCAAAGAAAAATTTGCTCTTCTTTCCCTTGATGGAAGAGGGGAGCTCGAATTTGATGCCCTTCAAGTGAGAAGACAGAGACCATCACCTGTCCTCGATCGGGTGGCGTTTCAGGATGAAAAATGCCCTGAACAGGGAAAACCGGGAAACAAACCCATGGACATGGCAGAGCACGATGAAGGAGAAGATGACCCTGATGGCATTCGGCACCAACTGGGCGGGGACCAGGCCATAGTTATTCAGAACAGATAAGAATAAAGGATGAAAGGGAAATCGGAGACTCCCGGAGAAGGTCCCCTCATAGAAGGCGAGACGCCCCGGGCCATTGGAAGTGACCCGCTCCCCGGGGCGGGGGACCATGAGTCGAATAGAAGATGAGATGCCATAGGCATCCCGAATGACCCCCAGCTCTGTGGCGGAAATCATCGAAGCGACCCCGCTCGGACCTGTTGACCGGACAGACTCAAGAGCTGATTTGAGTAGAAGGGGAGGACAGGTAGGACGGGATGGAATGGCCCTCAGCTCCCCAACGGATACAGGGGGCAGGAAGAGCCGGTCTCCTACTAATCCTAAATTGTGCCCCCTCCGATTCCTCATTAGAGGAGGAGAGCACTACCCTACGGGTGGAAGGGTCAAGACAAGACATGCTGCAAAAATGACCTAAGAAGGAAGGAGCCTACCCCAGAAGAAAAGAAGGGAGAAGGATAAAGCCGGTCTGGTCCCCTAGAGAAGAGAAGAACGGGAGCAGATCGCAGAGAAGGAAGGGTCTGGGCACTGCGACAAGCGCAAAGGATTTGAAAGAAAGGAAATTTTGAGTAAGAAATTTTTTCTTTTCACTTCGAAAGGGCCCATCAAATCCGTGCTGTTATGACCCCCTCGCCAATGGATCTGCGCCACGTGCTGCCCATCGACGAAAAAGGAGTCCCAGTCGCTCATAATTTTGTGCCAGCATTAACTACTCCTCGGACGTGGCCACGTGGCACCCTCGCACTGGCTGACAGGGCCATCCCTCAAAGTGCCAGCGACCACGGCCATCATTGCATCGAATTTTTGCCTTTCCATGTCAGCACCACAGTTACTCCCTCCGCCCCGAGCATCGCGCACTAACGATCCTCGGGAGTGGGGGGCAAATGATGTGGTGAGACCGCTGACGTGGGTAGCTGGCAAGCGCCATATTAAAAGAGACCGCCATGATGGACGCCAAGGCAATACCTCAACCCGAACCGCTTTGCCAAGCCGAGCTGAGCTCTTTCAAAGCAACGAGTTGAGTTCCGTCCTCTGCCAAGTCATGCCCGTGAGCTCAGGATGTCTAGGCCAGAGCTGTCCTCTGCCCTCCAGAGCGAGACCCTCGGAGGTTAGAGCCCTGTGGTCGAGGTCGAGCTCAGCGCTCACCCGCCAATGTGGAGCCTCTCCGAGCGTGCGCTCTCTGGACTGGGTCTGTCCTCCGCCCTCCAGAGTGAGACCCTCAAAGGCTAGAGCCCTGTAGTCGAGGTTGAGCTCAGCGCTCACCCACCAATGTGGAGCTTCTCCGAGCGCGCGCCCTCTGGACCGGGTCCGTCCTTCACCCTCCAGATAGAGACCCTCGAAGGTTAGAGCCCTGTGGTCGAGGTCGAGCTCAGCGCTCACCCGCTAATGTGGAGCCTCTCCGAGCGCGCACCCTCTAGACCGGGTCCGTCCTCCATCCTCTAAAGCGAGACCCTCGGAGGCTAGAGCCCTGTAGTCGAGGTCGAGCTCAGCGCTCACCCGCCAATATGTAACCTCTCCGAGCGCGCGCCCTCTGGACCGGGCCCGCACTCTCCATCAAGGTGACCGCATGAGCTCGGAGCATCTAGATCGGAGCAAGCCCTATCATCCCGGGACACCGGTGAGCCACCCGAGGACCACGAAACGGTGCCCCCATGCCGCTATAACTACCTATCCGGTTGTACTTTCAGGAGGATGGGCCAGCCAGAAAGCACGAACCCCTAGGGCGGTGACTCCTGGATCGAGGCTCTGTCCAGCTTCCTAGAATGGGGCGACCGGAGAGGATGTCAGAACGAATGGAAGCTTCCCTTATCACCTGTCAGGAAAGGCGTCTTGTCCATTGCACGGAACCCTACCACACGCGCCTGCCAACCCAGCGAGGATCCCGAGGCAAGCGCCAAACGACTAATCTTCAACTACAAAGAACAGTCGACACCCCCGAAAGGGGGAGAGATAACAGCAACAAACAACAGTAACCAAAAACAATCACAATCGACCACCAACACAAGCACAAGCTCGACCAAGAGGGCGAAGCGCCACCACCAACACCACAACTGAAAGAAAACGAGGAAAACAAGGAGAAGCGGAGGAACATGGAATCCCTCTGTTCCCGCTATCATTCTCCTCTTGCTACGTTTTCGCCTTCACTCACATCTTTCACTCCTCCTAGTACAGAGTCCATCAAGAAGGGCCCGACCAGGAGGATCTATTCTCCTAGATCGTCACTGACTTGATCGTCGGAGTGCCCCCGCCGAAAATTGCAGCCCGGGTCACTAACCCCTATTTTATAAGTCCAGGAGCAAAGGACCAACAGGCAGCGAAGGGAGCGCACTCCGGCACTGGCAGCAGCTACGGACCACGACGGTCTTAGTGGCAACAATATCTATTTTTGAAAAATAGATATGGATATGGACAGACAACTATTCGATCCATTTCTACATATTCTATTTCATTTATAATCTTATTTAATTTTATATAACATTATTAAACCCAGCCCGACCCGGTTGGTCGGACCGGAAACTCGGTGACTTGTGCATGAAGCTGGTTTGGGTTTGAAATTAACCCACCTTTGCTAAAATAATTGGTAGAAAACTGGTGATCTAGCCGGTTTAACCATGGACCTCACATCTGGTTCAAACCTAGAGGAAACCAGACTGAAAGGATTAATAGAAAAACTGGAATATCAAAAGTCAAAAGGGCCCTAACCCAAACTTTCCTTTCCTTTCATCCTTCTGGCTTCCCCTAATCCTCTCTTTCACTCTTCCTCTGGGATAGGTGATCGAGTGGCGATGGTAGTAAGATCGACGGTGACGGTGGCGGCAGCAACGGCAAGGACGAAGGAGCTCCACCCTTCTTCTTTCTCTGGTTCGTCGTTTAGATGAGTCATTGATTGATTTTTTTTTTTGTATTTCTGTCAACCTCTAGATTGCACACTCCCTTGTTGACAGGCTCAACTCTTCCACCCCATCCCCTCCCCCACTCCCTCCCTCTCACCCCCCTTCCCTCGTCTCCAATCAAAACACTAATAAAAGCCAGTTTTTGATAAAATACTGAAAAAGGGTCGAAAAACTAGTGACCTGATAGAAAAAATCAATAGAAAATCATTCTATAACACAAAGAAGAAGAGAAAACTAGATCAATCAAGGACCAGAAGACGATCACCATATAATGATGCATGAGTGTTAGTTGATGAGCTATCGAGTTAACTAGTAAGGAATTAGAGACTTTTCATTGTGAATTGACATCATGTTCTATTTAAGAAAATGATAATGATAATGAGAAAATTATTTTATTATATAGTTTATGCATAAAATATTATTATAATTTTAAGAGATGTGATTCATCTTTTTAACTTTGTAGATATATTGAACTTGGAAGATTTAGAGGGTAATGATGGTGAAAGTGATGGAAATGATTTCAATACAAGGGAAGATGGAAGAGATGGGAATATTATAACTCAAGGAGATATTTTTTTAAATATTGATGTAAATTTTAGTCCATGAGCTTGAATCTTTATGTTATGTACTTGTTTGTCACTTCAAACTTTTTTAATAGACATTAATTTTGGTCGTTGGACTTGAACATAAAATAGTTATTTGTTTATTAAAACTTTTTATTTTGTTAGCATATATGGAATGCTATATTTTAAAGTTCAAATTACTTGTTATTATTAGTTTATGACTTTTTGTAATTAAATCTTTATATTCATGAATATTTTAGTCTAATTATTTATATTTATGGGATTATAGTTATTTTTTTGGTATTTTGATGTTTATAATATTGAAATATATATTATCAGGATCATCATTGCATTACTGAATATAAATAAATTAATGAATCTTAAATTTTTTATTCTATGCATTGATCCGCCGGTTCAACCATTGACTCGGCGGTTGAACCGGTGACTCAATATCTTGTCCGGGTTGGATTTAATAACATTGATTTTATTTTTATATAATACCTATAATTTTTTAAAAAAATAAATGACCACATTAGTATGCTATTAATTTGATCTATTATCTACTTAATAATATTTATGGTTCTATTCTCATAGAATTTAAACATCTAACTTATATCCATATTTGTATCTATATTTCTAGTATCTGATTTGTATTCATATCCATTTAAAATAAATATGGATATGATATTTTACATCTCATTAATATCGGCATCCATATCTATATTTATTAAATTAATAAAACAAATATGGATATGGATATGTTTGTAGTTGACCCAAATTTATTATATTGCTATATAATAATGATTTCAATTAAGTTTTATAATTAGGAAACTTTGAAAATGAAGTCATCCCAAAAAAATTATTATATTTCAATATAATAATGATTTCAATTACATAACATAACTAGGAAACTTTGAAAATCATTTGGACTAGAATTTCTACAAAAGGAAGTGATACTCAAATAAGCAATATTGCAATTTCTAGATTTGACGATTTGGCACCTAAAAATTGCTATATTGCATCATAATAATGATTTCAACTAAATTTTATAACTAGAAATTTTTGAAAATTAAGCCATCACCTGAAACTCTCTCAAGCCTGGTTTGGCCTTCCTGACATAGGATTTCTATAAAGACAAGTGAACTTGCTTTTACATTTACAATGTGGGAATAAAAAAAAAAAAAAAAGAGAGTTTTAAAACTTTTAAAACAATAAAAAAAGAAGACATAAGAATCCATTTTAAAATTTAAATCTTTTCAAAAATGAAATTTCCAAACATTCAAAAAAAAGACTGATATGGAACACTCCACATATCAGTCTCTGATTCTTCTAACGTTTAGATTACAAGTTGTATTTAATGGTTTAATTCTGATGGGTTTGCTCTTATATATAGCTAGGGCCTGAGGGTATGGTGGGCCCATGGCACTGGACTTCAATGGGCCTGTCTTGCTGCCGACAGCTCTGCTCTCTATCTGTGGAGGCTGTTTCCAGGTTGGAGATTCCAACTTAAAGTCGTATATATCTCAATTCCTCATTATATTTCCTTCTTGTTTGTAAACTTATCTGGAATATTTTTCTTTTTTCTGCAAGAATAGATGTGGTGCAACTGTGCAAGAACTCAAGTGTCCGTACTAGTGGAGGAGATAAAGTAATCGTGACGGATCTCAACGTGAGCAACCGCACGTACTTCGTGCTCTCCACCACGGCTTTCACGGCCATGGCAAAAGAGGGGATGGCCCAGGAATTGAAGCAGCTTGGAATGGTGGACGTGGAATACGAGAGGTAATAATATTTCCCTTGATAAAGTGCTGGCCAACCATCCAAATCCAATCAGATGATTCCCAGACTTGGTCCCAGACAGGTATTTTGTTTCTTTTGGTGTCAAGCAGGATCCCATGCGAGTACAAGGACAGGAACTTGGCCATCAGAGTGGAAGAAAATAGCCGAAGGCAAAGCTATCTGGCCATCAAGTTTTTGTGCCGCGGTGGCCTAACAGACATCGTGGCCGTTGATGAGGCCCTGGTACCCAAATTAGGACACAGTAACGTAGGGTAACACTCAATTCCGGGTCTGGTACTGATGTTGACGTTGACGGCGCGGTTTGGAGCACGCACCAGCCGCCCGATCGGAGTGCTGGAGTTTCAGATGGTGGCAATGGCGAGCGGAAAATCGGATGGTCTACGACTCGGGGGTAATCTCGGGGGTTCAGATTACCACCATTGCCCAGGAGGCTGCATGTGACCCTGGAGCTATCACGGGCCACATTTAGAACAGAATATAGATATCTAGGTCCAAATTTGAACTTAATTATCACATAAAAATTTGGATCTGAATATCAAACATGTTTAGTCTTGAAGTTCCAGGTATCTAGGCCCGGATTCAGGATCCGAAACTCAGATTCAAAAATCTAATGACTTCTTTTTTTTGCCTCTTCTTTAAAAATTTTGAGCAATCAGATCAAAGTCTAACGGCTCAAAATATTCTTAATATATACATCTATAAGTATATATAATTATTATATTATATTATTCAGATTTTGGATCTATCCGATCTGGATATTAAATATCCAAATCCGGACCCATTTATATTATAGTTAAATGGGATTGGGTACAGGTACATAGGTTTTATGTTAATGCCAGACAAAGACCCGTTGGATAAATGCTCATGGATTTAGGGCCTGGATCCAATCCGTTGACAACTCTATATGACACATGGGAGTAGAAGTGAGGCTCATAGTTCTTTTATTTAAAACTAGGCAAGAGTAATACCCATACGGGTGCCATGGTCCCTCCCCCTATGAGATCTATATGCCTTATATATATAGAGAGAGAGAGAGAAAGAGGTGCACATGACTACATTCGAATATATTTGGAGCTAAATCTGGTCAAATCAAAATTCTATAATAGAGGTCAAACATTGATGATTCAAGCCATTAAATATAATTTACTATATCAAAACTATTTACATATAAAAAATCATATAACTTGGAAACCCTTAGCTTATATATCAAGTGATTAAAAAATAGATAGCCTAAATAAAATTTAATTAGATATATTTTTAATCACTTGATGCATAGAGTAGGGATTTTCAAAGTATATGATTTTTGATATGTAAATAGTTTTGATATAATAGATCATATCTAATGACTTAGATCATCGATGTAGGACTTTTATTGTAGAGTTTTGACCTGACCGTAAATTCAAATATAGCCGATTAGTCCACCAATATATATATATATAAAGAGAGAGCTCTAATCGGTGCCGCAAGAGAGTCTTGTAGGCATGAACCAGGCTACAAAAAAATAAAATAAAAATTAAAAAAATAAATATATTTTATTAGATGATCAGATAATAGATATTATCTTAATTTTGATAAAATCTTAGTATATTATTTTTGACATCAAAAGATATAAGTTGAATAGTTTTGATATATGAAACGTATTTTTCATTAATTATTTCAAGTATTTACATTTATTAGATCTATCCTCTATTTTGTATTTATTGTTGAAATTATTTTTATAATGAAAATCAAGATTTAGTCTTGATGATATATACTTGTATAATCTCAGACATATAGTAATTTTATTATTTTAAATAATAAAAAATTCATATCAAAATTATGATGTCTTTTATTTATAGGTTGCTTAATTATTTTATTTGTTAATTATTTTAGCAAATCAAAGAGATTATTGTTACTTAGTAAATTGTAGGGGTATTCTGTTTAATTATATATATAAAAAAAAGAAGTTTGTAATATTATTATTTGTGATTATAGTTTTTTTTAATAAAATAATATTAGAGCAAGGTTGTTAATGGTTGAGTTTTTTTATGTTGATTAAATGAAATTATGTATGAGCGGAAGAATGGTTAAACTCATGCCTACTAATTATTCAATTTAGAAATCCCGAATAGAAGATTTATTATTTTGCAAAAATTTGTATATTCCTATTAAAGGGGATAGTAACAAACTAAGTGGCAAAACTCTACAAGAGCATGATTTCAGAGCATGAAATATTATTTTTATTTTTATTATTCTAGTATCCAGATCATGCATGAATCTCAGAGCATGAACACTGGATTAGTACGGAGTCTATTTTAGATTAGGCCAATTATTTCAGTTTGATTTAAGTCTTAATATATTAGTTTGTCTTGTCTCCAATTTGTTGGAGAGTTCGAGAGTTTTGGTCTCTAATTTATGGAAGACCAGGATTTATTTAAAGGAGTTCCATATATCAATTAAAGTATCAACAATTATTGAATTAAGGAATTTTATTTCACGACTCCCCTCTTTCGCTTCCTCTCTTCTTCTCCTCTTCTTCTTTCTCTCTTCTTCTGCCTCTCTTCTTCTCCATCTTCCTCTCCTCTTCCTCTTCTTCTATGTTACTTATTCCTCCTGCCAATTCAAACCTCCTGAGCCTAGTAACAAACCATCATCAAGCAACCAAACACCTGTTTCCCTGTTTCAACCTGCTGTCACCTGCAGCCGCGACCACCCATCACCGCATCACCAATCATCGCCGCCATCCCCTCGACGTTGCCGCCAAGTCCGTCGCCTCCCTCCTGTCTAGAGAGGTCCACGATTGAGCCGATGATGACCGCCCCCTAACGGAAACTGGCCGCCCCAAAACTCTCCACCCACAACCCAAACCTATGGTTCCAACCTTCTCGGACCTGTCCAACCACCGAATTCGCGCCCCCATGCCCCACTACCATCGTCATCCTTCGCCCGACCACCCCCATCTCCCAAGCCACAAGCACTGGCAAAAATCCATCCGAACCCATAACAACCACACCGGAACTACATACTCTTCTCACGATCGCCGACAACCGCCGGAACAGAGCCCGTGCCACCATCTCTTTGTGCCACCATCCATTAACCGAGCCAATCTCCCCTCTAGCACCGGCTCCTTCGAGATCACTGGTGAAGCCCCACATATTTCCCTCCCTAAAGACCCTTGTTTCAGCATGAATGTGAAAGCAATCACGCCCTCCCTGTTGCCGACTTTAGGCTAAAGCAGGAAGAAAGGGAAGGAAAAAAAAGAAAAAAAAGAAAGAAAGGAAAGGAAAAGGAAAAAAAAAGTGGGCTTTAAATTTTACCGTTTGGGCTTCACCTATGATATCCCAAGCATCCTAATCAATGCATCCTGATCAACATACGATCGAAGATTCTACATACCATTCAGAGTACTTTTAGAAGACTGCATCGACCATATTTTGGATTTATCGAACCAAATATAAAATTATTTTGGCTTGGAAATGTTGACTGCAACTATTATTTTATTTGGTATTCCAGGTTTAAGGACTTTATCGGACTCGCCATCTAGCTAGAATCTTGGCCTGACTTGGTTAATGACTTCTTTTCCAGTTTTGACCACGATCAAGTTTGTGAGCATCCTTTTCTATTTAAAATATTTAAATTGATATTGGTAGTGAGTTTATTTCTTTAGTTTTATTATATTAATATATTAATTTGTTGTGCTTAGCCTAAACTTATGGGTAGTGACCCACGATTCTGATTTCTTTTAGATCTAGGTTTTTTTTATGGCTTGTAGTTATTAAAAAAAACGATTATAGCTTAATCCTTTCCGTATTAAGAAAATAATAATTAGCTAGTTTTGAGTTATAGTTTTAGTTTGCTTATAATTTTAAATAATAATAATAATAAAATAATAATCTATATTGCATCCCTAGATCATATCATCCCACATCAATTTTTGGTATCAAAGCATAGTTTAGTTTAGGTTAGGCATATTTACATTGCATTTAATAAAAATTTTTTTGCATATCTCAGCATTTAACATATTCTGCACACCCTTTATTTTTTTGAAAGTTCCATTCATATGAAATCTTAAAAATTATAAAATTTACTTTGATAGAAAATAGACTCGTAGCCGAACAAATCTACAGTTGCAGATTCCTGAATCTGCTTCAGAATTCGTGCAAGATTTTGAGTTTAACCCTTAGCCTCTGTTCTGAAATTCTGCAACCTGAAATTTTGAGCAATCTCTGTTTAAACCTAAAGTCCCGTTTCTAGGAGAGTCAAAAAATTATAAAATTAGTGTCTCTAAAAACTAGACTCAAATTAAAAAATTTCAACATGCAAAAATTTGAAAAAATACTTTAATATTCGTGCTAGTTTGATCGGGGATTTCTGATTGTGCATGCAGAAAACTGTGATTGTAAAACTGCACAGCACCTGTTCTTTTGATAATTTCCGTTGATAGAATTATCGAAAAATCATAAAATTTGTAGATCTGAAAACTAGACTTGAAATGGAAGAGAACTGTGTTGGAAAGTTTTAGAATTGAGTTTTAAATTGATACCAGATTGTGGGAAAAATTTGTTATCGCATTCTGAAAATTTAATAGAGAGCTTGATTGTCATCCTTGTTGTGACTCTTGTGTGATCACAAGCAAAATACTATTTTGAATCTATAGAATTAGATGGCAAGATGGATCCAAATCTATTAGCTACATCCCTACAAGCCCTTAATGAGAAAATTGATAATTTGACTGGCATTTATCAAGAGTATGGATTAAGGATACAAAATTTGGAAAACGGAGCTAGTAATGTCCAAATTAGGCATACCTCTTTCAGACCTATGACACAGTCAATTAAAAAGATAGATTTTAAAATTCAATATTTTTTTTGCAAGGGACTAGACCATACTTCCAATAAGTGCCCAACCATACTAAAACCTAAAATTGAAGATCTTAAAAATAATCTTGAGAAGAAATTTAAATAGTAGATCCTGAATTAGCCAATATCTATGATAGCTATAAAGAAGAAGTTTATGTAGCAGATCCTGAATTAGCAAACATTTATGATAGCTATAAACCTTTATAGATTGATATTATACTTGAGGAGCAACTAGAAGTAGAAGATAAAATTATATTGAACCAATCTAACAAGATTGTAGATGAGAACAACAGTGCTATTCTTCATACCTTTGATAGTCAAGATAAAAACATATGCATGGAACACATCAATAGTAATAGCTCCAGTGATATTATTTCTCCTGATAATATTTTACATATGGACTTAGTACCTGTAGACCACTCGAGATTCTATAATATGGCTAGGATAAATACTCCATCTATTTCTCTTAAGCATAGAAGTCTATTAAACAATGTCTATCCTAAAGAATTCTATGCTATAGTACATATCCTAAAGTTTTGAAGATATTATCTACTTCTACGAGAGTTTATCTTGTACTCAGACCATGAGATGTTTAGGTTTATTAATTCATAGAAAAATTTAAATCCAAAACCTAGAAAATGGATTAAATTTTTTTATGTCTTTGCCTTTATCATATGATATGAAGAAAATGTAGATACTAAAGCTGATGTAGACCTCTTATAATTAGTAATTATGAAAATTATGGGCTTTAAAAATATATATAATGAATGTTCAAACTCAAAAAAATAAAATAAATAAAATAAAATAAACAAAAATATAATAAATAAAATAATAATATTATTATACCCATTATCCATGTATGTTAGGATATCTGAATCAATCGAAGCATTTGCATAGCATGTACAAGATTTGCATAAAGAAATTGTTAATAAAATTAATGTCAGTAACCAGATCTATAAACAATTAGCTGATTCACATAGATGAGCTTATGATTTTGTAGTAAGGGATTATGTTATGATATGGATTAGACCTGAGTAGTTTCTCTTTAGAACCATTAAGAAATTACATGCCCGAGGAGCAAGCCCTTTTAAGATCTTAAAGAAACTATGATCAAATACATATATTATGGATGTACCATATGATTATGGCATTAGCACTACATTTATATTAGATCTAATAAAATATAAACAACTAATATCAATACCCAGTCATCCTTTTGAGCCTAACTCCTTTGATGAGAGTGATCCCCCACCTGAGTGTCCATAATCGAGAGTTTCTCAAAGACATGATCGGATTGAGAAGATTCTGGACGAGCAGGTCGTTTCTACCAGGAATCGTGGATATCATAGATATCTGGTGAGATGGCAAGGCCGCCATGAGCTTGAGGACACATTGATTATCCGAGAAGAACTGCAGCAGATTGATCCAGATATTCTTGAGCATTACCAAAGCAATATGGAGCCTAACTCGATGGAGTCGAGTTCTCCCCACCCCAGGGAAATGATGAGGACATCGCCCAACATAGATCCTAATGCATATATCTGAGTAGACATTTATATTTTATTTAGGTATATTGGGATTGAAAATATTAATTTTATTTTTATTATTCTTGTATCCAGATCATGCATGGATCTCAGAGCATGAACATTGGATTAGTATGGAGTCTATTTTAGATTAGACCAAATATTTCAGTTTAATTTGAGTCTTAGTATATTAGTTTGTCTGGTCTCCAATTTGTTGGAGAGTCCCAGAGCTTTGGTCACCAATTCATGGAGGACTAGGGTCTATTTAAAGGAGTCCCATGTATCAATTGAAGCATTAACAATTATTGAATTAAGGAATTTTATTTCCTGACTCCTCTTTCTCTTCCTCTCTTCTTCTCCTCTTCTTCTTCCTCTCTTCTTCTCTTCTTCTTCTTCTTCTGTTGACTCCGTTATTGATTTTGATGATAAACAAAATGCTTAAGTATAAGTTGAGTACTAATGATTTCTTTGAAGATTATTTTTATAGATAAAGGTGCTCATCAACTTGACAAAAATTATTTGATCGAAGAAGTCCTAAATTATGATCAAAGATCTTCTTAAAGAGGACTTTGATAATTGAAGATTGCTTGAAAGGACACATGATTTCAATACAAACTTATTTTAGCAGAAGCTTAGGTGTTTAAGTAAAAATCTCAGTGAAGTGTCGACTCAAAGTATCGATACATGACTCAAGTGTTGACACATGACTGAGAAAGTGTCGACTCAAGCTGGTATACAAGCAGAGTTTCAATGGCACGATCGAAGTGTCAACACATGAATGTTTGGTGTCGACTCAAAATATCGACACATGGATCAGCTCATCGCCTGAGATTTTTAGGTTATAGAACTTGCTGAAGTTGAAAACTTGCCTGAAGTGTCGACACATGGATGCTAAGTGTCGACTCGTCTGAGAAAGTGTCGACACATTTGAGAATTCCAGAAAGCTATATTGAAGATATTTGAACTAGATGTTGACTCATGGAGTGCAAGTATGAACCCTATGTATCGACTCATAGCCTGAAGTGTCGATACTTGAAGTTCTGGAAACAATAACGGCTAGTTTTTCAAATGCAGAACTTGTCCCTCTTGGCTCCCAATGGCTAGTTTTTCATGTCTAACGACTAGAAACCGAGCTTGAGGCCTTGGAAAGGTATTTATATGATTTGAATCAAATCAAAACAAAAGAGAATGAAAAAGGAATAACCAAGAGAAGAGAAAAGAAGAGCATTCACTTCTATTCATTAAGTTCAACTACTTTCAAGCTAAGAGAAGTCTCCAAGCATTCAAGTGCCTTCAAGAGAATTCAAGTTCATCCTATATGAGCATAAATGGAGGCATCATCAAGTCAAAAGCAACTCTACATCAAAGCTTCAAAGAGATATCTGCTTTATTAGAAAGCTTTCATTATTTCTTTATTTTCAACATAAATTCTTGTTGTAAAGGTTGTTGGTTAGCCTTGAAAACTAAGGAGGTTATTGGTTAGCCTTGGAAAACCATTTAGGTTCTTGGTTAGCCCACAAAACTAAGGGAGGTTGGGGGTGAGCCTTAAAACCATTTAGGTTCTTGGTTAGCCCGTAAAACCAAGTGAGGTTTTGATTTGTGAGCCTTGTAAAAACAAGTCGGGTTTTGATTAGTGAGCCCGGAAAACTAATCGGCTGTAATCGATTGAGATTATAGTGAATTCTCAAGTGGGTCTTGGGGAGTGGATGTAGGTGCATTGGATAGCACTGAACCACTATATTTCTTTTGTGTTTATGATTGCTTGTCTCTTCAATCCTCTCTTCAAATTGCTCTTATCTTATTACTTTTATATTTCCGCTGCACACTTATTAAAAGCATATTACACTTGCATTCATAGTATCTAGTTTATTTATTAGATTGGTTTACATTCTTGCATTCCATTCAAATAATTTTTAGAGACCCAATTCACCCCCCTCTTGGATTGCTTATTGGGCAACAAGTGATATCAGAGCCCTGTTTTCAGTTGGTATGTCTAATCGTCTTGAGTAAAGATCTATGGTAGCCCCTATTGGTACTAGTATAGTTAAGGGACAAGCCTCAAA
Organism: Areca catechu; assembly: GCA_021397845.1. Taxonomy (NCBI): domain Eukaryota; kingdom Viridiplantae; phylum Streptophyta; class Magnoliopsida; order Arecales; family Arecaceae; genus Areca; species Areca catechu. Next base: position 24,807,861 of record CM038038.1, read on the forward strand.
TAGATCTCTATTATTTAATGGATCAAATTATACTTATTGAAAAACTAGAACGAGAATATATATGCATTCAATTGATTATAACTTGTAGAAGGTTGTTCATAAAGGTCCATATATTCCTTCGATTATGGTTAATGGTGTTTCCATCCCAAAGCTCGAAGAGGATTGGGATGAAAATGACATTAAATAATCCAAGATCAATGCAAAAGCAATGAATCTCCTCTATTGTGCATTAGATCCTAATGAATTTAATAGGATTTCTACTTGCACATTTGTCAAGAAAATATGGGACACATTTGAAGTTACACATGAGGGTACCGATCAAATAAAAAATACTAAAGTGAACATGTTAGTGCACACTTATAAAATATTCTGAATGGAACCTAATGAATATGTCACTGATATGTACACAAGATTCACAAATATTGTAAATGGAATGAAAAGTTTAGAAAAATAATGTCTAATGCTGATCTTGTCAACAAAATTCTCAGGTCACTTTCAACTTCATGGGATCCGAAGATGATTGCTATCCAAAAAGCTAAAGATGTTGACAAATTACCATTGGAGCAATTGGTGGGATTGCTTATGACTTATGAGCTCAACTTAAAGCAAAAATCTATGGATATGGACAAGAAGAAAAAGGGGATTGCATTTAAGTCTACTATTCAAGAAGAATCCTCAAATAAAGAATTTGAAGAAGAATAAGAGGATGAGAGTGAAGAAGCACTTCTTGCAAGAAAATTTAGAAGGTTCATGAAGAGAAGAAAGTTTTACTATAAGAAGAAGTTTCAATCAACTAAAGAGAAGGGAAAAGAAAAGAAGAAAGAAAAGGAAAAGGAGAAGGAAATACCTACATGCTTCGGACACTATAAATTTGACCGCCCTCTCCTAAAGAAGTCAAGAAAAAAGCTAAAGAAGAAGGCTATGATGGCTACTTGGAGTAATATTGAAGACTCCAGTTCAGAAGAAGAACAAGCTGAAATTACAAATCTATGTCTCATGGCATATCAAGATCAAGAAGAGGTAATTTTTGATACCGAAATAGATTTTACTTTTGATGAATTAAAAAATACTTTTGATGAATTAGTTCATGATTACAAATTGATTTTATCTGAAAACAAAAATTGAAAAAGCATGCAAATAGTTTTTCTCATGAAAACAATTCTTTATTAAATGAAGTTAGTGATTTGAAAACTAAACTAGATGTCTTAGAAAAGAAAATTAAGGCTTTAACAATGAAAAATGATATTTTAAAAAGACCTAAAAATATAATTTCAAATGGTGATCTTTTGAAGAAAAACAAGGATTTAGAATTAGAAAACAAAAATTACAAAATGAGCTTGACAAAATAAAATCTTTTGTTAAAAAGTTTACTTTTAGTTTAGAAAAACTAAATCTTTTGTTAAATAATCAAAGAGCCATTTTCAATAAAGTAGGATTAGGTTATAAACCTCAAAAACAAGAAAAGTATTTGAAAAACTTTTTTGTACCTGCATCTTTAAGTATAACATGCTTTTCATGCAGAAAACAAGGTCATAAAGCTTTTCAGTGTAATTTTAGAAAAATTACTACTTATGAAAAAGTTTGGGTTCCAAAAAGAACTAATTTAAGTGCTAACTCTAAAAGACCCAAGTTGGCTTGGATAGCTAAAAACAAAGCTTGATTTATTTTATAGGTGTGTTTTGCAACCAAGGAGAACAAAAGACTGGTATCTTGATAGTGGTTGCTCAAGGCACATGATAGGAGATGTGAAGCAATTCACTATTCTTGAGGCAATAAATGGAAGGAGTGTGACTTTCGAGAATAATGGTAAAGAAAAATTCATTGGCATTGGTAAGGTTCACATCATCCTTTCTACATGTATTAATAATGTACTTCTAGTTGATGGTTTGAAACACAATCTTTTAAGTATTAGTCAGTTTTACGACAAAGGTTTTCAAGTTATTTTTAAATCATCTTATTGCATGATTGCTAGTCATGATAAAAATAGAGTACAATTCATTGAAAAAATGTATGGTAATATTTATTTGGTATATTTAGATAATCTATTATTGCCTGATGGATAATACCTAGTTGCAATGAATTCTACTGTAGATGAGACTAGTTGGCTTTGGCATAGAAGACTAGGACATGCTAGTATGTATTTACTTTCAAAACTTTGTAAAAATGATTTAGTAAGAGATTTACCAAAACTTGTTTTTGAAAAGATAGAGTTTGCCAAGCTTGCCAATTTGGAAAACAAGTTAAAACCTCTTTCAAGCATAAAGGTTTTGTTACCACTAGTAGGCCACTAGAACTACTCCATATGGATTTCTTTGGACCAACTAGAATATCTAGTCTAGGAGGTAAGAGATATGGATTGGTTATAGTAGATGATTTTTTAAGATTTACTTAGATTTTCTTTCTTGCTCATAAAGATAAATTATTTTCTGTATTTGTAAAGTTTTATCAAAAAATCTCAAATGAAAAAGGTACTTCTGTTATTTATATACGAAGTGATCATGGGTCTGAATTTGAAAATCACGATTTTGAAAGTTTTTGTAATGAGAAAGGTATAGAACATAATTTTTCTGCACCTAGGACACCTTAGCAAAATGGGATAGTAGAAAAGAAAAATCGTACTTTAGAAGAAATGGCACACACTATACTTTGTGAAAATGATTTGCCAAGATATTTTTGGGTAGAAGCTATTAATACTGCCTGCTATATTTTAAATCGAGTTTTAATCCGGTCTATTTTAAAGAAAACTCTTTATGAACTTTGGAATCAAAGAAAACCAACTTTGAAGTATTTTTGAGTTTTTGGTTGTTAATGTTATTTTGAATAATGGTAAAGACAATCTTGGAAAATTTGATGCCATGTCTGATGAAGGTATCTTTTTAGGATACTCTACATCAAGCAGGGCATATAGAGTTTTTAACAAAAAAATCCTAGTTGTAAAGGAATCAGTACATGTGGTTTTTGAAGAGTCTACTAACAAATCCTCTAGAAAAGAGGATACTTCTGATGCATGTGCAAGTACTGATAAGCTACAAAAGTTGACATTGGATGATCAACCCTCTCAACAAAGTAAAAAAAATCAAGACAAAGATGACAAAGGTGAAGCCATACAATCTACACCAAAGCACCAAGATTTATCTACGGAGTGAAGGTATGCTCATGGACATCTTAAGGAATTAATCCTATGTGATCAATCAAAAGGGGTAAGAACTCGAGCATCAATTAGAAATGAATGTGATTACATTGCTTTTGTTTCTCAAGTAAAGCCTAAATATTTTGAAGATGCTGAAAGACTCTAACTGGATAAATGCTATATAAGATTAATTAATTCAGTTTGATAGAAATAATGTTTGGATATTAATAGAAAGACCATCTAATGTTTCTATTATTGGTACTAAATGGGTGTTTAGAAATAAGTTAGATGAAAATGGAATTGTTATTAGAAATAAAGCTAGGTTAGTTGCCAAAAGCTACAATCAGGAAGAAGGAATTGATTTTGATGAAACTTTTGCTCCTGTTGCTAGACTTGAGGCAATTAGACTGCTATTAGCATTTGCTTGTTTTATGAATTTTAAACTCTTTTAAATGGATTTAAAAGTGCTTTTCTAAATGGATTTATAGTAGAAGAAGTTTTTATTGAACAACCACCTGGTTTTGAAAATTATACACATCCTGATTATGTTTTCAAATTGTACAAAGCTCTTTATGGTTTAAAGCAAGCACCCCAAGAATGGTATGAAAGACTCAGCAAATTTCTGATTGAAAATGAATTTTCTAGAGGCCATGTTGATAAAACTTTATTTCTAAAGAAGAAAGAAGATGACTTACTAGTAGTGCAAATCTATGTTGATGATATTATTTTTGGTGCTATTAATGAGATTCTTTGTCAAGAGTTTGCTAAGCTAATACAGGACGAGTTCGAGATGAGCATGATGGGAGAACTTAATTTCTTCCTCGGACTCCAAATCAAGCAAACCAAAGATGGAATCTTCATCAACCAAGCTAAGTACACAAGAGAGATCATAAAGAAGTTTGGGATGGAGACTACTAAGTCAATAGATACACCTATAAGCCCCTCTTGTAAGCTTGATAAAGATGAGCATGGTAAATTTGTTGATCAAAAATAATATAGAGATATGATTGGCTCTTTATTGTATTTGACTGCTAGTAGACCAGATATAATGTTCAGTGTATGCATGCATGCTAGATATTAGTCTGATCCTAAGGAATTACATCTATTGGTTGTTAAGCGCATTATTAGATATCTATCTGGTATAATTGATATTGGCTTGTGGTATTTTAGAGACTCATCTACTAATTAAATTGGATATTCTGATGCTGATTTTGCTGGATATAAATTAGATAGAAAAAGTACAAGTAGAACTTGCCAATTTCTTAGAGTTAACTAAATCTCATGGTTTAGCAAGAAATAAACTTCAGTTGCACTATCCACAACTGAGGCTGAGAATATTGCAGTAGGAAGTTGTTGTGCTCAAATCTTGTGGATTAAGCAATAACTTGAAGATTTTGGAATCAAATTAACTTGCACATCCATAAAATGTGATAATACTAGTGCTATTTGTTCAACTAAGAATCCTGTTCAACATTCTAGAAATAAACATATTGAGATTAGCGTCATTTTATTAGAGACCATGTTGAAAATAATGATGTTGTGCTTGAATTTATCTGTATTGAATTGCAATTAGCTGATATTTTAACTAAGCCTCTCCAAGAAGATCTGTTCATTATGATTAGAAGAGAACTTGGGGTCATTAATCTTTTTGATTGAAATCCTTATATACTCTGACCCATAAAAGATTAAATTTGACATCAATGACAATCAATTATCTTGAATTTGATTGTAATTCTAATATTTTTGCTCTATACTTTATTTTCTTTTTTTTGGATTTTAAGTCGATGTGTCGACACCTGTATGTGTCGACACCTTGATGTGTTGACACATGGCACTGTGTCGTGAGTCGACACATGGCACTGTGTCGTGAGTCGACACATGAATGGCTGTAGACCGAAGATAAAGGCCGAATTAAAGTGTTCTTTTCTCCCATTTCTTCCCATCTCGAGCCGACACTTGCCCTAGCTCTATTCCATTTACTTCTTTCCCTCCAAATCTCAGCTCAAACCCTCTCTAATTCCTGTTTTGGATAGATTTTGGTTCGGATTTTACCACTTTTCCTCTTATGTTTTGATTTTAGACTGTGAGAAACCCTAGTTTCTTCTTCCATCCTGTTCAATTCATTTATCTGTGAAATGGGACCTAGGAAACAAGTCGTTCGTCACCCTCGGCCATCCAACCATGAAGAAGAGAGAAGGACTAAAGCCATACATGAAGCCGAAGCTCCAGATCCACTTGTTCGGCCACTTTTCACTGCTTCCAGTCGCATGAGTTCAAAGACTATTGTCGGAGGATGTCGTGTAGACTTGGATTTGTCGACCAACAGCACTTTCAGATTGGTCAGTGGATTAGAGATATTGGTTTGACTTCTTTCTGCTCATTGAGTGAGAGATTCTACCCGGGCTTGATGCGACAGTTCTATGGATCCTTAGCCCGTGGCAGTGATGGATGGATATCGCAGGTTTGTGGGAGAGATATCCCGGTGTCTGTAGAGGTTCTGAGTAGGGTATGGGATATATCCCTAACTAGATGTATAGTTGATAGCTTGGTGGACAGATTTAGTGGACTCTAGTATATTTTCGAGTCGGATATTCCACATGAGGGAGCCACTATTTCAGCATCCCGTCTTTCTGCTGAGATGAGACTACTACATCATATTGTTATCCGGATTCTTCTACTAAAGACCGAACATTTTGATTACATCATAGAGAGAGCTGCTTGTGATGGTCTCATTAGTTCAGCATACACCAGTTTGCCTTCTGGTACTCATGATACATTAGATGACGGAGGCTTCGATTAGTCAGAGACTTTGCTTGCCCTATGGGATGGGGTTGATACTGCTTTTCAGAGCATACGGAGTAGCATTCGATGATGAGCCCTTCCAGATGCTTTTACATACTGATGTCTCTGATATTAGGTCACTACACCGATGGGATATCAGTTGTTCAGAGGCCAGTGGAGATGCAGAGTATCAAGACAGGCCGATGACAGAGATGAGGACACTGTAGAGGAGGAGTGCATATTTGCAGGCGAGGCAGGACCTTCAGAGGCACATCTACCAGAGATTCATCCTGAGCCAGCAGCATAGCCAGAGTTCGCTCTCAGTCTGAGCTAGTTACACAGCCTCAACCAGCTCAGTCAGATGCTCCAGGAGCTTCAGAGAATCTTATGGATAGAGTCAGTCGCATAGAGATAGGTATTATAATTGTTAGACAGTGACTTGATAGCTTCATTATGGAGATGAGAGAGAGCCACAGAGGTTTGAGTGATGGCATCTCCGCTATTCTATCTGCACTATCTAGACCCTCTTCTAGGAGTGTTCCAGATTCAGCTTCAGCTCCACCTGCACCAGGACCAGAGATTGATACTGATGGTGATACTGACTCTGACGGTTTCAACTTTCTAAACTTGATGACAGAGCCAATACAGGAGACAGCAGCAAACTTACCTAGGAGTCCCATTCGAGATCCTTCGAGTTCATTCTTTCAAACTCCTATCCTACCCACTTCACCTTCTAGATCAGTCGATCATTCAGCCATTCCTATTCTTTCACCTATCATAGATACTCCTATCATAGATACGCCTATTGTTTCTTCAGCTGACACTCCTATCATTGATACACCTATCATTTTTTCAGCTGATATACTAATTTTTGATACACTTATAGTTGATACACCATCCTTGCAAACATCTTCACTGATTCGAGAGCAAGGTTTCTACACACCTGGTTTTCACTATCTTGATTCAGGTCCTTTATTTGATCATACACCATGTCCGACAGTTGTAAAGACTGTCACTCCGATCTGTTCTGTTCCTACTGATGGCATAGCCTCCACCTCTTCTGCTTTAACTAAAGGTAGGACCTATGTTCGATGCAGAGGTCACGGTCGTCGTACTCCTTCCAAATCGACCAAGACTCATCTTCGTGATCTTAAATCGATGTGGCCTCGATCTCGTGCTTTCACTGATACTGGACCAATCGAGATTGGATCTTTAGAGGATGAGGATGTTGATTAGGATAGATTTTATAGTTTGTATTTCTACACTTTCTGTATATTTTGATGTTCCCTTTATGTATCAAACTCTTTTTAAGTGAATAAAATATTATGTTTCATCTTATGACTTTGAGTGAATGAAATACATTAAATACTCTCAGTAATTCATTGTCTTCTTTTATGATTCAGTAATATTATGTTACATTTATATTGGCTTATTAACTTCTTCCTTCCTTTTTAATGATAACAAAAAGGGGAAGAAATCAGTATAAGTATAAATAAAGATATGCATGATGAAAGAAATTTATTTTGAAAATCTAAAGTTTTTAGACATTTTTGTGTGAAAGAAATTAATTTTATTTTGAAAATATGAAATTTCTTGACATTTTCTATGCATTGAGTGAGGGGGAGTAATACCTCCTTTGTATTGAAAATCTGTTGAATTGGATTTCATGCCCAATCTCTATTTTTAGATATTCATTTCTGTTTATGAATCATCTCTTCAGGGGGAGTATTGTTCACTGCTCAAATTATCTCTCCTGGGCATATTTTCTTGTAGAGTATCACGATACATGAATTTATCTCTTATATATTTCAAGCTCTTATACTCTTAGCCATAATAATACTCTTACTTTGATACATCTTTGTCAATATTGCAATTGCTCTGATACACCTATTGTAATTAGCTGTTCGCACCTTGAAAAGTTCTTTAGAAAGCCTTTTATGCAATTTATACTTAAAGATCTTGTCATCATCAAAAAGGAAAAGATTGTTGATTCCGTTATTGATTTTGATGATAAGCAAAATGCTTAAATATAAGTTGAGTACTAATGATTTCTTTGAAGTATATTTTTATAGAAAAAGGTGCTCATCAACTTGACAAAAATTGTTTGATCGAAGAAGTCCCAAATTATGATGAAAGATCTGTTTAAAGAGAACTTTGATAATTGAAGATTGCTTTAAAGGATACATGAGTTCAACACAAACTTGTTTCAGCAGAAGTTCAGATGTTTATGTGAAAATCTCAGTAAAGTATTGACTCAAAGTGTCAACATATGACTCAAGTGTCGACACATGACTGAGGAAGTGTTGACTCAAGTCGGTATGCAAGTAGAGTTTTAGTGGCACGGAGTGTCAACACATGAACGTCTGGTATCGACTCAAAGTGTTGACATATGGATCAACTCATCGCCCGAGATTTTTGGGTTACAGAACTTGCTGAAGTTGAAGACTTGCCTGAAGTGTCGACATATGGATGCTAAGTGTCGACTCAAAGTGTCGACTCACTTAAGGAAGTGTCGACACATCTAAGAATTCCAGAAAGCTACATTGAAGATATTTGAACTAGGTGTTGATTCATGGAGTGCAAGTGTCGACCTTATGTATCGACTCACAGCCTGAAGTATCAACACTTAGAGTTCTGGGAATAGTAATGACCAGTTTTTCAAATGTAGAACTTGTCTCTCTTGGCTCCCAACGGCTAGTTTTTCATGTCTAATAGCTAAAAACCGAGTTTGAGGCCTTGGGAAGGTATTTATATGATTCAAATCAAATCAAAACAAAAGAGAATGAAAAAGGAATGAGAGAAAAGAAGAGCATTCACTCCTATTCATTAAGTTCAACTACTATGAAGCAAAGAGAAGTCTCCAAGCATTCAAGTACCTTCAAGAGCATTCAAGTTTATCCTATTTGAGCATAAAAGGAGGCTTCATCAAGTCAAAAGCAGCTCTATATCAAAGCTTCAAAAAGATATCTGCTTTATTAGAAAGCTTTCATTCTTTCTTTATTTCCAACATAAATTCTTATTGTAAAGGTTATTGGTTAGCCTTGAAAACCAAGGAGGTTATTGGTTAGCCTTGGAAAACCATTTAGGTTCTTGGTTAACCTGCAAAACTAAGGGAGGTTGGTGGTGAGCCTTAAAACCATTTAGGTTCTTGGTTAGCCCGTAAAACCAAGTGAGGTTTTGACTTGTGATCCTTGTGAAAATAAGTCGGGTTTTGATTAGTGAGCCCGGAAAACTAATCGACTGTAATCGGTTGAGATTATAGTAAATTTCCAAGTAGGTCTTGGGGAGTGGATGTAGGTGCATTGGATAGCACTGAACCACCATACTTCTTTTGTATTTGTGATTGCTTGTCTCTTCAAATTGCTCTTATCTTATTTCTTTTATATTTTTTTGCACACTTATTAAAAGCACATTATACTTGCATTCATAGTACCTAGTTTATTTATTGGATTGGTTTACATTCTTGCATTCTATTCAAATAATTTTTAGAGACCCAATTCACCCCCCCTCTTGGGTTGCTTACTGGGCAACATCTTCCTCTCCTCTGCCTCTTCTTCTCTGTTACTTATTCCTCCTGCCAATTCAAACCTCCCGAGCCTGGTAACAAACCATCATCAAGCAACCAAACACTCGTTTCCCTATTTCAACCCACTGTCACATGTAGCCGCGACCACCTATCACCGCGCCGTCCGTCATCATTGCCATCCCCTCGATGTTAACACCAAGTTTGCTGCCTCCCTCCCATCTAGAGGTCCATAGCTGAGCCAATGATGACCACCCCCTGATGGAAACTAACTGCCTAAATCTCTCCACCTGCAACCCAAACCCGTAGTTCCACCCTTCTCGAACTTGTCCGAATGCCGAATCTATGCCCCCATGCCCCACTGCCACTGTCATCCTTCACTCGACCACCCCCATCTCCCAGGCCACTAGCCACCGACAAAAATCTATCTGAACCCACAACAACCATGCCGGAACCACATACTCCTCTCACGGTCATCGATAACCATCGGAATAGAGCCCGTGCCACCATCTCTTGATGCCACCATCCATTGACCAAGCCAATCTCTCCTCCGGCACCGGCTCCTTTGAGATCGTCGGTGAAGCCCCGCGAATTCCCTCCCTAAAGACCCCTATTTCAGCACGAACGTGAAAGCAATCATGCCCTCCCTGTTGCCAACTTTAGGCTAAAGCAGGAAGAAAGGGAAGGAAAAAAAAGTGGGAAAGGAAAAAAAAGGAAAAAAAAGTGGGATTTAAAATTTTCCATTTGGGCTTCACTTGTGATATCCCAAGCATCCTGATCAACACACGATCGAAGAGTCTGCATACCGTTTATAGCACTTCTAGAAGACTGCATCGACCATATTTTGGATTTATCAGACCAAATATTAAATTATTTTGGCTTAGAAATGCTAACTACAACTGTTATTTTATTTGGTATTCCAAGTCTAAAGACTTTATTGGACTTGCCATCTAGCCAGAATCTCAGCCCGACTTGGTTAATGCCTTCTTTTCCAATTTCGACACGATCAAGTTTGTGAGCATCCTTTTCCACTTCAAATATTTAAATTGATATTGATAGTGAGTTTATTTCTTTAGTTTTATTAGATAATATATTAATTGATTGTGCTTAGACTAAACTTATAGGTAGTTTCTCAATTATCCACGATTCTCAATTCTTTTAGATCTAGGATTTTTTTTATGGCTTATAGTTATTAAAAAAAATTGATTATAGCTTAATCCCTTCTGTATTAAGAAAATAATAATTAGCTAGTTTTGAGTTATGTTTTGGTTTGCTGATAATTTTTTTAAAAAAAATTAATAAAAAAAAATCTGCATTCCATCCCTAGATCATATCGTCCCGCATCAATTTTTTATTATGCTATGATGAAAACTGATTTCTATACTTTATAGAAGAAATTAAAGTCTTTATGAACAAAAGACTACAAAGAATAAATCATTCATGATCAAAATGCTTTGAATATGAAGTATAAGGAGGAAAGTTCAGCTGTTAAGCATCTAAGTAGATTTCATGATGTAGTGAATTAGTTGGTTACTATAAAAATGATGTTATATGATGAGTTGCAAATATCCTTATTGCTCAGTTTGTCGCCGACAGTTGGAAAGATCTAGTTGTATTACCTAGTAATTTAGCACCTAATGGTATGGTGACATTGGGAGTGGTAAAGGATGGTATGTTCAATAAAAAGATTAAAAGAAGAGAACAAAGTATAATTACAATCAAAGGCTTTGATTATAGAAAGGTAGGGGACAAGTAAAATAAGAAATTGATAAAATTTTAAGAACCATGATATGTAAAAAAATGTCCAAATTTAGAAAAGAGAAAATACTTTTGTCATGGCAAGTTAAGGCACATGAAAAGAGAGTACAAACAATTTTAAAAAGAGCAATTGATGTGGCTAAGCACTGACATGGCACCTGGGCGGCCAACATGCCAACGCATCCGATATGGCAGACTACTGACATGGCAGCACAGACCAAGCTCCGGTCGAGTAGAGCCCTGAGCCTGCCTGAACCTCAGCTGGAAATGGCCCCTGCACACCAGGGGAGGATAAAAAGGCCAAAGGATGTAGCTATCTCAAACAAGTATGCATGCCACGTTTGGCCCCTACGAAGCCAGACGGTGACTAGAGAGGGCGGGTTCACTGCCCCGGCCGAACTTGTCGTGACCCGCCATGGGGGAAGAATGGTGCCACACCTACCCTACACCCCCTGTAGCAATGTGCACTGCCAGAACAAGGAGCCACGTAGCATGCCGTCCCTCCCCGTTTTTTAAGATCTAATCAGGACTTCGAGCCCCGCGGGATCTGCACCCTTCACAAGGAAGCAAATCCTATAGCACACCGCCTGTACCCGTTGCAGAAGGGGTCCTGCCAGGTCTCCAGTTCCTGTCCATGAGATCTTGCTGGGCCTGCACCCTTTCCTAGAAGGATGTGCCATAGCACTCTGCCTGCACCTGTTGTAGAAGAGGCCCTATTGGAACTCTAGTCTCTATCCCATGGGGTCCTGCTAGGCCTGCACCCCTCTCAGAAAGGGATACATAGCCAGAATGCATCATCTATTTCATGAGCATCGACTACCATATATATCGGCAAGAGGGAACTCCAGTGAAGGTAAGCAAGAAAAGGAAGGCAAACCCCATTGAAAGTGGTGGCAAGGAATCCTAGAAAGATCATCTTCTTCTTCGAAAAGACCTCTTCATGGCGGTCACTAAGGCCTCCATGATTGAAGATCTGTTATCCTTGATCACCCTACTAACTTGACCATTGGAGTGTCTCCACCGGGATCCCCAGTCCGAGTCTTCCCTTTTTAGCAGGATCATCCGACGACTAGGAATGCACACCAACGAGGCATCCGATGGCACCTGGAGCGACCTGTGTAGCCCCAAGACCCATCAAGCTATAGGTCGAAGGTGGTCTAGCTACAACAAATTGCCATGCCAAGAAAGGGAAGAAGGATCCGTGCAAACAGACTACCACCCTATTGCAATTACCTGATGGTTGAGATGCGCATGCGTGAAGCTTCTGCAAGCTATGTTGAAAATCCATTACGCCACGAAGACCGCATAGTTAGGAGGTAGAGCCTTCAACTCCAGCACCTCCACCACTAGTGGACTAGCTAGTGCAAGTCGCCAAGCAAGCATAACAGGTCCAATCATTGACCGCAGTGGTGTGGCTCTACATCACCAACATCAGTCCATGATGATGCAGCAGCAGTTGGGGACCCCTGCAGCCCCCGCCACATGGCCCTCATAAGCCTACGAGCTGTCTCATATCCACGCTCCCCATCTCAGCCATAAAAAGGTTAGCATGCCCTAGGCGATGGGTATTGGAACAGCTTGGCTGTCCAGGAGCATCACTCCCAGGACTCGAATTATGGCAGCCCCTCACACCGATGACGGAGGCATGGCCAGGGGCTCAAGTGCGAGCTCCCTCGATCTCCACCTTCTTCCCCATCGACAGCCTCAACTAAGGGATCCACTGACGAGGCCATCCAGCGACAGGCTGAGGAGTGCCTAGAGGAGCACGAGCGCAGGCTGGCTAACTTTGCCTACTAGTTCGTTGACCTCCAGGGTGCTTCCCATGAGCCGACGATCTATAATGCTTGCCCTCCTCTTTTCCATCAGATCCATGAGGAATCAATCCCCCGTCAGTTCTGCATGCCCCAACTGGATCCCTACTATGGGACTACAGACCCCCTAGAACATCTTGAGAACTACAAGTCCCTCATGCAGGTCCAGAGGGTGACCTATGCCCTCCTCTGCACAACCTTCCTAGCTACGCTCTGTAGGGCAAACCAAGTTTGGTACTCCCACCTTGTACCAGGGAGCATCAACTCCTTTGAGCAGTTGGAGAGAAAGTTTGTGTCTCACTTTGATGCCTGCCGCAAGGTGCCATGAGAAGCTGATAGCCTCTTCTCGGTTTGCCAACAGGATCATAAGTTCCTCAAGGACTATGTGACCTATTTCAAGGTGGTCACTGTAGAAATCTATAACTTGGATGGGCCTATTGCCATGTTGGCCCTAAAGAGAGGACTTAGAACCTCTCGATTCACCTACTTCCTTAACAAGAAATTCCCAAGTCCTACTCAAAGCTTCTATTCCATGCCCAAAAGTATATCTGCATGGAAGAAGTCGACTACACTCAAAGAGAGTAAGACGGGAGGCCTCCAAAGAGGCAAGCTCATGAAGAGTAAGATGGGTCTTGAGAGCAGAAGTTTGCATCAACTCCTCAGACTGACTCCAAGATGAAGAACACCTCTGATAAGGATAGGGGATATACTCCTCTCCTCACCCTAAGAACTAAGATCCTAATGGAGATTAAGGACAAGCGCTTTCTGCATTGTCCAACCCCACTGAAGCCATCCAATGGCTATAACAAGTCCAAGTATTGCCAATTTCATAGGGACCATGGCCATGACACTGAGGACTATCGTCACTTGAAAAGGAAGCTCGAGGAGTTGATTCGATAGGGCTACCTCGAAAAGTATGTTGGGGGATGGTCCCACCTGGGGATCAAGGCACTGAGGCCCACCATGCTACCATAGACAACCAGCCCACGGAGAAGCTAGTGGGGATGATTACCTTGGGGCAGGGAAAAGGCCAAAGAGAACCAGAGGCAGGGAGAGGGATATTGATGTAACCCCTTTAATGAGAAGGGATTTAGTGGGGGAAGCGAACCCCAATAATGATGTTGTTGTCATAGAGATGACAATAGCAAAACACCCTATAAAAAGGATTATAATTGATAGTGGAAACTCCTTTGATATCCTTTTTTATGATATTTTTGCAGGGATGAACCTATCTCTTGACTTGCTCAAGCCAGTGTTCACACCCTTGGTTGGCTTTAATGGAGACTCTGTTGGGGTTGAGGGGGAGATCACACTCTCGATCATGGCTGGGTTGCACCCTGGCAGAGCATGGTCCTAATGATTTTTACTATGGTCAAGCTCTCTTCGGCCTATAATGTGATCTTGGAGAGTCCCAAGCTGAACCAGCTTGATGCGGTCATCTCGACTAGGCACTTCTTTGTACAATTTCCGACCCCACATGGGATCGGGAAAATGAGAGGTGACCAACGGATGTCTCGATATTGTCTGCAGACCATTCCCAAAGTTTGGAAGGTCGAGGAGAGCCCCAACATGGACCAACTGGATCAGAGGGAATAGGAGGCAAGAGGGGAACCCATCAAGTGCTTGCTATCATTCCCTATCGATGAGGACCCCATGAAGACAATGCAAGTGGGAACCCTCTTGTCCAATGAAGAAAGAGCCCGTATGCTAGGTTTCTTATGGGTGAACATGGACATCTTTGCTTGGTCTACCTTGGATATGCTAGAGATTTCTCCTGATGTGATCATCCACAGGCTGAATATCGACCCAAAGTGCTGGCCAATTCGACAAAAGAAGAGGAGTTTTGCATCGGAACAATAGAGGGTGATAATTGAGGAGGTCGATAAGCTACTTTCTATGGGCTTTATCCGAGAGGTTCGTTACCCTCAATGGCTCGCTAATGTAGTTATGGTTAAGAAGGCTAGCAGGAAGTGGAGAATCTGCGTAGACTACACTGACCTTAATCGGGCATGTCCAAAGGATAGTTTCTCGATGCCTAAGATTGACCAGCTTGTGGATGCAACATCGGGACACCAGTTACTCAGCTTCATGGATGCATTCTCGAGATGATACTTATATTATATACATATATAAAAGCATTAATTTTAATTAAACTATCTTTACTTATATCAAACTGATACTTTTATACATCATTTATAAAAAAAGAAGATCATTATTGCAAAAAGCTCGATTTTTGAAGTCCAACAGCAAAGATGATGCTTAAATCAGAGTTCAAACGAGCTTAAAATTTAATTTTAAAATTTATTAAATAAAATGTATATATTTTAAAGCATCCAGTCCACCATGGATCGGCCACTGGATCTACAAAATGGAGAATGGTCCACCAGCAACCATTAGAGTTGGTCTACAAACCCGTTTCATGGACCAACTCCTTCCTGAGCCATGATTTCTATCACCCATCACTACCCATGGTTTCCCATCACCGAAGGAGATGCCGAGAGGCCCACCATGGCTACCAACACCACCGGGAGACCCATTTTTCTAGCTAGATGCCTCTCATATTCGTGCAATCATCACCAACTCCTCTAGCCATCACCGTTCATACACCTTCCACCACCCGAGCCATCGACCACCACCCCTCTCAACCCAAGCCATGCTGCCCTCACTATCTGTAGCCCCCCTCTTCGCCGCCATCTTCTTCAGTCACCCAACCATTGTGAGCCATCTGTTGTCCATCCAACCGTCAGCCAACCATCGCCCAACACCGCTACCATCCTCCACCATCTCTCACTACCATCTTCCACCATCTCTCACCATCGTGCTAGACCAGGAGAAGGGAGTCCAAGTCCAATTAGGAATTGAGGATTCAGAGATTCGAGAGTCCAGATCGGACTCCACTGCCAGAGAAGGAAGGAGCACAGCGACCATTCATCATGATGCATAATGGATGGCCCAGATTTTTCCTTGCAATATTTAGCTGATCTAGAGCCCGATTATGTCTAGATTTGACCGGGAGGAAGCTCTAGACAAGATCTATTTAAAGGACCCATGTACCAAGAAGAAATCATCATGAAAAGAGGGTACAATACAAGATAGAGGGCATAGCTTTGGATTGCGGGTTAGTCTCTATGAATGAGGTTTCTTAGGGGAGAGCTCTTCTCCTATACCATCTTCAAGCTTACTCCATCTCCAAGATCAAGATCCAAGGAGGAAGAAGCAGAGAAAGCTAGTTTTCTCTGAAGAGTATGAAGGAAGAAGGAAGTTTGTCGACCATTTTTTTGACAAGGCTGTGCCAATCTACTTCCAGTCTTTGTTACTGTTTTCCTTATAGTTTCTCTTAGTTATTAAATTATCCTTTTTGTCTTGTAATAGAACTCTCTTTTAGCTAACAAAAAAAATTATTTTCATGCACTTTTAAATTCATGTTCTTTATTTTTTATTACAAGGAGATGCTAAGATCTAAATAGTAAATCCTAGTACCATGTTATTTATTTTTCATACTTTTAATTTTCACTTTCCCAACTTTGATCTATTTATTTTCTTAAATTAAGGATTTCAAAATATTCAATATACTACCTTCAATGTAGATTCGACCCGACTTACCCTTTCTATATATTCTTAATTTAATTTAAAAATTGATTAATTAAACTGATAGCTATGGTGTCTTAATGATAACATCACGGTCTATCAAGTTTTTGGCATCGTTATTGGGGAAGGCACGAATGCTAACATTTTTTATCTCTTTGATTTCTTATAAATTCAATGTACTAATTTTTTCTTATTTTTTTATAGATCAAAAAAATCAAAAAAAGAAAAAAGAAAAAAAAAAGAGAAGGAAATTTCTATAATTTTGGTGAGATCATCCTAATCCTATATAACTTTCCCTTTTCTTAGTTGCTTTTAATTAGTTTTTGCCTTTTCATATTAACCAAAAAAAATTTCCTTTTTTTTATTTCCTTTGATTAGCCTTCTTTTTTAAAAAAAGGATCTACCAATTTTTTAAAGATTTATTTCCTTTTTTAATTACTATCCTCCTTTTCAAATTAACATAATTTTTTTTTTGGTTTCTTCTTTTAAATTAGTTTCTTTCCTTTCAAACTAACCTAAAAAGAAAAAAAATCCTTTTCTAGTTTTTTCCTTTTTAAATATTATCCAAAAAAATTTACTTAACTTTTTAATTAATTACCTTTAATATCAATTTGATTTCTTGCCTTAATTATAAGTTCCATAGTTTTTTTATTTGCTTAACCTAATTTTATTTTTTTTCTCACACCTAATTAACCAAGATCAAAAGCTACCTTTTATCTCTCTTGTTTTAAATAACATAATATAAAAAGTAAACAAAAATACCACATAACACTTAACTAAAATAGAGAAACTAACTAACTTAAAAAATTTTTACTTATTTGGGATATCTTCTTGTTTTGCATTGCATATTTTCATACAATATCTTAAGGGCATTAACCTATAAACAATATAAGGTAAAGAGTTGATAACCCTTTTTTGGTCCACAAACCACCACCCTGCATCTTGATTAACCTAAGCCTATTAATTAAAATCAATTAGATGCTAGCCCCTAAGGAACTCAAGCTTGATAGGACAAGGGATCCAAAAGAGTTGGACTGAGCTAGGATTGGCTAATTAACTGGTGTCTAGGAAAGGGGTTCAAGGATGATGTAGCCTTGAAAAAAGATAATTTTTAATTGATTCTGTTGACTAACCTGACCTGGCCAATCTAATTGGTGTCTAAGGAAAGCAATGGGGAGACCCCCACCAATCTTACCCTTACCTAGCCAGTTAATTAGTTTGTTAGTTTCTAACTTGGAGGGCTCCAAGGTTACCTTAGCAGTTAGGAGCTATCTAGATTTAGGATAACCCTAAGATAGAGAGTTCATGTATGCTAACTTGTTTATAAATAATACCAAACCTAACTAATTCTTCTTCTCTCTCTTAGCTCTAGGACTCCTTAGGCCCTTTTCTTTGAAACTCTTCTCCTTTTTCATCTCACCATTCCTCTTAAAAAAATAATAATAAATAAATACATAAATATATAAGGATAGCTCTAATCTAAAACTTTGATTGCATATCTGAATGATCAGAACAATCCAATAGACTGAATTAGTGCCAGGAGAATGAATCCTTATAGTAGAGTACCCTTCTCTCGGCACACCAAGTTTATTTGAGTTCCATTCACTTTGAGAGTGAGTGCTCAAATGGGTACCAACTTCTTGAGTTTAGGTATGACTAAGTATATCAGATCAAACCCAAACGGCCTACAACTTAAGAGATAATCTATACTTTAATGCTTATAATTCAGGTTGGGGGTTTCAACCAAACTTTTCATGGAAACCACATCCAGTGATTATCCCAATATCCCAAAGGTCCATGTTCATAGATACACCCTATTATGATCAGCCCTATCCATATTATCAACCTTTTCCAACTAATTATAGTCCATTATTAGAAGAGAAGGTTTAGCAAGTATCATACCCACTTTCCCTACAAACCAACCTATATGTCGATAGATTTGCCCAATTTCAACAACTGATTATAGCCAATAGCAATATATCAATAAGCTAATGGATCAAACTAACCAATGATTAATTGAACTTAATAGAGAGGAGGGAGGTGAAGTGCTTAGTCAACCCAAGGTAACCTAGAGGGATCATATCTAGCTCAAAACTTTAATGACCCTTTATCTTTTCCTGAATAATCAACTCTGGCTCCCTGGAATGAATTGGTCTTAGAATAACTTTGCACAACCATAAAGACCAATATAGACAATTTGGCTAAGATAAAAACATCTATGAAAAAATTAAACTTGTGGGATGAACCAATTCCATCATTATTCTACTCACCTTTGGCCCCATTTCCTAGTATCCTAGAATCATCCATGCCTTTAAATGGGATGGGAGAACAAATAGATGTAATGATGGAATTAGTAGAGACTTCTCAAGAACCACAAATGCATGACTCAATAGAGGAGGCCACTCCTATAATTCTTTTCCAGGATTTGTTAGATCCCTGCTTGGCTCAACTTAGGGTAGATGATTTTAACATAGATGGATATACCTCACAAGTAAATGATCTAATACAAATACCCTACTTTGAAACCACCCCACTCTTGATTGATGAACAACAAGAGCCATCACCTAGCCCACCAATAGGCCCCTTGTTAGAATCACCACCTGATCTAGAGCTGAAATCACTTCCTGATGCACCTATCAAAACTTGCTCAATGAACCTTACTTAGGAAGCCCAACTTAGTGGTATTCTAAAAGCATATAAAGAAGCTATCGGGTGGGATATTACTAAAATGAGGGATCATGATCTTAGAAATTTTATAATTAATTTTTTTATATTTGGCACCAATTTTGAGAACTACTTCCAAAATCTTTTCATAGAATTAAAATAATATATGAAGACATGATTAATATTAATTTGGAAAAGGTGCTTAAATTTAAAATGGGAAGGGCTATTGACCAAACACATCATACCCGAGAAAGAAAGTAGGGTAGACCAACCTAAAATTAAAAAAAATTTTAAACTACCACCTCCAATCTCGATCCAATAAACACAATCCCTTTCTATGTATTTTATAAACTATAATAATCATTTTAAATCTTGGGATAACATGCTTGCCCAATGTATTTTATTAAGTCAGGCTAATCGTCATAGAGTACTCTATAAACAATTTTCTATCATGATGATAGGCCTCCTGATTGGCCTTGCCCTTTTGATATTATGAGAGACACATTAAAGTTAATCATCAGTTGGACTTCCTCATAATGTCCAGCTGAAGATGTTAAACTTAGCACTTGTTGGGAGGTAACCCAGCATTCTCATCTTTTTGGTATAATTATAAGAACTTATATAGAAGTACAAGAGCCTGCTACTTTTCGAAGCCTTCTTCAACTTCCAAAGTACATTCACTCTAGGTGTACTCTTTCCTATTCCTTTTCATATATTGCACCCTTTATTTTCCTTCTCCATTGAGGACAATGTCAATTAAGTTGGGGGAGAGAATAACTAATCTAATTAAGTCCTCAAGTATGACCAAAAGTAATTAGTTTTGTATCCAAATTTTATCTTGATTTGAAGTTAATTAGGCACCCTAATCAATATTGATTAATGACCTAGATAGTTTTAGAGATACTAAGGGGCAAATCACTAAGAAAATCTAATAAATAGTAGAGTGTTGACCAAGTTAAATTTTGGGAGTGATCCCAGAACTCTCTCCCTTCTTATCTCAATAAAGAACCTGCTTATTGAGAGTATGGATGAAAATATTGAGATATATAAAAAAATATTTTAAATATATATATATTAGGAAGTTAATCTAACTTCATAGCTCTTTCTGAACTCTTATTGAGTAACCAGGCTCCTTCGTCTAAGTAGTATTGTGGTCAAGAGATCTGTTAAGCAATGGCACTCTATTGAGTAACCGGGCCCCTTCACTTAAGTAAGCATTGTGGTTCATGTCAAAAGGTAAGAATGCTAATATTTAAGAGGTCAAGACATTGCATTAGACTTCTAAAAAGAAGAATAAAAGGACTAAAGTGTAAAAAGATAACAAACCTAACTCAAATCAAGTTAGAGGATTTAAAAAATAAGTTTGGGAGATAGTAAGGAAGACTTCTAAAGATTTTGATGGTCAACACTTAACCGCTAATTGGGTTGACTTAGTGATCCAATGAAGTACCTCTTTAATGGTCTGACCGGGTATCAGCTACCTTTAGGACTGCATAAGTCAACTTTCAATTTAAGAATGATTTTGTATACATAGCTAATTCATTTGCTTCACTCGAGGATGAGCAATGTTCATGTTAGGAGGTGTGATAATTATATTATATACACATATTAAAGCATTAATTTAATAATTAAACTATCTTTATTTATGTTAAACTGATACTTTTATACATCATTTGTAGGAAAGAAGACCGTCATTGCGAAGAGCTTAATTTCTGGAGCCAACGGTGCAGATAGCACTCAAATCGAAGTTTGAATGAGCATGGAATTTAATTTTAAAATTTATTAAAAGAATGTATATATTTTAAAGTAGTCGATCCACCATGGATCGGCCGCTAGGTCTATGAAATGGAGAATGGTCCATCGATAGCCATTGGAGCTGGTTGATGAACTTGTTTCATAGACCAACTCCTTCTTGAGCCATGATTTCCATTTCCCGTCACTGCCCATCACCGGAGGAGACATCGAGAGGCCCACCATGGCCACCAACACCACCAAGAGACCCAATTTCTGACCATATGCCTCTCTTATTTGTGCGGTCATCATCAACTCTTCCAGCTATCACCGTTCAGACACCTCCCATTGCCCGAGCCACCAACCATCGCCCTTCTTGGCCTAAGCCATGCTACCCTCACCATCCGCAATCACCCTCTTCACCACCATCTTCTTCAATCTCCCAGCATCATGAGCCATCTGCTGGCCATCCAACCACTGGCCGACTACCACCCAACGCTACCACCATCTTCGACCACTCTTGCCACCATGCTAGACTGAGAGAAGGGAGTCCAAGTCCAATTGGGATTTGTAGATTTGGAGACTTGAGAGTCCGGATCAGACTCCACTACCACAACAGGAAGGAGCACAGTGACCATCCATCACAGATGCACAACAGATAGTCTAGATTTCTCCTTACGATATTTAGCCGATCTAGAGCTCGATTGAGTCCATATTTGATCGAGAGGAAGCCTTAGATAAGACCTATTTAAAGAACCCCTATGTCAAGAAGAAATCATCCTGAAGAGAGGGTACGATACAGGATAGAGGGCATATAGTTTTGGGTTGCAAGTTGGCCTCTAAGAGTAAGGTGTCTTAGAGGAGAGCTTTGCCCCTTATACCATCTTCAAGCCTACTCCATCTCCAAGATAAAGATCCAAGGAGAAAGAAGCAGAGAAAGCCAGTTCGCTCTGAGGAGTACGAAGGAAGAAGGGAGTTTGTCAACCATCTTTTCGATGAGGCTATGTCGATCTACTTTCAGTCTTTGTTACTATTTCTCTTATAGCTTCTCTTAGTTATTAAATTATCCCATTTTTCTTGTAATAGAACTCTTATTTAATTAATAAAAAAATTATTTTCATGCATTTTTAAATTCATATTCTTTATTTTATTGCAAGTAGATGCTAGTTCTAAATAGTAGATCCTAGTACCAAGTTATTTATTTTTCATACTTTTAATTTCATTTTCTTGACTTTAATATGTTTATTTTTTTAAATCAAGGATTTCAAAACATTCAACATACTGCCTTCCCTATGGATTCGATCTAACTCACCCTTTCTATATTTCTTAATTTAATTTAGAAGGAAATTAATTAAACTAATAGTCGTGGTGTCTTAACAACAACATCATGGCCTATCAGGGTACAACCAAATCTGCATGGACCTGGAGGATGAAGAGCACACTACATTTATGATCGATGATGGAACATTCTGTTACAAGGTGATGCTGTTCGGCATGAAGAACATGGGAGTGACCTACCAGCACCTAGTCCGCAAGGTCTTCAAGGACCAGATAGGCTGTAATATGCTAGTCTATGTGGATAATATGCTCATCATGAGCAGCCAAGAATTGGATCATGTTGCTGACTTGATGGAAGCTTTCGATATCTTGCACCTTCATTGGATGAAGTTAAACCTGGCAAAGTACATATTTGGCATCACGGTTGGGAAGTTCCTAGGCTTCATGGTCACCCAGCATGAGATCAAGGCAAATCCCAAAATGATCCAAGCCATTGCAAACATGAAGCACCCAACCTTGAAGAAGGAGGTCCAGTGCTTGATCGACCTTGTTACCACACTCAGCTAATTTATCTCATGCTCAGATGAGTGCTACCTGTCATTCTTCAAGGTGCTGCGAAAGATGCATGACTTCACCTGGTCCGAAGAGTGCAGGGATGCTTTTGAGGGGCTAAAGAAATTCCTCTCCTCACCCCCTTGCTCTCCATACCTGAAGCTGGAGAGGGAGTCATCGTCTACCTGGCTGTGTCCCTAAGCATCGTCAACCAGTGCTGGTTCAAATTGACGAGGATGGCACCCAGAAGCCAATCTACTACACTAGCAAGGTGTTGCTAGTGTCTCAGGCTCTACTTCCAAGTCTATCCAATCGTAGTCCTCACCGATCAACCTTTGAGAGCCACTCTGAGCAAACCAAATACCTCAAGATGCCTGGCCAAGTGGGTGATGAAGCTTAACAAATTTGATATCTTGTATCATCCAAGACCATCTTAGAAGGCCCAGATCCTAGCCAACTTCCTGATGGAATGCTCATGGATGGGCAATGACCCGGAGAAGGCACCACTTGAGTTGGCACGACATCCAACCGAAGGGAGGATGATAAGCGGTGATGTTGTCATTAAGATACCATGGTTATCAGTTTAATTAACTGACTTCTAATAAATTAAAAATAAGTATATAGTAGCAAGTCAAGTTGAATCCACATAGAAGGCAGTGCTTAGGATAGTTGAAATCTTTAATTTTTACAAAATAAAGAAAATAGTTTGAGGTTGGGAATACCAAAAAATTAAAAGTATGAATGAACATCAAAACATGGGTACGATTGATTTTCTATCAGATCTTAGCATCTACTTGCAATACAATTAAAAATAAGAATTTAAAGTGCTTAAAAATAGATATTATATTAATTAAAAAAGGAATTCAATTACAAGAAATTAAAAATAATAATTAAATAAACTATGAAAGCGATAACAAAGACTCCAAAGTTGATTGGCATAGCCTCATCAGGAAGTCGATGGATGTCACGTCCCTGTCTTCCATCGTACTCTATATAATGAACTGGGCTTCCTCTTCTTCCTCCTCTTTGGGTCTTGATCTTGAGATTGGTGTAGGCGAAAGATGGCATAGATGTCAGAGCTTCTCCTTTAAGAAACCTTACTCTTAGAGGCCAATCGGTAGCCCAAAAATGAGCCTTCTATTCTGTACCATACCCCTCTCTTCAAGATACTTTCTTCTATGATCCAGGGGTCCTTTAAATAGAGCTCATCTAGGGCTTCCTCCCGATCAAATTTGGACTCAATCGTGCTCCAGATTGGCTAAATATTATAGGAAGAAATCTGGTCCATCAATCTACTGCATGATGGATCGATCATGGATTCCTTACTTCTCTAGCAAATAGAGTCTGGAAGGAACTCTCGCGACTCCTAGATCCCTGGGTTGAACTTGGACTCCTTCTCCTAGTTAGCACAGTGGCGAGAGGTGGTGGAAGGTGGTGGCTGGTGTCTATGGGCAGCAGTGCTTGGATGGTGGTGGTGATGGAGAGGGGATGGCTGATTGTTGGTGACATAAGGGGTGCACGACAATGATGACGGTGGCCAGATCTTGGCTTAATTAGTTATGGGGGAGGCGTACGGCATCTCTGGCATTGGCAAGATAGTGTGGGAGGTAACGGTGGTGGCTGGTGACGAGAAGGATGGTGGGTGACTGGTGGCGATGACTGAATGGATGAACAAGTGGTTTGGGCAGCCATAAGGGAGCTCCCGATAGTGAGGGGTAGGTCTCCCATGGTGTTGATGGCGGCAAGAGGAAGTCCCGATGGCCAATAGCTTGAAATGAGGGGTTTGGTCCATGGACAGGGTTTGTGGACCGGCAGCAATGGCTGCCTATAGACCAAGCGAGCCTCCATAGACCAAGTAACTAGTCTATGGTGGATCGACTATATTAAAATATATGCACTTTCTTTATTAATTTTTAAAATTTAATTTCGGGCTTTTTTAAACTCTAATTTGAGTATCGTCTACATCGTTGAACTTTAAAAATTGAGCTCTTCACAATAGTAGTCTCCTTTTCTACAAATGATGTATAAAAGTATCAATTTAATATAAATAAAGATAGTTTAATTATTAAATTAATACTTTTATATGTGTATATAATATAATTATCACATCTTGTAACTTGAACTTTGCTTATCCTCAAGTAAAGTAAATGAATTAGCTATGTATACAAACTCATCCTTGAACTGAAAGTTGACTTAGGCAGTCCTAAAGATAGCTGATATCCGGTTAGACTATTAAAGAGGTACTTCATTGGATCACTAAGTCAACCCAATTAGTAGTTGAGTGTTGACCATAGAAATCTTTAGAGGTCCTCCTTACTATCTTTCCAACTTACTCTTTAAATTCTTTAACTTGATTTGAGTCAGATTTGTTAGCTTTTTATACTTTAGTGCTTTTGTTCTCTTTTTTTTCTTTTTCTTTTCTCTCTCTTTTTTTTAAGAAGTCCAGTACAATGTCTTGACCTCTTAAGTATTAGCATCCTCACCTTTTGATGCAAAGCATAATGCTTAATTGGTGAAGGGGTCCGGTTACTCAATAAGAGTTCAAGAAGAGCTATGAGATTAGACTGACTCTCATTTTTTTTACATGATTTTTTGTATATCTCAACATTTCCATCGTTACTCTTAATAAGCAGCTTCTTTATTGAGATAAGAAGGGAGAGAGTTCTGGAATCACTTCCAAAATTTAACTTGGTCAATATCCTACCATTTGTTAGGTTTTCTTAGTGATTTGTCCCTTAGTATCTCTAAAACTATCTAGAATATTAATCAATCATTGATTAGGGTGCCTAATTAACTTCAAATTGAGATAAAATTTGGATACAAAACTAATTACTTCTGGGCATACTTGAAGACTTAATTAGATTAGTTATGCTCCTCCCAACTTAATCGACATTATCCTCAATGGACAAGGAAAATAAAGGGTGCAACATGTAAAAAGGAATATAAAGAGTACACCTGGAGTGAATATGCTTTGGGAGTTGAAGAAGGCTGCTTTGTGAAGTAGCGGGCTATTATACTTCCATCTAAGTTCTTGTAATTATACTAAAAAAATGAGATTATTGGGTTACCTCCCAACCAATGCTAAGTTTAACATCTTCAGCCGAACATTATGAGGGAGTCCAATAGATAACTAACTTTAATGTGTCTCTCATAATATCAAAAGGACAGGGCCAATCAGGAGGCCTTATCATCATGGCAGAAAAACATTCATAGAGTACTCTATGATGATTAGCTCGAATCAATAAAGCATACTAGACAAAAATATAATTCTAGGATTTAAAAATATTATTATAATTTACACAATACTTAGGAAGGGATTGTGTTCGTTTGGCCGAGATTGGAGGTGGTAATTTAAATTTTTTTTCAGTTATGGGTTGGTCTACCCTACTCTCCTTCTTGGGCATGATGTGTTTGGTCAATGTCCCTTTATATTTTAAATTTAGGCACCTTTTCTAGATTAATATTAGACCAGTCTCTATATATTATTTTAATATCATGAAAAGGTTTTGGAGGTAGTTCTCAAAATTGGTGCTGAATATGGATAAATCAATTACAGAATCATGATCCCTCATTTTAGTAATATCCCACCCGATAGCTTCTTTATGTGCTTCTAGAATACCACTAAGTTGGGATTCTTGGGTAAGGTTCATTAAAAAAGTTTCAATGGGACCAGGAGTGGCTTTAGTTCTAGGTCAGGTAGTGATTCTAATAGGGGAGGTATTGGTGGGCTAGGTAATGGCTCTTGTTGTTCATCAATCGAAGGTGGGATAGTTTCAAAGTAGGGTATTTATATTAAGTAATTCACTTGTGAGGTATACCCATTTACATTAAAATTACCCATCCCAGAATGAGCCTGATAGGGATCTACTGAATTCTGGAAGAGAATGGTGGGGATGACCTCCTCTATTATGTAATGTATTTGTAGTTCTTGGGAAGGCTCAACTAATTCCATCATTGCATCTATTTGTTCTTCCATCCTATTAAAAGGCATAGATGATTTTAGGGTACTAGGAAATGGGGCCATAGGTGAGTTGGGTAATGATAGAATTGGTTCATCCCACAAGTTTAATTTCTTTATGTATTTTTTTGCCTTAGCCAAATTATCTATATTGGTCTTTATGGTTATGCAAAGTTGTTCTAAGACTAGTTCATTCCCAGGAGTTAAAATTGATTGTTTAGGAAAATATAGAGGGTCATTAAGGTTTTAAGTTAGGTATGGTCTCTCTAGATTACTCTCAGGTTGACTAGATAGTTCACCTTCCTCTTCTCTATTAAGCTCGATTAACCATTGATCTGTTTGATCCATTAGCTTATCGATAGATTGCTATTAGGCTACAATCATTTGTTGAAATTGATCAAACCTATCGACATTTAGGTTGGTCTGTAGGGGAGGGGGTATGATGCTTGTTGAACCTTCTCTTCAAATGATGGGATATAATTAATTGGAGAAGGTTGATAATGGGGATAGGGATGATCATAATATGATATCTCTATGAATATGGATCCTTGGGTTGCTGGGACAACCACTAGGTGTGATTACCCTGAAAAGTCTAGTTGAGCCCCCCAACCTGAATTATAGGCATTAAGGTATAGGTTATCTTTTGAGTTATAGGCCGTTTGGATTTGATCTTGATAAACTTGGACATACCTAAACACAAGAGGTTGGTACTAGGTTGGACAATCACTCTCAAAGTGAGTGGGGCTTGGATAAACTTGGTGTGCCGGGAAAAGGGTACTCTACTATAAAGATTCATTCTCTTGGCACTAATTCAGTCTATCAAATCATTCTGATTATTGGGATATGCAATCAAAGGTTTAGATCAAAACAATTCTTATTTATTTATGTATTTATTATTATTATTATTTAACAGGAGTGGTGAGATGAAGAAAGAGAAGAGTTCTAAAGAAAAGGGCATAAGAAGTCCTAAAGATAAGAGAGAGAAGAAGAATTAGTTAGGGTTTGGTATTATTTATAAATAAGTTAGCATACATAGACTCTCTATCCTGGGTTATCCTAAATTTAGATAGCTCCTAACTGCCAAGGCAACCTTGGAGCCCTCCAAGTTAGAAACTAACTAATCAACTAACCAAGTAAGAGTAAGATTGGTGGGGGTCCCCCTGTTGCTTTGCTTAGACACCAATTAGATTGGTCAGGTCAGTCAATGGAATGAATTAAAAATCACCTATTTTCAGGGCTACACATCCTTGAACACCTTTTTTAGATACCAGTTAATTAGCCAATCCTAGCTTGGTATAACTCTTTTAGATGCCTTGTCCTGTTGAGCTCGAGTTTCGTAGGGGTTGGCGTCTAATTGATTTTAATTAATAGGCTTGGGTCAATGCAAGATACAGGATGGTGGTTTGTTAGCCAAGGAAGGGTTATCAACTTCCCACCTTATGTTATTTATGGGTTAATGCCCTTAAGATATTTTATAAAAATATGCAATGCAAAAAAAAAGGTGTTCCAAATAAATACAAATCTTTTAATTTTTAATTAGTTACTCTATTTAAGTTAAGTATGATGTGGTTTTTGTTTTCTTTTTATATTATAGTATTTCAAGCAAGAGAGATAAAAGGCAGTTTTTAATCTTGGTTAATTAAGTGTGAAAACTAAAATTAGGTTAAGAAAATATGAAACTATATATCTTATAATTAAGGCAAGAAATCAAATTGGTATTTAAGGCAATTAATTAAAAAGTTAAGTAAAATTCTTTTTGGATAATTTTTAAAAAGGAAGAAATAAAAAAATGAATTTTTTTTGGTTAGTTTGAAAAGAGAGAACTACTTAAAAGGAAGACACCAAAAAAATGAATTTTTTTCTTTTATGTTAAATTGAAAAGGAAGACAACAATAAAAAAAAAACAAATCTAAAAAAAATTAGGTAAGTTTTTAAAAATGAGACTAACCAAAGGAAATAAAAAAAGATGTTTTTCGGTTAATATAAAAAGGCAAAAATTAATTAGAAGTAACTAAAAAAAAAATTAATCTAGGGTTAGGATTGATCTCACCAAAATCACAAAAATTTCCTTCTCATCTTTTTTTTTTGATTTTTTTGGATCTACAAAAAAATAAGAAAAAAATTAGTAAACTAAATTTACAAAAAAAATCAAAGAATCAAAAATATTAGCATTCGTGCCTTCCCCAGTAATGGTGCCAAAAACTTGATAGGCCACGATATTATCGTTAAGACACCGTGACTATCAATTTAATTAATCGACTTCTAAATATAATTAAAAATACATAGAAAGAATGAGTTGGGTAGAATCCACGGAGTAGGCAGTGCTTAAGATATGATTTGAAATCTTCGATTTAAAATAAAGAAAAAGATTGAAGTCGGGAAGTGAAAATTAAAAATATGAAAAATAAATAACTTGATACTAGGATCTACTATTTAGATCCTAGCATCTACTTGTAATAAAAATAAAGAACATGAATTTAAAAGCACATAAAAATAATTTCTTTGCATTAAATAAAGGAGAGTTCTTTCACAAAAAAAAGATAATTTAATAACTAAGAAAAGCTATAAGGAAAATAGTAACAAAGACAAGAAGTAGATCGGCACAGCCTGGTCAGGAAGATGGTCGACAAACTCCCTTCTTCCTTCGTACTCCTCGAAGCAAACTAGCTTTCTCTACTTCTTCCTCCTTGGATCTTGATCTGGAGATCGGTATAGGCGAAAATATGGCATAGAAAATAGCTTCTCCTTTAAGAACCCTCACTCTCAGAGGCTAACTTACAACCCAAAGCTAAACCTCCTATCCCATACCATACTCCTCTCTCCAAGATTCTTTCTTTTGTAACCTAGGGGTCCTTTAAATAGAGCTCATCTAGGACTTCTTCTTGATCAAATTTGAACTCAATTAAGCTCCAGATTGGCTAAATATTGTAGGAAGAAATCTGGGCCGTCAATCTGCTGTGTGATGGATCGATCATGGACTCCTTCCTTCTCTGGCAGATAGAGTCTGGAAGGGACTCTCGTGACTCCCAGATCCATGGGTTGAACTTGGACTCCTTCTCCTAGTCAGCCTAGTGGCGAGAGGTGGTGGAAGGTGGTGGCTAGTGGCTATGGGTGGCAGTGCTTGGACGGTGGTGATGGAGAGGGAATGGCCGACTGTTGGTGACATAAGGGGTGCCCGACGGTGATGACGGCAACCAAATCTTGGCTTGATCAATGATGGGGGAGGCATACAGCATCTCCGGCACTGGCAAGATGGTGAGGGAGGCAGCGGTAGGTGGTTGGCGATGAGGATGGTGGGTGACTGGTGGCGGTGACCAAATGGATGAACAAGTGGTTTGGGCGGCCGTAAGGGAGCTCCCGACAGCAAGGGGGAGGTCTCCTATGGTGTTGACTATGGTGAGAGGAAGTCTCGATGGCCAGCAGCTTGAAATGAGAGGTTTGGTCCACGGACCCATAGGTTGACGGCCATGAGAGGAAGTCCTGGTGGCCGGTAGCTTGAAATGAGGGGTTTGGTCCATGAACAGGGTCCATGGACCAGCAACAATGGCTACCTATAGACCAAGTGAGCCTCCGTAAACCAAGCAACTAGTCCATAATGGACTGACTACTTTAAAATACGTGCACTTCCTTTATTAATTTTTAAAATTTAATTCTAGACTTGTTTGAACTTCGATTTGAGTGCCATATGCACCGTTAGACTTCAAAAATCGAGTTCTTTATAATGATGATTTCCTTTCCTATAAATGATGTATACAAATATTGATTTATAAAGATAGTTTAATTATTAAATTAATACTTTTATATGTGTATATAATATAATTATCAGAAGATGACATGGATACTTTATGTCGATGGTGCATCAAAGTCAGGGGGGTGTAGAGCCAGCCTTATCCTTGCCAACCAGGAAGGGATGGTGGCTGAGTACACCCTAGTTTCCTCTTTAAAGCAACCAATAATCAAGCTAAGTATGAGACCCTCCTAGCAGGGTTGAGGATATCCCGAGAGCTGGGGGTCACGAACCTAAGGGTTTTCACTGATTCACAACTCGGGGCTAGGCTAATCACAAGCAAGTTCGAGGCTCAGGATCCCCTCATGATGAAGTACTTGGATGAGGTGCACTCCTATACGGCAAACCTTTGACACTTCAGCATCTCCCACATCCCTCAGGGGTAGAATGCCTGCACTGACGCTCTCTCTAGGCTTGCTACCTTGCTCGACTCCTCGTTAGGGCGAGCCTTCATTGAGTACCGAAAGGCCTCCAGCCTCAGAATGAGTGGCGAGATCCAGTAAGTCACCCACGAGCTAAGCTGGATGGATCCTTACATCAGGTACATAGTCAAAGGTACTTTGCTTGAAGATGCACAGAAGCCAGCCTCTTTAAAGTGGAAAGTAACCCATTTCATGCTGATGGATAAGCAACTCTACCGGAGATCCTACTCCTATCCCTTGTTGAAGTGCTTGAGACCTTCCAAAGCCACCTATGTCCTCCAGGAGATTCATGAAGGCATTTGCAAAAAACCTATGGGGAGCAAAGTGCTAGCTTGCAAAGCTTTGAGGCACGGTTATTACTAGAATCCTATATAGGAAGATGTAGCCAAGTTCGTGCAAAGGTGTGATCATTGCTAGCGGCACACACACATCCAATGGCAACTAGCTTCACCACTATGCCAACTTTCCTCTCTCTGGCCATTTGCCCAATGGGGAGTGGATATATTGGGATCATTTCCCTCGACATCCGGTTAGCGAATATATCTGATAATTGCCATCGACTACTTCACCAAGTGGATGGAGGCCGAGCCCCTGGTGCAGATCATCGAGGCCAAAGCTACAACCTTCCTCTGCAAATTGGTCATCTGCTGCTTTGGTGTCCCCTATACTGTCATCACTGACAACGAGTGGCAGTATAACAACTAGGCATTCAAAAAGTTTTGTGCCGAGTTGGGCATCTGCCACCACTCCATGTTGGTGGGCCACCCATAGACTAACAGGGAGGCCGAGGTGACCAACCACACCATCCTCCAGGAACTTCGTACCCATCTAGACGAAGCAAAGGGCCAGTCGACGGAAGAACTCCCTAGCATGCTGTAGGCCTACCACACCACCCCTCGAGCTGTGACAAACTAGACACCATTCAATCTGGTCTTCGGCACAGAGGTGGTGCTACTAGTAGAAATTGGTCTACTGATGCCAAGGGTAGAGTAGCTCGATGAGCCAAGCAGTCCATCATGTCTTCTACTCAACCTTGATCTGCTGGATGAGACAAGGGACATACTGCCAGTGAGTGGCCCAGTATTATAACTCTCAAGTGAAGCTGAAGCATTTCACTTTGGGCCTCATCCTAAGGCGGGCAGAAGTATCACAGCCTGGCGAGGGTGGGAAACTGTCACCCAATTGGGAAGGCACTTACACGGTGGTTGAAGCCCTAAACCAAGGAGCCTATAGGATCAAGGAGCTTACAGGATAGTTGAGCTCGATGGCACCCAGATCCCATGGACATGGAATGCAAGGAATTTGAGGATGTATTACCAATGATGTACGCCCCCTACTCAAGGATGGAATGGAATGCCTCTTTGGTGACATGGTTTGGTGCCTCTCTAAAGAGCGCCTATCCATCGAACCCTGGGTTCGATGAAGAAAGTCAGGAGCTCTAAAGCCCTGCACATATCCATCAGACCCCAGGTCTAGTGAAGAATGTCGGGGGCTCCAAAGTGCCAAACCTATCTATCAGACCCCAGGTCCAGCAAAGAAAGCTAGGAGCTCCAATGCCCTGTACCCATTTGTCGGATCCCAAGTTTGGCAAAGAAAGCTTGGAGCTCTAAAGCCCCACACCCATTTGTTGGACCCCAGGTCTAGCGAAAAAAGTTAGGAGCTCCAAAGCCCCACACCTATCCATTGGACCCCAGGTCCAATGAAGAAAGCTGGGAGCTCCAAAGCCTCGCACCTATCCGTCAGACCTCGAGTATGGCGAAGAAAGCTAGGAGCTCCAAAGCCTTACACGTATCCGTTAGACCTCGGGTCTAGCAAAGAAAGCTAGAAAGCTCCATGGCCCCGCACTCATCCGCTAGCCCCCCGAGTTTGATAGAGAAAGAAGGAAGCCATGCATCACCACCACTCTGGGCAGCCCACCCGTCAGCTCTATACTCACTCCTCAAACTCTACATCCAGCTTTAGAGAAGACAAGGCACCCCATGGCACTGTCCTTACTAGTGACCTGCACCATGGCACCCATGTTTGCCTCTCTTGTCCCAGGCTAACCTTTACTAGCTTGAGGACAAGCAGAATGCTTCCTAGCGCTACCATCTTCGATGGTTCACCCAACTACCGAGTTGCTTGGTAAGTGGGCTAGATGACTAGCACCAAAAGAAGAAGAAAAAGAAGAGAAGAGAAAGTAAGGAAAGAAGATTATATTTGTAAGAAATGTAATTCATTACTTGAAATTGGTTTACAAAAGAAGAACTCCCCGATAGGCCAAGGAGTTCAATAGTGTTGACCCCTAGAATGATTTTGATGATAACCAAACATTGGAGCATGTATTTGATTACTAACTCTTTCCAAGTGTTTTCTAAGTTTTTGTAGGATGTTTTATATGCAAAACCATTCTTTCTACAACCTTGGTGTATGACAAGTTTATCTTTAGAAACTCTCTACGAAAAGATCAGTCCAAAGAAAAATCAATCATGTTTTTATGAAACTAGGCTACTTGTATATAGTTTTCTAGTTTAATACACTTAAGATCAGACTTTGAAGGAGTTGGAAAATTTTTGAGTTAATTGGAAGTCACTGGAAGAAGCCTGAAGAAGATTGAACAATTATGGACCCAAGTATCAAGAGTCGACTCAAAACAGGAGAGCCGACTCAAAGTTTGGCACGACACTTAGTTTTCTGGCACACAGACATTCGAGCCAATCCATGATTGAAGAGCCAACTCGAGCAGAGTATGTTTTCTGAAGTTCTAAGAATTCGAGCTGGCTCGAAGTATCCGAGCCGACTCGACCAGAGTGAGAATTTTGCAGACAGATAATCGAGCCGACTCAAGTACTGAAGAGCCGAATCTTTCATAGTACTGAAAATCTCAGTTCTGAAGAACTAGCCAGGCGAACCGACTCGAAGCAGAAGAGCTGACTCGAAGTAGAAGAGCCGACTCGACCAGAGTAAAGTTTTGATCTACCTGAGAAATCGAGCCGACTCGATCCATTCGAGCCGACTCGAATGATTGTTCCAGGTGAGTAATGGCTAGTTCCATAACTCTCATTTTGAATCCAAAACAGTTTCCAACGATCATGTTTCAAACCCCAATGATCTTTAATGGCTATATCCATCTGAAATCAGTTAAAGGAAATATATTTAAGGGATTTGAATGACTTTTAAAGAGGACAAGTAGAAGAGAAGTTAAGGAGCTATTAAGTGAATATTTTCTGAAAACACTCAAGACTTCACCAACTCTTATTAGAATCTTGAGACATTCATTAAAAAAGTTAAGAAGCCTTGAAGAGCATTCAAAGTACAATCAAGAGGGCTTCTCAAGTGCTACAACTATAACCATCCGACAACTTTGGTTTGTCATATTATTGTTTTGTTTTTCTAACTCTTCATTTGAGTTGTTCCAAGTATAGTAGGGACTATAGCTTAGACTTGTAAAGGTTATTGGTGAGCCTTGAAAATCAAGTATATTGGATTGTTAGTGATCCCGTTTAAAATTAACATTGTATTGAATTATTGGTGAGCCCGGGATAAAACCAAGTTTGGGTTTTGGATTGTGAGCTCGTGAAAATAATCTGATTATATTTCGATGGTGAATATAGTGGAAATCCCAAGTGGTATCTTGGGTAGTGGACGTAGGAGTGAGGTTGCTCCGAACCAATATAAAATTTACTATGTTTGTGATTGTGTTTCCTATTCTTACTTGCTTCCATAGTAGTTAATTTAATTCGTAGCACATACCATACTAAGAACTTAAAAAAGAGTACATACTTGCAAAAATTTTATATACCCAATTCACCTCCCTTTTGGATAAGCATCCTGGGCAACAACCGGATCAGAGTAGTGTCTCTGAATTTTAATTAGAATAAAGATCATATGGCAAATCCCATGAGTACTTCTTTGGCCGAAGGCTAATCAACAAATAGACCTCCACTTTTCACAGGCACTAACTACACCTACTAGAAAGCCCGAATGAAAATATATATACAAGCAGTAGACTTTCAATTATGGAAGGTTATTCTTAAGGAACCTCACACACCCATGAAAAAAGTTGATGGCATGGATGTCCCAAAACCTGAAGAAGAATGGAATGAACATGACATGAAAATGGGTAAGCTGAACGCCAAAGCCATGAACTTGTTATATTATACTTTGGATACCAATGAGTTTAATCTAATTTCTACTTGCACATCAACAAAAAAAATTTGGGATAAACTTGAGGTAACCCATAAAGGAACTTCCCAAGTAAAAACCTCAAAGATTAATCTTCTTGTACATAATTATGAACTATTTAAGATAGAACCCAAGAAGACTATTTTTGTCATGTTCTCATGTTTTACAAATATTATTAACGATTTAAAGAGTCTTGGCAGGACTTATTCTAATGCAGACCTCGTGCAGAAGAAATCGAGACCACTTCCAGACAAGGGGGACCCTAAAGTGACTGCTATCCAGGAAGTGAAGGATTTGAATACTCTACCACTGGATGAATTAGTAGGATCCCTGATTACTCACGAGCTAACTACTCAACATAGAAATGAAGATGATATCAAAAAAAAAAAGTCAATTGCTTTTAAAGCTACTATAAAGATAAAGAAACAAGAAGGAGAAATCGATGAAGAAAGCCCCTCCTTCGAAGATGATCTTGAAGATGAAGACATTGTACTTGTAGTGAGGAGATTTAGAAAGTTTATGGGCAAGAAAAAGGAAAGACATTGGAGAAAGTTCCATAGGAAAGGAGAATGCAGCAAGGACAGAAAAAAAAAAGAAAAAGATAAAGAGCAACATCCGATTTGCTATGAATGCAAGAAACCTGGGCATTTCAGATCAGATTGTCCAAACTTAAAGAAAACTTTCAAAAAGAAGAAGAAAGCTATGGTTACGACTTGGAGCGATAGTGAGAAGTCCACTTCAAATGCGGAAGAAGAGATCAGCAAAACAGCAAACATATGCCTAATGGGTCTTGAAGATGATGTAATGTCCCCTAATCCTCATGATGAATTTACCTTTGAAGAGTTAAATAATGCATTTCATGAATTGTTAACTGAATACAAAAAGGCCGATTTGAGCAATGAAATTTTGATGAAAGAAAAAGAAGAGATTTCAGAAAAGACTAAGATTTTACAAAAATAATTGACTAGCTTTTCTAAAAAACATAAAGCTTTGTAAGTTGAAAAGAATGATTATCTTGAAAAGAACAAAGCTTTATATGAAAAAAATATTGGCTTGCAAAAAGAAGTTGAAAAACTTAAACCTTTAGTTGAAAAGCTAATATTGAGTTCAAACAAACTTGAATTAATTTTAAAAGATCAAAGAGATTCAACTAACAAGGCTGGAATTGGTTATAATTCTTTGCAAACAAATAGAATTTCAACAACAAAGTTTATACCCTCAAAAGTTTATGTACCTAAGTTTTCAAATCAAAGGTCATTTGTATCAAATGCTTCTACATCTGCATATAAAGCTTCAACTTTTGTATTTTTGTAAAATTCAAGAATTATTTGTTTTTCATGCAATGGGGTTGGTCATAAGTCATTTCAATGCAATTTCTAAAGAAATGTTAGAAGTAAGATTAAAAAGATTTGGGTTCCCAAAAGAAGCACTTCTACTAACCTGGAAGGATCCAAGAAAGCTTTGATACCTAAAAGAACTCCATGACTATTTTGCAGAAATGTCTTGCAGCCCAGAACAGAAAGAAAAGATGGTATCTGGACAGCTGCTGTTCAAAACATATGATGGGTGACAAAGAGTAATTCATCATCCTATAAATGAAGGATGGAGGAATGGTCACTTTTGGTGACAACGGTAAGGAAAAAATAATTGGCATTGGTAAGATCAGAATAATCCCTTTTACATTCATTGAAAATGTATTGCTAGTTGACAAATTGAAGTACAATTTACTAAGTATTAATCAATTATGTGATAGAGGATTCAAGGTTGTCTTTGAATCTTCAATATGCATTGT
Organism: Areca catechu; assembly: GCA_021397845.1. NCBI lineage: Eukaryota > Viridiplantae > Streptophyta > Magnoliopsida > Arecales > Arecaceae > Areca > Areca catechu. The sequence continues at coordinate 24,844,800 of CM038038.1, forward strand.
AACTAACTCACTTGATTCTAGCACTAAGCTCATAGGTCATAGACTTGGAAACATATATGTGGTAGATTTAAATGATCTAGCTATGTCTAGTAGTACAAGTCTTATGGCAATGAATGCTAAAACCGGGGAGTTAAGCTTACTTTGGCATAAGAGATTAGGTCATGCTAGCATGCATACAATTGCTAAATTGATTTCCAAAGATCTAGTTAGAGGTTTACCTAAATTCAAAGTTGATTTTGAACATATTTGTGATGCATGCCAACTGGGTAAACAAACTAGGGAGAGTTTTAAATCAAAAAACATGATTTCCACTTCTAGACCACTTGAGCTACTACACATGGATTTATTTGGACCAACTAGGACTACAAGCCTAGGTGGCAAGAAATATGGACTTGTGATAGTAGATGATTTTTCGAGATTTACCTGGATTTTATTTATTGCAACAAAGATGAAGTATTTCCCTTTCTCTTCTCTCTCCTCTTTCTCTCTCTTCTTTCTCTCTCCTCTTTCTCTCTGCTCTTCTCTTCTCCTCTCTTTTCTCTCTCTTTCCTATTCTTCTCTCTCTCCTCTTCTCTTCCCTCTTTCTCTCTCTTCTTTCTCTCTATTCTCTTTTTTTTTTTATTTCATTTCATTTCTTTTCTTTCCTTCTTTTCCGTCTTTTTCTTTTTCTTTTCTTTTTCCTTGCTTTTTCTTTTCTTTTCTCGTTTCCTTTTCTTTTCTTTTCTTTTCTTCTCTTCTTCTTCTCTTTTCTTCCCCTCTCATCTTCTTCTGCTCCGCCGAATAGAGGTCTTCTTCCTTTTTCTTTTCTTTTCTTTTCTTTTCCCTTTTCTTTTCTTTTCTTATCTTATCTTCTCTTCTCTTCTTCTTCTCTTTTCTTTCCCTCTCCTCTTCTTTTGCTCCACTGAATAGATCTCTTATTCTTCTTTTTTTTGGTTTATTCCGGTGATTGTTGGTCGGAGAAAGGAGTGAGGCCATGGGGAGGAGAAGATTAGGGAGAGGGAGGAGGGCCGGTGTACCTCGACGTCTGGTGATGCCTGCTGCTTCAATATCGATGAGCATGATGACAGTCGTCCGAAGCAAGGAAAAATCAAGGGAATAAGTTGCACGATAGGAAGGCTTCTTCGATGGTGGATATTTGTGGAGGGGGTTCCTTCTTATAGCCGGAGAACTTCGACTCTGATTGGGTTTCCACTCCAAATAGGAGAAGGAGAAAACTCCCATCATGAGTCTTCCTCCCCCTCTTTTTTTTTGATCGGATATTACAGTCATTTTTTCCATTTTTCTTGTGGCCATTGTTATTAATCTATCAATCTCTATTTTCTTATAGATATTTTATTTTAAGTAGATTTGCAAATTCTTTATTTTTTGATAAATTAATACCTAAGATTTTTTTTTTTAATTTCTGATAAATCTGCAACTCCTCTCCATCACTTTTCTTTTCAACTTTAGATCTTTGGTTGTATTTCTTTATCATCACTTAGCAAATTTTTCTCCTTCATCAACCTTGGTTATCTTCTCTTTGAGCACTAGCTTTCTTTTCTATGATATTTTTCTTTGCAATGATCATCAATCTTCGGTCACCTTATCTTTGAGCACTGGCCTTCTCTTTTATAATATTTTTATCTATGTGCATCATCCTTCGATTTCCTTTTCTTTGAGTGCCGGTCTTTTCTCATGTAATTTTTTTATCTTATCAATCTTCAACTACTTTCTTTTTAAGCACCAACCTTACCACAATCACTATCTTTTTATCTTTTCACATTTACATTATCTAAATCAGCTACACCAGTAGACATATTAGTTTATCATGCCAACTTCTTAATACATTATTGATCTAGTTTTCAAACTCAAATTAGTCCCTACAGTTCCATCTTGAGTTTGAAGGGAAGTATTAGCATGATTTTAGGTAATTACATAATTTTAGGGATTATAGGACAATCCATAATATTTTTCTTGGTTAACATGATTTCATAAATTTTTTTATTATTAGTATGATTTTGTATTATTTTTCTTTGCTAGCATGATTTTTATTAATTTTTATTATTTTTCTTATATTTGTACGCTATTGTAAATAACTTTTGAGATATATTAAATGGAATTTAAACAAAAATAATAAAGTCTTTTTTCTTTGTTTCTCTCTTGTTTTTCTTTCTTTCTCTCTTGTTTTTCTCTTTTCTCGTAAATAATTTTAACAAAGTATAAGCACCACCAATTTAAAGAACTCGGGGCAAGACACCAATTAGCCCAGCTTAAAGGCTAATAGAAGAATTTTTAGAATGATAGACCAAATTAGTTTCATACCAAGAGTAAGACGAACCTGTAGCCATAGCAAGATAAATTATCAAAAGTAAAACTTTAAATAATACTATTAATTCATAAAATGCTATAACTTTTGCAATAAACTTTCACTAGTATTTCACCACTAGGTCTAACATGTATGTTTTATTGCTGGAAAATCTTGCTATTGATTTTTCTTCCAGCTTTTTCTTTAACAATTATGAAGGATTTTGGCAAGTAGACCGTCGATATTGGACAAATTATATCCTACACCAATATGGCTATGTATCACTATGTATCATTCCGATCACTGAGATGCATTACTGTGAGACAATCACCGACATGAGCATACGATGAACACAAAGATGAGCATTTGATGAATGGAATCCAGAGAAATGTATCTCTATTGTTGATATTGTCTTTTTTTCATCATTTACCATCAAATGACTTAAAAGATGACTTGTCATTGTGAGAAATTTAGTGCTGAAAATTATCATTGAGACAGGTCGCCCGTCAACTGGAGGCGGGGGTCTTCGTGGCCACAGGCAGTGGATCACATCGTTGATAAATTGGTGACCAGCCAAAAGTCCCAGGGCCTTATCATATACGATGGTTAAAGCAGTCTGCATTTGCCTATTATGTGGCTTAGCCATCGGCAGAACAAACCCTGTCAATATTGAATATAACCCAACTATCTTTTGAGGACATCCAACGAACAAGGTGTCATGGGATTCCTGCATTGACCACAGGTTTGCATGTAAATTGGCCAGGCAGCATCACTAGAGGAAAGGGGAAAAAAATGGCGATACTCAACAATGCTTTTCCTGAACCTAAATAGCATTGGAAAAAATATCTCGATGCGTTATATAGCATCGATTATGTAAGCATAAAGAGAAATAATATGCTAATGTTTTAAATCATCGATTTAAAAAAAATATCGATACTTTAAAATGCCGGTACAAACATGATCTGGCATGGTATATGCTAACATTTTTAAAAAGCGTCGTTCATTTGCAACATGAAAAAGTATCGGTAGAGACCTGTCACGGGCTTTGTTTCATCGATGCTTTATCACGTTGGCTTTTTTTAAATGCTTAAAAGTATCGACATTATTTTAATTAATGACACTTAAAAGCATCGTTAAAAAACTGATGGACTATGCTTAAAAATATTGGCAAAGTTTTTTTAAAAAATAAATATATAGAATTTATAAAACAAAAATACATGAACAAATTTTTATTAATTAAACAAATATACTTATACAATTGCCATCATTCATAACATAACCAAGCATAAATAGCAAAAATATAAAAAATTTATATATATAGGCAAATTGTTGACAATCCACTACAAGAAAATTCAACTTTTCCGGTCAAAACATCACCGACAAATGTCCAAAAATCACTGCTAAAAATATTTTGCAGCAAAAAAAAGGTCGCCGAGATGTCACCGAGATGTTGCCGCAAAAGGCTCATCGGGAGATATTTTCTGCAGTGAAATAAAATGTTCATCGCAAAAGACTATATTCTTTGTGGCAAAAATTATTTTGCCAGCAAATATTAAACATTTTGTGGCAAAAAGGATCGCTACTGAAAAATTCTTATTTTGCCACATTATCAATATATTTGCTATAAAATTCAAGCCATGTACACATTTCATGGTAAAGTTTTTTGCCACTAAATATTACTTTTATTGGCGAAAGTTTTTGCTGAAAAATAATGACTTCTAGCGATGAATTAATTATCGCTAGAAAATATTTGATTTTTAATTATGAGAATTTATTTTATCTGGGCTAACATTAATTAAATTTTTTTTTATTAAAATCGGGTTGATTTTATGGTCCATGTTGATGGACATAGGTTGAGCCCATTATTATGTGATCATTGTTTGGGATGGGAGCACCTCATGTGATTTGGTATGGTTGACGTGGCATAGTGTAGGCTTTAGCCCGACTTGACTCATGATGGGAGGGTCAGTTAGGGTATTTTCATTTTATTAGCTAGGTCCCCTCTCCGTTTCCTCTATTTATATATTTCATGTATATTGTGATTTATGGTACGATGATTTTTTGCTTTGAAAGTCGCCTTTCTGAGGAAGCTCGGAGAGAAGGACTCTACTTGTGATGTTCGTGTAAGCATCAGAATTAGGATTATGGTGAATATAGATATGCAATTCATTTTCTTAGATCTATTTACATGATTCTAATCATTTGATTGATCCTAGGGATTTAGAAAATTATTTTTTTTACATTTGGTATTATAGCCCTGTTATCTAAAAGATTAGAATCATCATTTACATTGTTTTATATCTGATAATAAAACCTTTCTTCTTCCTCTTATTTTCCCCCACCGACTGATCATATTAGACTATGCATGCCGGACCATGTCCGTGCTGTGGGGTGACCGGTGGCAATGAGATGAAGGCCACGGTGACTGTCGGTAAGGAAGAAGATAAAGTCCTGATAAACAAAAAAAAATCAAACCCGATGGCGATTGGGCATCAAGACCCAATCCCGGTCATCGAAATACTGTTCTCGGTCGATGGTTGAGATTACATACAGAACTCAAAAAAATAAATAAAACCAAAGGGAGATTTTTGGATGAGGGTGGCGACCATGGAGGCCACGGTCGACCATCCCTGGGCCGTCACCGCCGACTGTATTTCCGGTCGGTCTCCATGACCAGATTACCCCTCCTAGCCGATGCAGCGATCTAAGATCCAGATCACCATCGGTGGGCCATCCTTAAACAGAAGTTTAAGAAAAACTTTGGGAAGAAACTTACCCATCCCGCTGGCCATCGAAGGTGTTCCGACCTCCGGCATCCTCACCGGAGTGGGCGGCTGGTCATTCTTGGCCGGCCCTGGTGGCGGTCTCGCCGGTGGCTGCACCGGCGGGGTGAATCCATTGAAGCAGCCATGGGTTTTGGAGGCCCTGTTCTTTATCTTTTGGGTTTGATCGTGGGGAAGAAAGGTACCAGTGGGTTTTGGATTTAAACCCAAGATCCAATAACCGGTTAACCTTTAATCCATAATAAAACAAAAGGTTGTTTTGCATTTTGGCCCCTGCTTTTCTTAATATTATAATGAGTACTTTTATAATTTTGTCCCTCCAAAATTTATAATCCCATTTTGGACCAAAAGGTCATTTTGCACTTAGGCCCCAAGATTTTTTAAAATTAAAAATTAGTCCTTTTACATTTTAGACCTTGCAAATTTATAATTATATATTGGCCCAAAAAAATGTTGGAGGGGCATGGGTGGATCCTTATAGTTATTTTTATCTATGATGTACATTTTAATTGGAATGTAATGATATTTGTGAAATTGATCAGTGGATACATGTTGATTAGTTCCTATTTGTGACTGATCGTATTGGACATACATATGTTTTGAGAGTATCCTTTTATTTTGATTTGGATATTTATTCCTTGTATGCATAATTTTATGGGTTGGCATAACATTTATCACCAAAGTGGTTTGTTTGTGTCAGTCCATCAAATTATTTATAATGTAAGGGATATTTTCTGGTTATGACAAACAACCGCCTATCCAAAGGGGGTTGTTGTGTGTTTTAACAAGAAAATGTGGCATAAGCATTATGTTGCTAAGGTACTCTAGTTTTCTTGGGCCTGTCTGCTCAAAGGGGATAGGTTCATAAATGCTAGAATATTTGATTAGCTCGTAACTTCATGTAAAGAGCACTAATACATATTACATGTTCTGCTCAAAGAAAAATATATGATATTATGTTTGCGCTCTTATTTGTTATTGTGATATGATATGTTTGTAGTATGTACGTCAATTAATGTTTGGCATTCCTTATTTTTGATTGTATAGTTACTTTTGGCATGGACAACAACAATGCTGTGTTGAGGTGCTTACTAGGTCAAACTATAAGTAGAGGCAAGGCCTAGAGTTTGCTTTTGGAATTGCTGACATTGATCTTACATTGCATGAGGCTAGACCCGATGATTTGAATGATCAAAGCACTATTGAACAGAAGGACCACCTTGCCAAATGGGAGAAGTCGAACATACTCAGTCTAATTGTTATTAAGAGGTCAATTTTGGAACATCTCATAAGTGGTTTACCCAAGTCTGACAATACAAAAAAGATGCTGGATGCTATTGAACAGAGGTATCTTGTATCTAATAATACTAAGATTGGATCCCTGATGAAGGAATTGACAACGATGACATACAACAATGTTGGGGGTGTCAGAGAGTACATTTTGAAGATGGTTCATCTCCAATCTAAGCTCAAGGGTCTAAAGATTGATCTATCGAATTCTTTTCTAGTGTAACATGCCTTGAATTCCTTGCCTGTGAAATTTTCTCAAATCAAGATTACCTCTAATACTCTTAATGAAATATGGAGTGTTAATGACCTGATAACTAAGTATGTTGCTGAAGAAAAAAAGGTCAAGAAAAAGAAGAATGATAATGCCCTCCTTACTCTTCAACATCAGACTCAATTTGGCAAGCATTTTATGTATAAGAAGAAGGGAAAGCCTACTACTCCTAAATAGTCTCAGGATTCCAAGAGGGATGGAAGAAGTTATGATCAGAATTGTTTTGTAGAGGTCCCAAGGCTACCATTAAGAAGAAGATCAAGTGCTTCCATTGTAAAAAGAAAGGATATATAAGAAGTCAGTGCTTTAAGTTCAAGTCCTGATCAGAAAAGAAAGAAAACCAGAGAGGTAAGCCCCATGGTTTAGTTTGTTATGAGTCTAATATGGTCAATGTCTCTATTAATTCTTGGTGGATAGATAGTAGAGCTTCGACTCATATTGTTATTTCTCTACAGGGGCTGATAAACAAATAGAAGCCAAGCCAGAATGAGAGCAAGTTGAAGTTTAGAAATGATTTCAAAGTCAAAGTAGAGTGTGTAGGAGTTGTCAAGTTATCCTTAGAGTCAGGTTTTGTAATTACTTTAGAAAATACCTTTTATGTACCTTCTTTTAGAAAGAATTTGATCTCTGTTTCATCTTTAGATAGGCTTGGTTATGGATTCATGTTCAGTAATAAAAGAGTTGATTTGATATTCAATTTGAAAATTATTGGCTATGGTGTTTTAGTTGATGATTTATATAGATTGTCTCTGGCTATTGGTGATTCTAATGCTTCTTTAAATGTTGAAAGTATTGTTGCCAAACATCCAAGGACTAATAAAACATCCTTTATGTTATGGCATCAATGCCTAGGACATATTTCAAAAGAAAGAATAACCAAATTAATCAATGATGACATCCTACCTGCTTTGGAACTTGGGGACATGAAGACTTGTGTTGACTGTATTAAAGAAAAATTGACCATGACCAAGAAGAAAGGGACAATTCGGAGTTCAAACCTTTTGGAAATCATTCATACTGACATAAGTAGACCTCATTCTTCTATAATTTATGGTAATAGATATTTTATCATTTTTATTGATGACTTTTATCGATATGATTATGTTTATTTGATAAAAGAAAAGTCTGATGCCCTTCAAAAATTTAGATTTTTAAAATTGAAGTCGAGAAACAATTGAAAAAAGTTATCAAAATTATGAGATATGATCGTGGAGGTGAGTACTATGGCTGACATGATGTGGCTGGACAGCAAATGGATCTGTTTGCCAAATATTTTCAGGATTATGGGATTGTTCCTAATATACCTGCCTAGAAGTCCTGAGTAGAATGGTGTAGTTGAAAGGTAGAATCACACCCTTAAAGATATGATGAAGAGCATGATGAGTAGGACTAATATGCTAGAATTTTTATGGGATGAAGCTCTCAAGACTGCTTTATATATTCTCAATAGAGTTCCTAGCAAATCTATATTGAAGATACCTTTTGAACTCTAGACTGGAAGAAAACCTAGTTTGAATCATTTCTAAGTTTGGGGTTGTCCTGTAGAAGTAAAATTATGCAATCCTATAGAGAAAATGATTGATCCCAAAACAAGTTATTGTTACTTACTTGGATATCCGAAACATTTCAAAGGATACAGGTTTTATAGTCCAGAAAGAGGTAACAGAATCATGGAGTCTCTTATTGCCAAGTTTCAAGAACTTGATGTGGCTGATGAAGGATCTTTCTTTACTACTGATGATGACAATGCACAAGGCAAAACTATTTCTATTCCCATATCTAGTCAAAATGAAAATTTAATTCTTGCTCCTATTGAAGGAATGGATAATAAAATCCATGATCCTCCTGGGCCTATTCTTCAACCAGTGGAAAAAGTTCAAGTAAGAAGATCTACTAGACAAAGAAGATCCATAATTTCAGATGATTTTTATGTTTATCTTATGAAGAATGATTTTAATATTAGGTATATGGTTGACCCAGTTACTTGTATTGATGCTATCAGTTCTTCCTAGTATGATCTTTTGTTAAATGCTATGAAAGAGGAGATACAGTCTATGGCCAATAATGATGTGTGGGAGCTTGTTGAGCCTCCTGATGGTTGTAAACCTATTGGATGCAAATGGATATACAAAACCAAAAGAGATTCTAAGGGAAGAGTTGAGTGTTTCAAGGCCAAACTGGTAGCAAAAGGCTTCACTCAAAAAGAAGGAATTGATTTTACTGAAACTCTCTTCGATATCTTCAAATGATTCCTTCAGAATCATTATGTCATTGGTGGCTCATTATGATCTGGAGCTACATCAGATAGATGTTAGAACTGCTTTCCTGAAAAGCAACCTCAGTGAAGAAGTCTACATGAAGCAATCAGAAGGTTTTCAAAAAAGTGGTAAAGAACACTTGGTATGCAAAATAAAGAGATCCATCTATGGTCTGAAGCAAGTATCATGACAATAGTACCTGAAGTTTGATGAAGTTGTGACCTCACTTAGTTTTAAAGAGAATAAAGTTGATCAATGTATCTATCTCAAAATCAGTGGAAGGAATTTTATCTTCCTTGTTTTGTATGTTGATGATATCCTACTTGGTAGCAGTGATTTTGGTTTGCTTTCTGAAACTAAATAAATATTGTCAGAGATTTTTGATATGAAAGATCTTAGTGAGACATCCTTTGTTTTGGGAATTGAAATTCATAGGGACAGATCTTGTTGTCTATTAGGTTTGTCACAAAAAAGCATACATTAATAGAATTCTTCAAAGATTTAATATACAAAATTATAGATCTTGTGATTTACTTATTATTAAAGGTGACAAGTTCAGTAAAGATTAATATCCAAATAATCAGCTTTAGAAAGATCAAATGAAAGATATGCCTTATGCTGGTGCTGTAGGGAGCTTAATGTATGCTCAAGTTTGCACCATACCTGGCATTGCCTTCATAGTGGGTATTCTTTGTAGATACTTATCAAATCCAGGCTGTTAACATTGGGTTGCTATAAAGAAGGTGATGAGGTATTTACAGAAAATCAAGGATTATATGTTCATGTACAGGAGAGTTAATAATCTTGAATTGGTTAGATATTCGGATTTAGATTATGTCAGGTGTCTTGATGATCTAAAATCAACCTCTGGATATGTTTTTATATTGGCTAGCGGTGCAGTATCTTGGAAAAGTATTAAACAAATAGTGACTGCTTCTTTTACCATGCAAGTCGAGTTTATATCTTATTATGGAGCTGCTACTCAAGCTATTTGGTTAAGAAATCTTATGACTAGACTTCAAATTTTATATTCGAGTTCCAGACCTATGTTGATATATTGTGATAATAAGGTTGTAGTATTCTTCATAAAGAATAATAAGTCTTCCAGCAAGTCTAAATACATTGAGCTGAAATATTTGACCGTCAGAGATTTTGTAAAGATTGGAGATATAATTGTTGATTATATAAATATAGAGTCTATGTTAGCTGATCTCTGACCAAAGGTTTGAGGCCCATATGCTTTGCAAGGTTTGTTGAAAATATGGGCATATTGAGCTCTTTTGATGTACTTGGTTAGTAAAAGTGACTCTGTAATTAGACTTTATTATCATCATAAATTTACTTTTCATTTACATATATCATGAGTTTTTGCATACATTATTGTCATGATAATTGTTTTATAGTTTTATATGTACGTATATGGAATAAAGTACAACATAGTATCTCAAGATTGTATTTTTTATCTTGAGAATGATAATTATTTGGGTATGTCTCATTTGATAATTATGAGATCTCATTATATTTGGAGACATACAGACTTCTTTTGAAGTCATGAGATTTCTCTAGCTTGTGATATAGCATGTGGTTAAAGAGAAATCATGATTAATGGTATATATATTTAATTTATTTTGATTATGAGATATCTTTTTTGGTTATGTACCTGATTAAGACCAGATATCGAGTTTCAGATTTGTTGTGCTATCTTGTCATTGACACCATTGTTGAGTATGTGAGATAGAATAGTTTGTTGTTTAATGCCATTAAAATTTCTCTTGCTTATGTTATTTCTATGCATGCTGAAGAGAAATTGGAGGACTGATAAAGAAAATAGCATGTTTTATTTGATCACCTTGATGCTATTTTCTTGCTACACTACCACACCAAGACTCATGTCGATGGTATTTATGATGCTTATAACCATGGATAAATCTTGTATTGGTTAAATAGTACAACGATCTCATAATTCAGTATCATGGAAACTGTTGGACTGAGTCATTTGTAGGTGCTGTTTATGGATCATATTGTGGCCACATTTTATTTTTAACCAGAAAGTTATTTTTAAAATAAAATATTTTTAAAATTATAATTAATGTAGCCCAAGTGGGAGAATGTGAGAATTTTCTTTATCTGGACTAACATTAATTAAAATTTTTCTTTTATTAAAATCGAATTGATTTTATGGTCCATGTTGATAGACGTAGGTTGAGCCCATTATTATGTAATCATTATTTGGGCTAGGAGCTCCTCATGTGTTTGATGTGGTTGAGGCAGTACAGTGTAGATCTTAGCCAAACTTGACTCGTGATGAAAGGGTCAGTTAGGGTATTTTCATTTTATTGGCTAGGTTTCTCTCCAATTTCTCTATTTATATATTTCATATATATTATGATTTATGGTATGGTGATTTTCTCCATCGAGAGCTACCTTTCTGAGGAAGCTCGGAGAGGACTCTGCTAGCGGTGTTCGTGTGAGAATCGGAATCAGGATTATGGTGAATACAGGTATGCAATTCTTTTTCTCATATCTATTTACATGATTCTAATCATTTGATTGATCCTACGGATTTAGGAAATTATTTTTCCTATATTAATGATAATTTTTATCACCACTAAATATTATTGGTGGTAAAATTTATTGTTGCTAAATGTTACTTTTAGTAGCCTGATATTTTGCCTAGAAATATACAATTTTAGTGGCAAATTTGCTATCGCTAAAAAAAAGACTCTTAATGGCAATTTTTGTTACTAAGAAAAATATAACCAGCAAAATCTTATCACCACTGAATACTATTAGTGATGAAATTTAATCATTGAAAAATGTCTAAGGAGTTTTTCTATCAAAATAAGCCACGAGAAAAATAATTTATACCTTTTACATATTATTAGTGGTGAAATGGAGTCATCGGAAAAAGTCTAAATTTATTTTTGTAGCAAAACAATGTTGCCACTAAAAGTTTGTCAACGAAAGATGATTTTAAATTTGTCTATTTTGCTAACAAATTTAATATTATAATAAACAAATAATATTTAGTATATTATCATATAAAATTTAAAATCATAATACAATATTACAAATCCTCTATCTATTACATTTGTCAACATAGGTTTTAAGAAACAAATCCTCCATATGGTCATTAATGATGCATAACCATAAAGTTCTGCATGTCTAATAATATTCAAAAATCTAAAACTACAAATAAATCCTTATCCTAGCTCTTGAAATCTTTTTTGATGATCAACATCTTCCAATCTGTAATATTAACATACAAAACACAAATTAGTGTAAAATTATTGTTTTATCATATAACTTAATAAGATTTCTCAATTTGAGCTATTTGAATCGGAAAAAAAAATGTATGTAGACATAGGCTTATTGAACTCAAGGTAAAACATAGTAAAAGACACCAAATTTTTTTCACGATGATAGATAACTCTAGATGTTAGCCCCAAAAAAGCTAATCTATTGTTTTTTCAAAATTTAAAATATCCGGAAGACATTGTTGATTGAATATTTTGGAAGTTTATCAATGACCAAGGCCATTCTATAAGTCAAATGAATTAGGTTGTATTAAATAATATATAGCAGCTCACTACAAAAAATAGGAGAATTCTCGATGTTAATATAGACCTTTCTCGAAGCTTTAAAGTATCGCTAAAAACCCTCCCGATGCTTCAAAAAGTATCGCGAATGTAGGAGTGGAGACAATTTTTTTTGATATTTTTTAAAAGTATTGGGATTTTTTTCGATGCTTTAAAGCATCAGAATAAGGTTATTTCCAATGCTTTAAAGCATCAGGAATAAGGTTATTCTCGATGCTTGTTAAAAGCATCAGGAATAGGGTTATTTTTTATGCTTGTTAAAAGCATCAGGAATAGGGTTATTCCCGATGCATTAAAGCATCAGAAATAACCTTATTCCAGGATTATTCCTGATGCTTTAAAGCATCTAGAATAACACTATTCCCGATGCTTTTAAAAAGCATCAAGAATAATTTTTTCCCATGCTTTAAAGAATCAGGAATAATCATAGAATAAAGCTATTCCCGATGCTTTAAAGCATCGGGAATAACCTTATTCCCGATGCTTTTAAAAATCATCAAAAATAACTTTACTCTTGATTCTTTAAAGCATTAGGAATAACCTAGAATAAGGTTATTCTCGATGCTTTAAAGCATCGAGAATAAGGTTTTTTTAAAAAAACTATTTAGCGTATTTAAAATTTGTACAATTTTTTTAACATGTATAATGCAATAATAATAAATACTCAAATCTCATTGCATGCATTCTTCACACATCCAAATATAAATTCCAAATATAAAATTCATTGATCTAAATAACAAAGTTTGTTACACATATGTCTGTTTAACAAAATTAAAAAATACATGAAAATACAAGATATAAAATAACAAAAAGCCAAGGTCAATGATCTATAAGAGGTAGGTCATCATCTTGTCCATGAGGATCTGATGCTCTAGAAGCCTATATAAAAAATATTTAAAATATTTAATTTGTGAAACTATGAATGATAATATATTATATAAATTATTGATTTAATATAAGAATATATATTTAATATCACATATATGTACCTGATGCGGAATAAATATATGTATGATAGATGTAAGCCACTCAAGGTGCTCTCTCATGCTCTCCATCGCTACTCTATTGATAGCATGGCTCTGTCGTATTGCCTCTAGCTCAGAGGCATGTCTCTATTGCATCTCCTCTAGCTCAGCGGTATAGTTCCATCGCATCTCCTCTATCTCTTCCTTGAGTCTATGAATACATGCATCCTGAGCACTCTCTATAGTATCACGTGTATATCTACTGATCGTAGATAACTGAGTGGAGGTAACTCCAACTCCATAGCCCCTCACTCGACCATAGCACTCTAGCCCCATCAGCTCTGTGAACACCTCGGCCTTGATGCAACTACTCTATGTAAATGATGTAGAATCATCAACATGCTCGGCAATAAGTGCTGTAGCTCTTTCCTATATTAATTTAGAAAAATTAGTTATATCTTAAAGACTAATAAAATCAAATTTAAATTGTTACATGAAATAAATTGTAATAAATATTTACATATATATCTCTTAACTCATCTTTGACAAAAGTGCCATCACAATGAGTATGAGGCATCCGGTAAAACTCCACCTAACCGGGTTCCCTCCCATGCTCATCCATCTTCAAGAAAAATTATAATTTTAAGCAAATAATTCAAATAAATTTAAAAATTATTTAAGTATCATGATACATATATGTATCATGATAAATCATCCGTGATAAATATATGTATCGTGATATATCATTCGCGGTACATATATGTATCGCGATACATCATCCACGGTACATATATGTACTGCGATATATATGTACAGCGATAATGTATGTACCGCGATACATGTATTACTGTGATACATCATCTGCGATATGTATATGTACCGCTATACATTATCCACGATACATATATGTACCATGATATATCATCCATGATATATATATGTATTGCAATACATCGTCCATGATACATATATATCGCGATATATTTTCCATGATATATAATATTAGTTTCATTATAATGTATAATATTTTAATATTGAAAATATAAGCTTATAGTTTAAGAAACTTACAAACTCTTGTCTAACCTGCGCGTAACTTTTGGATCCCGATGTACGGGGAACAGACAAAGCTGCTCGTACAGCTCTATCAATATCAAAATATATCTACAAAATCAAATAGATAACTTCTTATATCCAGAACGTAATGTATATATATAATATATAATATAAACTAAATATTTTAATAAACTTGCTTCAAAGAAATTAGAAGATACCTGTCCCCTCTCGGAAAACCAATAATGAACCAACTCCATCCACTGATGAGCAGGTACATTAAGTGGACAAGTACCAACTACCTGCTCCTTTGTCATACCTGGCAACTTGTACTTCATCTTCAATTGTGCTTTATATTCTTTTCATTTCCGATTGAGAGACTTCAGTACAAAATAATAAGAGGATGGAGGGAGTACAAACTTAGACCGCAAAAAAAATAATTAGTAAGAATATAAAATATAACATAATATATCAACTATGCAAGATAATAAATAATTTAATACCAATTTTTTACCTGTACAACTTGTAAAATCTCTACTTTATACATTGGAAGCATGTCATTCCACTTTGCATAACTCAATGGACAAAGATGATGCCTCCGCGCAGCTGTTCCTAAAAAAGAACTCAATAAGCTAGCAGCTTTTTTAATTGGCTACCTCAGCTCATTGCACTTAATCACTATCTTCTCACCATCGCGCATATGTAAGGAAAGATGATGTAGGCAATAGTGATGCAACTTTAAAATTTTTTTAACCTTGCAATGCAGTGGAAGACTAGATTAATCATATTAATCAATATAATATTAGAACATTTCTAATATAGGCCTACAAACAGGATCATGTATGAATATTAACATGCAAATAAAAGAAAACATAAGCACACAAAGTCGTGCATCAGAAAGAACCACTCTATGTTCGATGCACATGCTAAAGCACACTTCTTTAGCAAACTCACCAAGAACCTTACCCTTAATATGATGTGACACTCACCGAGTTGAGGAAAAGCTTACCAAGGAAGACAATCGCTCTAGAAGCCGCACACATGTCTGCCCTCTACAGGTAATCCACACCAAAGTTCTTCCTTGACCTTCTTCCTTTGAAGTGCTAGCTTCGCCGGAATGAAATGGCTTATGAACTCTTCTTCTTCTTCTTCTTCTTCTTCTTTGCCAGGACACTCTAGGAGATGAAAAAGTACTATGAAGGATTTAGAAAGTAAACTCAAGGACCCTTCCCAAGACATCTTCTCAATCCTAGAACACTAGGCAGCACGCATCCAAACCCAAACCTTTCTTTTCACACAAAGGTTTCAAACTCTTCTAGCCTTTTCTCCCTTTTTCTAAAGATTTTTTTCAGCAAACAACTTTCAAAATCTCTCTTCTCCATGTCCTTATTCAGCCCTCAAATAGAGAGATAAGTGGGGAGAGAAGAAAAGGGGAGAGTAACAAAACAATGGGGGTTACATAAGTTATGGGATTATATAATTATGGGGGGTTACATGACATTCAAGGCCATGGGAGTTACATCCTTTTAAATTCAAACTAAATTCTAAATTTAAATGCCAAATCAAGATTTGAATTCATAATTCAAACTTAAATCTGAAATGGGATGCAATGATTTAGCCCAATCACATTGGACCTAACCCGAGCCCAAACCGAATCACATTTGGTTTGACCTAAATTAAATTACTCAATCAAATTGAGTTAATCAAGCAATCACATGGCCACTAACCCTCCATATAATTACCAACATTTAGTAATTAAAACCTTTGTCATAATATTTGTAACATGATGTATCAACACTTAACAAATCATCAAATTTCTATAATTGAGTCAACTCCGAAATGTAGATGGACAATCAAATTGTCCAAAGAGTCCAAAAAAAATGATTCCTAATCATTCAATAGCCATCAGGTCAATCAAAATACCCTATGGTGTGTGACCCCATAGGTTCGAATACTAAGCTAGTAGCATTGGAACACTCCAGTACCAGCCAAAGTCATCATCTAGTAATGACACCCGGCATCTGGAAGGTTGAAGGTTGCAGAGAAACTATCAAGAACCAAATGGATATGATAATCATATAATACATTCCTTTAACCCTGAATGCCCTGGATGACTTAGGATTTAACTACCCAACCCTAGAATAGTCCATCATAATATGTTTCAAACTCAAAATCCCTGTAATTGCTTACAAGGACAACCCTGGCCAAGGTTTTACTCAATTAAGACATAATGAGTCATTCACTCCAAACTCTTTTGGAGGGGTTAATCCCTTCTTAATCCAACCACTACTAGACAAGTACTTGACTATACCCAGCAAACTTTCATCACCAGATTAGAAATCCGGGTAGTCCGGCACCTAAGCATAGTGAGTTGCTTGTAAGCTATCATGGTGATCTCAAGTCAGATGAACATTTATATCCATTTTCTAATATGAACTACTCTTTAGCAGAAAGAATGTTCTACAGATGGGTCACGTCCAGTGAAGTGTCATACACAACACCTGCATGCCATACCAGTATCTCCACACTCCTTGGTTAAGAGGACAACCAACGACTATGACATATAACAATCTACACTTGATACACTATCGTCCTGTAACAATGTATCATTTGGTCATGAACAAATTTAAGAACTATATGATATATCCTCTTTTTATCACATCAAAGTAGTCCTAATGACTTCATCATACAAGAGTTCATTATAGAAAAATGTAAAATATGATGAACAGCTAGAATAAATATTTTATTCAATATAATTCATATACAATTACAATAATAGCTCAACCGTCTAGAAGCTAGACGATTGGCTTTGGGACATATTTTCCAATAACTCGCACTTGGACTAAAGCCAATCAGAACAGAATCATAATTCCATCTTCCATTTAGAATCGTTGAACTCTTGAACTCCAACGACTTTAGTGAAGGGGTCGGCCAGATTCTCCTTTCCATCAATCTTCATAAGTTTGATGTCACCTCATTCCACGATCTCTTGTACAAGGTAGTAGTGATGCAGAATGTGCTTGGTATGATGATGGGACTTTGGCTCTTTGGCTTGAGCAATGGCTCCAGTGCTGTCATAGTACACCGAAACAGGGCCATCCAGGAAAGGTGCCACTCCCAGCTCGCCTAGGAACTTTTCTGCAACCACATAGTGGTGTGGACACCAGAGGCACCAGAATAAGACAGAGGCTTCTCAACCCTCTGTGGCTTAACTAGCAGCATTTGAGTTCATTTGTAATAAAGGCTTAGTCCATCTAAGTTTTTTTTTTTTTTACTTGAATCCTATACTAGTCAGCTCATGTTGAGTTAGTCATTTTCTGGAGTTCAGTACATGTCCAGTAATGACTCATACAAGTGAAGACCAAGACAACCCAAGCGAAGACCAACCCAACTGAAGCTATGAGGACCATGGAAGGCCTAGGATAAGAAATTAGAAGCCCGGGAGACAAGCCCAAAGCCCTGAAGTCCTGAACCGCAGCATGAAGCAAACTGGGCCAGCTAAGGCCTAGGAGAGGAGTTAAGTGGTGCCAAGGCCTTATGCGCACCACCCTTGGTCAGCCACTAGGGTCACCTCCCTTGGCCGACCAAGGCAAGAAGAGGAGAGAGTTTTTAGAGATTTTTTCTACCTAGCTTTCCTTGTTTTCTAGCTAGAGTTTGATGGGGATTAAAATTCCTATGTAATGTCTCTTTTAACCTTACTTGGGGGCCAAGTCTAAGAGTCTATTTAAAGGGCTCTAGTCTCTTGTATGAAGACAAATTTTTTATCATGAAATAACATTTGAATTATGTAATTGCTGTATGCTACCTGTTGTGTGCTTTAAGGGATTCTGTGTGAGCCGTTCTTCTTCCCGGTGTTCTGCGCCCTGCTTCTAGTCGCCATCCTACTCTCCAAATCCTAGCCGCCCACTTCAAACAACCTCTTTTTATTGCTGTTTTCCCTCTTTTACTTCATCACTACTGTGTTTTCTAACTCATGAAAGGTTATTTGCGGGTCCCTCGACTCTGACGAATCCAACGACTCCAGTCGGGCTGTAATCGGACCATCGAGCAGAAAGTCGAGTATCCACGGGTCTCTGGCTTGATTTTTCAGGCCGCATCCAGGAGTGAGAGCGACATCTTCATGTACGATATGCACCAGGCACTTCAACCGTTGCCAGGTACAACCCCACTACTGCCAGTAGCCCTATTGTAGGTGAACTAGCCCAACCGAGGCTTCTCAGCCTCGGCGGTCCCTTTTTCTATTGCTTATCAGGTCCTGTTATGCATGCTTTTAGTCTCTTATTTTCATATAAAACTCCTTACATCGTTACTTGGTCTGATCTTCAGGATTAAAACTTATAACTCCATATTTAAAATATAAAAAAAATAATTGCATGCATATATAGTTCCGCATCATTTGGTATCTGAGCCTGTTTTGGGCTCAGTTCTCTTTGGATATTCGGATCGGGTGCTTCACCATGGCCGTCCGGTCATAGGAGACTAATAGGGCTTCAAAACTCTATTTTCCAATCAACAGGATCTCCTATGGTGGTAGGGGTGCGGCTGTGAATCGACCCCTGAAGAAGAACACAAAGAGTTCCTTAGGGTTTTTTTCATTTTCGGTCTTTCAGTATATATCCTGTTGTTTTAATTATTTCTACCTTCAAAGAACTCAAAAAACTCTAAAATTTATTTGTTTGGATTTTTAATAATTTGAGTTAATTATCAGAATTTTCTTAGGAATTATTTAGGTTTGTGGATTTTCTCCCAGCCAAAACACTGCCTGAGAATAGTTATGCTCTATTTTGGCAGCAAAGCCGATTTCGGAAAGTTCAGGGTTTTTTTAGTATAATCTTTGCATATCTTTAATTTTAGCTTATTTCCTGCATATTAGATCATAATCTGCAATTATCCTTCTATTTAAGAAAAATTCCAAAACAAAAAAAATTACATAAATTCAAAAAATACCAAAACATATAAACCCTAATTTGCATCTTCATCTGCCTACCATCATTGCGTAAATTACTTTAAGGGCACTTTCTATATGTCAGATAATGGGAGGAGTTGATAACCTCTCCTTAGCCCAAAACCACATCCCTTACATTCGGTCACAAGCCTAATATAAAATTAACTAGACTTAATTTGCCATAGTGGGCTAGGGACACCCATCGATCGGGCTCAGTCTTTGTGGGATGACTAGTGCACCCAATTCACTTCCTATTACTGGATACTAGTGTCTAGGAAAGAGGTATAGTATCAAATGACCTAAGTGGATTGGTGGTTCCTTAATTGGGTCCCTGCGAGAGTGGGGGCCTCCAACCATCCCACCTCTTACCTGGCCAGATTGAAGGATTAGGACTTGAGTTCTGTGTAAGTTGAGTCAACCCATTGTGATTGGGCTCTAGGCTTAGGCAGTTGTAGTCGAGTTAGTGTTGAGTCTTGCATGAGCAGTAGATCAGGAGCATCATATCACCCACCATCTCCCCATTTGGCTGAACCCATGGATAAGCTAGAAATCCAAATTCAAGCCCTTGTAGACCAGATGGCCCAGATGACTACCCAGATGACTCAGTTGACCCAGTCCAATACCCGAATGAATAATAGACTTGAACACTTAGTCAATAGGTTTGATCAGGTAGAAGATCGTGTAGGGACCATAGAGAGAACCCATGGGTCGCAGTGTGAACCAGATCTAGAGTCACCTCCCCATCCTAGGAGAACCCCTCGCTGTGACCCATACTATGAGGCTGAACCTAGGAGGACCCCAAACCCTGATCCCTACTTTGAGGCTAAACCTTGGAGAGCCCATCGTCATGACCCAATCCCAGAGGTTCGCCTTAGAAGACCCAATCAGGATTTTATAGACCAGGAAGACAGATTCTATAGACACATTAAACTTGATGCACCCACTTTTGATGGTTGTCATGATCCTAAGGTCTATATAGATTGGGAGGGAGAGGTTGATCAATATTTTGAGTGGTACGAAATGTCGGAGGAGCGTAAGTTTAGGTTTGCCAAGCTTAAGTTGGTCCGGGAGGCCAGGTTATATTGGGCTAATGTTGAGAGAACCCTTAGACTAGGAGGGCATGATCCCATAGTCACCTGGAGGGTCATGAAGAGTAAGCTTAGAGGGAAATGCGTTCCACCATCATATCGTTATGGTTTAATGGATCAGTGGCAGCGATTGAATCAGGGTAGCAAGAGTGTAGATGAGTACATCACACAATTTGATGAGTATTCCATGCGATGTGACTTAAATAAGTCTGAGGATGTTGTTCTGTCTAGGTTTAGGGCTAGCCTGAGAGATGATATTAAGAGGGAGCTCTATATGAGAGAGGATAGAGACCTGGACCATGCCTACCAGATTGCTAGGGATTATGAGCATTTCCAGAGAGGGCCCGTCTACCATAAATCCGAGCCCACTAGATACCTTAGTCAGTACCTAGGAGCTAGCCAGTCCCACCAGAGCCGACCCAGCCCTTGCCGACCTAATCTGAGTCGACCCGCTCTGAGTCACCCTGACCCAAGTCGACCCCATCCTAGTACTCCTTTGACTCGTAGAGATGATAGAGGAAAATCTGTAGAGGTCCACAGGAGTCCCAATCCCCAGAAGACATGTTTGAAATGTCGAAAATCAGGCCACTTTGCTAGCCAGTGCCCAGTTAGTGCCTTACACTTAGGTCTAGAGGAAGAGGAGCATGAACCTGTAACTGAACCTTAGGGAGAGATCTATGAGGCTGATGACTAGTTGTTGGACGAGTATGAAGGTGAGGAGGAGGAACCTGAGTCTGAGAACCTATTAGGAGTGGTTAGGTGCATCTTGATCCAAACCCCAGTTAAGGAAGATTGGTGTAGGACTAACATCCTACAGACATTTGTTAAGGTAGGGGTAAGGTACTTAAGATCATCATAGACAGTGGGAGTTGTGTCAAAACCATCTCTACCAATACAGTCAAATCTTTAGGATTGACTACAGTTCCCCATCCTAGCCCTTAAAAGGTTTCTTGGGTAGATTTCACCTCCATCCAGATCAAGTCTAAGTGCCAAATCTTAGTTAAACTACAAAATTTTGAGAAAAAGATTTGGTGTGATGTCATCCCCATAGAAGTAAGTAGCATCATTCTAGGTCGACCTTGGCTTTTTGATCATAATGCAACCCTGTTTAGTTGAACCAATGTTTGTGCTTTTAGCTACCGTGGGAATAAGTTTGTTATCTACCCAACTCCCCCTAGAGACCTAGTTAAGAGGGGTTGTGGCAGCCTTAAGGACAAGAAACCTGGAGTTAATCTGATCAAGGCTAAGGAGTTAGAAAGAGAGATTGCTGAGGGTAACCCCATTTGGATCTTGACCACCAAAGAAATACATGAGCTGACCCAAAAAAAATACCCTCCAGAAATTGTTGAGGCTCTCAAAGAATTTGAGGATGTCTTCCCTGATGATTTACCTGATCAATTACTATCCCTTAGAGACATCCAACATGCAATAGACTTAGTCCCAGGAGCCACTTTATCAAACCTTCCTCATTATAGAATGAACCCCAGTGAGCATCAAGAATTATAGAAACAAGTGGGAGAATTGCTTAGGAAGGGTTTCATTAGGGAGAGCTTGAGTCCATGTGCAGTCCCTGCTCTACTGACCCCTAAGAAAGATGGTACGAGGAGGATGTGTGTAGACAGTAGAGCCATCAATGAAATAACTGTGAAGTATATGTATTCCATCCCCCGATTGGATGATATGTTAGACATGATTGCCGGTGCTAAAATTTTCTCAAAGATAGACCTTAAGAGAGGCTATCATTAGGTTAGGATTAGACCTGGGGATGAGTGGAAGATCACATTCAAGACTAAGGATGGCATGTTTGAGTGGGTTGTGATGCCTTTTGGACTTTCCAATGTACCAAGTACATTCATGAAGATTATGACCCAAGTCCTGAAAGAATATACGAGAAAATTTGTTGTGATATACTTTGACAGCATCTTGATTTATAGCAGGACTAAAAAGAACCACCTTAGTCATTTGATATTAGTATGCCAGACCCTTTGGGAGAATAGCCTTTATGCCAACTTTAAGAAATGTGAGTTCATGACACATAAGGTTATCTTCCTAGTTTTTGTCGTCACTCTTGAGGGAGTTTCTGCAGATCCTAAAAAGGTTAGGGCAATTATTGAGTGGCCTGTACCCACTAGTGTCCACGATGTGCGTAGTTTCCATAGCCTAGCAACCTTTTATAGAAGATTTATTAGGGATTTTAGTACAGTTGTCGCAGCTATAACTGATTGCATTAGGAAGGGTACATTTGAGTGGACCAAAGCAGCTGATAAGGGCTTCCTAGAGCTTAAGGATAAGATGACCCATGCACCCATTCTTAGATATCTGACTTGACTAAGGTGTTTGAGATTATTTGTGATGCCTCGGGAGTAGGAATAGGTGGGGTACTAAGTCAAAATTCACCCTGTAGCCTTCTTTAGTGAGAAGTTGAATGAGGCTAAACTTAAGTACTCTACCTTTGATAAGGAATTTTATGTGGTAGTCCAGGCCCTTAGATATTGGAGACATTACTTATTACCACAGGAGTTTGTCTTATTTTCTGACCATAAGGCACTCCGGTTCCCAAACTCCCAAAAGAAACTTAACCCACGGCATGGTAAATGGATTGAGTACATTCAGGCCTACACCTTTGTCATGAAACACCGTGCCGGAGCAGACAATAAGGTAGCAGACGCCCTTAGCCATAGCTCTTTGCTGTTAGGATCAGTCAGCACCCAAGTCATAGGGTTTGATAGGTTAAAGGATGAATATGAAACCTGCATAGACTTTGGAGACATTTACCAGACCCTCAGGCTATGACCATCCAGTACCCATAGTGAGTATACCATTCAGGATGGCTACCTTTTCCAAAACAATCGACTCTATATACCTAGAACTTCCCTTAGAGAATTTCTAATTTGGGAGACCCATGCTAGAGGTTTAGCTTATCACTTTGGTAGGAATAAGACCATCTTAGCGATAGAAGACCAGTTCTTTTGACCAGGTTTAAAAAGGCATGCTACTCAGATTGTAGCCAGGTGTAGAACTTGTGCTGTTGCGAAACAGCAAAAGCAAAACATTGGTCTCTACACACCTTTACCAGTGCTTGATCGCCCTTGGCAGGATCTAAGTATGGACTTCGTGTTATGATTACCTATGACCCAGAAGAGACATGATTCTATCTTTGTAGTGGTCGATAGGTTCTCTAAGATGTCTCACTTCATCCCATGTTCTCAGACCTTTGATACATTTAGAGTAGCCAAGCTTTTCTTAGATAATGTGGTTAGACTCCATGGCCTACCCAAGACCATCATATCTGATAGGGATGTTAGGTTCACCAGTTATTTATGGAAAACCCTGTGGCACCTATTAGGGACCAAGCTTAAGTTTTCTATAGCCTACCACCCCCAAATAGATGGCCATACCGAAGTGGTGAACCGTAGTTTAGGAAACCTCCTTAGATGCCTGGTAGGTGAAAACATTGGAACTTGGGATCTATTATTGCCTAGAGAAGAGTTCGCCTACAATAATTTAGTGAATAGGACAACGGGCAAGAGTCCTTTTGAGATAGTCCATGGGTACAAGTCTAATCACCCCATTGACCTGATTCCTTTATCTGTTCATGTACGAGTCTCAGAGTCTGCAGAATCATTCGCACATCATATTAGAGACTTGCATAAAGACACTAGCCAAAAAATAAACCTAAGTAACGAAACATATAAGAAGCTAGCTAATTTTCGAAGAAGGGCCAAGGAATTTGATGTTGGGGATTCTGTCATGATTAGGCTTAGGCTTGAGCGGTTCCTACCCATGACCATTAAGAAGCTTCACGCTCGCGGAGTCGGACCTTTTAAAGTGATAGAGAGGGTTGGACCAGATGCCTATGTGTTAGATTTGCCTTCGAATTTGGGCATCAGTTTTACCTTCAATATCGCAGACCTGGTTGAGTACAAGAAATCGGCAACGATACCTAGTAAGGCCTTTGGACCTATTCCTTCCATTGAGAGTGACCCTAGCCCAGAGTGTCCATCAATAAATTGTCCTGAGAGAGGAGAACGTATCGAGCGTATCTTGGACAATCAAGCCTAAACGACTCAGGGCCACGGCTATCAATGCTACCTGGTCCGATGGCAAGGCCGGCCAGAGTCAGACAATTCATGGATTTCTTGAGAAGACTTGTAGTGCCTCAACTCAGACCTCTCAAGAGATATGTGAGCCAGCCTGATCATTACTCGACATGGTCGAGTTCCTCCCACCCCGAGAGAATTGGTGTGGACTCCAAAGGTACCAGAATAAGACAGAGGTTTCTCAACCCTCTATGGCTTAATTAGCAACATCTGAGTTCATTTGTAATAAAGGCTTAGTCCATCTAAGTTATTTTTTTTTATTACTTGAGTCCTGTACTAGTTAGCTCATGTTAAGCTAGTCATTTTTCGGAGTTCAGTACATATCCAGTAATGACTCATACAAGTGAAGACCAAGCCAGCCCAAGTGAAGACCAACCCAACTAAAGCTATGAGGACCATGGAAGGCCTAAGAGAACAAATCAGAAGCCCAGGAGACAAGCCCAAAGCCTAGGAGAAGAAATCAGAAGCCCGGGAGATAAGCTTGAAGCCTTAAACTGCAGCCTGAAGCAAACTAGGCCAACCAAGGCCTAGGAGAAAAGTTAAGTGGCGCCAAGGCCTTATGCTCACCACCCTTGGTTGGCCACTAGGGTTACCTCCCTTGGCCGACCAAGGCAAGAAGAAGAGAGGATTTTTAGGGATTTTTTCTACATAGCTTTCCTTTTTTTCTAGCTAGAGTTTGATGGGGATTAAAATTCCTATGTAATATCTCTTTTAACCTTACTTGGGGGCCAAGTCTAAGAGTCTATTTAAAGGGCTCTAGTCTCTTGTATGAAGACCAAGTTTTTATCATGAAATAATATTTGAATTCTCCAATTGCTGTGTGCTATCTGCTATATGCTTAAAGGGATTCTATGTGAGCCCTTCTTCTTCCCGGTGTTCTGTGCCCTGCTTCCAGTCGCCATCCTACTCTCCAAACCCTAGCTGCCCACTTCAAACAACCTCTTCCCCTTGCTATTTTTCCTTTCTTACTTCATCCCTACTATGTTTTCTAACCCGTAAAAGGTTGTTTGCAGGTTCCTCGACTCCGACGAATCCAACGACTCTAGCCAGGCTACAATCGAACCACCAGCAAAAAGCCGGGTATTCGCGGGTCTCCGGCTTGATTTTCCAGGCCGCATCCAAGAGTGAGAGTGACCTCTTCATGTACAATCTACACCAAGCTCTTCAACCATTGCCAGGTACACCCCCTCTGCCATCAGTAGCCCTATTGTAGGTGAACTAGCCCAACCAAGGCTTCTTAGCCTCGACGGTCCCTTTTTCTATTGCTTATCAGGTCCTGTTATGCATGCTTTTAGTTTCTTATTTTCATATAGAACTCCTAACATCATTACTTGGTTAGATCTTTGGGTTTAAAACTTATAACTCCAAATTCAAAATATAAAAAAAATAATTGCATACATATATAGTTCCATATCATTTGGTATCAAAGCCTGTTTTAGGCTCAATTCTCTTTGGATATTCGGATCGGGTGCTTCACCATGGCCGTCCGGTCATAAGAGACTAGTAGGGCTTCAAAACCCTCTTTTCTAATCAACAGGATCTCCTATGGTGGTAGGGGTGCCACTGTGAATCGACCCCTGAAGAAGAACACAAAGAGTTCCTTAGGATTTTTTTTTCATTTTTGGCCTTTTAGTATATACCCTATTTTTAATTGTTTCTGTCTGCATAGAACTCATAAAATTATGAAATTTATTTTGATGGATTTCTCATAATTCAATTTAATTTTTAGAATTTTTTGAGGAATTATTGTGGGTTGTGGATTTTCTCCTAGCCAAAAAACTGCCTGAGAATAGTTCTGCTATATTTTGGCAGCAAAGCCGATTTCAAAAAGTTCAGGGTTTTCTTAGTATAATCTTTGCATATCTTTAATTTTAGCTTATTTCCTGTATATTAGATCATAATCTATAATTATCCTTCTATTTAAGAAAAATTCCAAAACAAAAAAAATACATAAATTCAAAAAATACCAAAACAACTAAACCCTAATTTGCATCTTCATCTGCCTGCCTCATTGCATAAATTACTTTAAGGGCACTTTCTATATGTCAGATAATGGGAGGAGTTGATAACCTCTCCTTAGCCCAAAACCACATCCCTTACATTCGGTCCCAAGCCTAATCTAAAATTAACTAGACTTAATTTCCCCTAGTGGGCTAGGGACATCCATTGGTTGGGTTCAGTCTTTGTGGGATGACTAGTGCACCCAATTCACTTCCTATTACTAGATACTGGTGTCTAGGCAAGAGGTACAGTGTCAAACGACCTAAGCGTATCGATGGTTCCATAATTGGGTCCCTGCGAAAGCAGGGGGGCCTCCCACCATCCCTCCTCTTTCCTGGCCAGATTGAAGGATTAGGATTTGAGTTATGTGTAAGTTGAGTCAATCCATTCTGATTAGGCTCTAGGTCTAGGCAGCTATAGTCGAGTCAGTGTTGAGTCATGCATGAGCACTAGATCATAAGCATCATATCACCCACCATCTCCCCATTTGGCTAAACCCATGGATAAGCTAGAAATCCAAATTCAAGCCCTTGTAAACCAGATGGCCCAGATGACTACCCAGATGACTCAATTGACCCAGTCTAATACCCGAACCAATAATAGACTTGAACACTTAGTTAATAGGTTTGATCAGGTAGAAGACCATGTAGGGTCCATAGAGAGAACCCATGGGTCATAGTCTGAACGAGATCCAGAGTCACCTCTTCATCCTAGGAGAACCCCTTGCCATGACCCATACTATGAGGATGAACCTAGGAGGACCCCAAACCCTGATCCCTACTTTGAGGCTGAACCTTGGAGAGCCCATCGTCATGACCCAATCCTAGAGGTTCGTCCTAGAAGACCCAATCAGGATTTTATAGACCAGGAAGACAGATCCTATAGACACATTAAACTTGATGCACCCACTTTTGATGGTTGTCATGATCCTAAGGTCTATATAGATTGGGAGGGAGAGGTTGATCAATATTTTGAATGGTACGATATGTCGGAGGAGCGTAAGTTTAGGTTTGCCAAGCTTAAGTTGGTCCGGGAGACCAGGTTATATTGGGCTAGTGTTGAGAGAACCCTTAGACTAGGAGGGCATGATCCCATAGTCACCTGGAGGGTCATGAAGGGTAAGCTTAGATGGAAATACGTTCCACCATCATATCGTTATGGTTTAATGGATCAATGGAAGCGATTGAATCAGGGTAGCAGGAGTGTAGATGAGTACATCGCAAAATTTGATGAGTATTCCATGCGATGTGACTTAAATGAGTATGAGGATGTTGTTCTGTCTAGGTTTAGGGCTGGCCTGAGAGATGATATTAAGAGGGAGCTCTATATGAGAGTTTAGAGACCTGGACCATGCCTACCAGATTGCTAGGGATTATGAGCATCTCCAGAGAGGGCTCGTCTATCATAAACGCAAGCCCACTAGATACCCTAGTCAGTTCCTAGGAGCTAGCCAGTCCCACCAAAGCTGACCCATCCCTAGCCGACCTAATCCAAGTCGACCCGCTCTGAGTCACCTTGACCTGAGTCGACCCCAGCCTAGTACTCCTTTAACCCGTAGAGATGATAAAGGGAAATCTGTAGAGGTCCACAGGAGTCCCAATCTCCAAAAGACCTATTTAAATATCGAAAATGAGGCCACTTTGCTAGCCAGTGCCCAGTTAATGCCCTACACTTAGGTGAGCTAGAGGAAGGGGAGCATGAACCAGTAGCTGATCCTGAGAGAGAGATCTATGAGGCCGATTACCAGTTGTTGGACGAGTATGAAGGTGAGGAGGAGGAACCTGAGTCTGAGAACCTATTAGGAGCGATTAGGTGCATCTTGACCCAAACCCCAGTTAAGGAAGATTGGCATAGGACTAACATCCTACAGACCTTTTTTAAGGTCGGGGGTAAGGTACTTAAGATCATCATAGACAGTGGGAGTTGTGTCAATGCCGTCTCTGCCAATACAGTCAAATCTTTAGGATTGACCACAGTTTCCCATCCTAGCCCTTACAAAGTTTCTTGGGTGGATTCCACCTCCATCCAGATCAAGTCTAGGTGCCAAATCTTAGTTAAACTGCAAACCTATGAGAAAAAGATTTGGTGTGATGTCATCCCCATGGAAGTAAGTAGCATCATTCTAGGTCAACCTTGGCTTTTTGATCATAATGCAACCCTGTTTGGTCGAACCAATGTTTGTGCTTTTAGCTATCGTGGGAATAAGTTTGTTATCCACCCAACTCCCCCTAGAGACCCAGTTAAGTGAGGTTCTAGTAGCCTTAAGGACAAAAAACCTGAGGGTAACCCCATTTGGATCTTGACCACCAAAGAAATACATGAGCCGACCCAAAAGAAACACCCTCCAAAAATTGTTGAGGCTCTCAAAGAATTCGAGTACATCTTCCTTGATGATTTACCTAATCAATTACCACCCTTTAGAGACATCCAACATGCAATATACTTAGTCCCAGGAGCCACTTTACCAAACCTTCCTCACTATAGAATGAACCCTAGTGAGCATCAAGAATTATAGAAACAAGTAGGAGAATTGCTTATGAAGGGTTTCATTAAGAAGAGCTTGAGTCCATGTGCAGTCCCTGCTCTACTGACCCCTAAGAAAGATAGTACGTGGAGGATGTGTGTAGACAGTAGAGCCATCAACAAAATAACTATGAAGTATAGGTTTTCCATCCCCCGATTGGACGATATGTTAGACATGATGGCTGGTGCTAAAATTTTCTCAAAGATAGACCTTAAGAGAGGCTATCATCAGGTTAGGATTAGACCTGGGGATGAGTGGAAGACCGCATTCAAGGCTAAGGATGGTCTGTTTGAGTGGGTTGTGATGCCTTTCAAACTTTCCAATGCACCAAGTACATTCATGAAGATTATGACCCAAGTGCTGAAAGAATATACTGAAAAATTTGTTGTGGTTTACTTTGATGACATCTTGATTTATAGTAGGACTAAAAAGGACCACCTTAGTCATCTGAGATTAGTGTGCCAAACCCTTAAGGAGAATAGCCTCTATGCCAACTTTAAAAAATGTGAGGTCATGATACATAGGGTTATCTTCTTAGATTTTGTCGTCACCCTTGAGGGAGTTTCTGCAGATCCTGAAAAGGTTAGGGCAATTGTTGAGTAGCCTGTACCCATTAGTGTCCACGATGTACGTAGTTTCCATGGCCTAGCAACCTTTTACAGGAGATTTATTAGGGATTTTAGTACAGTCTTCGCACCTATAATTGATTACATTAGGAAGGGTACATTTGAGTGGACCAAAGCAGCTGATAAGGCCTTCCTAGAGCTTAAGGATAAGATGACCCATGCACCTATTCTTAGATACCTGACTTGACTAAGGTATTTGAGGTCGCTTGTGATACCTCGGGAGTAGGAATAGGTGGGCTACTAAGTCAAGAAAATCACCCTATAGCCTTCTTCAGTGAGAAGCTGAATGAGGCTAAACTTAAGTACTCTACCTCTGACAAGAAATTTTATGTGGTAGTTTAGGCCCTTAGATATTGGAGACATTACTTACTACCACAGGAGTTTGTCTTATTTTTTGACCATGAGGCACTCTAGTTCCTAAACTCCCAAAAGAAAATTAACCCATGGCACGGTAAATGGATCGAGTACATTCAGGCCTATACCTTTGTCCTAAAACATCATGCTAGAGTAGACAATAAGGTAGCAAATGCCCTTCGCCATAGGTCTTTGCTATTAGGATCAGTCAGCACCTAAGTCATAGGGTTTGATAGGTTAAAGGATGAATATGAAACCTGCCCAGACTTTGGAGACATTTACCAGACCCTCAGGCTAGGACCATCCAGTACCCATAGTGAGTATACCATTTAGGATGGCTACCTTTTCCAAAACAATCGACTATGTATACCTAGAACTTCCCTTAGAGAATTCCTAATTTGGGAGACCCATGCAGGAGGTTTAAGCTAGTCACTTTGGTAGGAATAAGACCATCTTAGCGATAGAAGACCAGTTCTTTTGGCCATATTTGAAAAGTCATGTTGCTCAGATTGTAGCCAAGTGTAGAACTTGTGCTGTTGCGAAATAGCAGAAGCAAAACACTGGTCTCTACACACCTTTACCAATGCCTAATCGCCCTTGGCAGGACCTAAGTATGGACTTCGTGTTAGGATTACCTAAGACCCAGAAGAGACATGATTCTATCTTTGTAGTGGTCGATAGGTTCTCTAAGATGGCTCCCTTCATCCTATATTTCAGACCTTTCATGCATCTAGAGTAGCCAAGCTTTTCTTAGATAATGTGGTTAGACTCCATAGCCTATCCAAGATCATCATATCTGATAGGGATGTTAGGTTCACCAATTATTTCTAGAAAATCTTGTGGCACTTGTTAGGGACCAAGCTTAAGTATTCTACAGCCTACCACCCCCAAACAGATGGCCAAACCAAAGTGGTGAACCGTAGTTTAAGAAACCTCCTTAGATGCCTGGTAGGAGAACACATTGGAACTTGGGATCTATTGTTGCCTAGAGAAGAGTTCGCCTACAATAGCTTAGTGAATAGGACAACGGGCAAGAGTCCTTTTAAGATAGTCCATGGGTACAAGCCTAATCGCCCCATTGACCTGATTCCTTTACCTGTTCATGCACGAGTCTCAGAGTCTACAAAATCATTCGCACAGCATATTAAAGACTTGCATAAGGACATTAGCCAAAAAATAAACCTAAGTAACGAAACATATAAGAAGCTAGCTAATTCCTGAAGAAGGGCCAAGGAATTTGATGTAGGGGATTTCGTCATGATTAGGCTTAGGCCTGAGCGATTCCCTTCTGGGACCGTTAAGAAGCTTCATGCTCATAGAGCCGGACCTTTTAAAGTGATAGAGAGGGTTGGACCAAATGCCTGTGTTAGATTTGCCTTCGGATTTGGGCACAGTTTTACGTTCAATATCCCAAACCTAGTTGAGTACAGGGAACCGGTAGCGATACCTAGTGAGGCCTTTGGACCTATTCCTTCCATTAAGAGTGACCCTAGCCTAGAGTGTCCACCAATAAATTAGCCTGAGAGAAGAGAACGTATCGAGCGTATCTTGGACGATCAAGCCTTAACGACTTGGGGCCGCGGCTATCAACGCTACCTGGTCTGATGGCAAGGTTGGCCAGAGTCGGAGATTCATGGATTTCTCGAGAGGACTTGCAGCGCCATAACCTAGACCTCCTTGA
The DNA here is from genome assembly GCA_021397845.1 of Areca catechu. Classification (NCBI taxonomy): domain Eukaryota; kingdom Viridiplantae; phylum Streptophyta; class Magnoliopsida; order Arecales; family Arecaceae; genus Areca; species Areca catechu. Next base: position 24,876,619 of record CM038038.1, read on the forward strand.
GAGATATGTGAGCCTGCCAGATCCTTACTCTACAGGGTCGAGTTCCTCCCACCCCGGGAGATTTGGTGCGGACACTAGAGGCACCAGAATAAGACAGAGGCTTCTTAACCCTTTATGACTTAATTAGCAGCATCTGAGTTCATTTGTAATAAAGGCTTAGTCCATCTAAGTTATTTTTTTATTACTTGAGTCCTGTACTAGTCAGCTCATGTTGAGCTAGTCATTTTCTGGAGTTCAGTACATGTCCATTAATGACTCATACAAGTAAAGACCAAGCTAGCCAAAGTAAAACCCATATAAGTGAATAAGTCATTTACTTATTCCCGCTATTCCAACTATTCCCTCTATTCTAGTTTTATCCCAATCTTATTCCCATCTTATTCCAGTCTAATTCCTTCCTCTTCCTGTGATTTTAAAAAATTTTCAAAACCGTAAGCCACCGCCCCGCCGGCTGGTGCCCACCGCCCCGCCGGCTGGTGCCCACCGGCCCTGCCCTCGCCAGAAATCCGACACCACCGCCCATGCCCGTAGGAAGATGAATGGACGCGGGAGGCATCCGTCCGCCCATGCGCTGCCGCCACCGTCTGCCACCGTCGACTTGCCACCAGCCGCCCGCCCGCCGTCCGCCGGCCCATGCCCGACGCCGCCGCCCTCGCCAGCACCCTTGGGCCCCACGCCTGTGGGAAGATGAACGGACGCGGGAGGCGTCCATCCGCCCCTGCGCCATCGCTGGCCTATGCCACCGTCGCTTGCCGTCGTTGCTCGCCTGCTGCCGCCCGCCACCTGCTCATCCGCTGGAGGCCACGCCGGTGCCCAGGGGGTCTCCCACGGCCGTGGGAGTCCAAACGGCATGCCCAGCGTGCCATGCCCTCCCCCGTGCCACCGCCTCGCTTGCAGCCCACCACCGGCCGTCCGTCGCTTGTCATCCACCGGCCCTGTCCGCCGCCTGCTTCCCGGTCGCCGACCATCCACCGGTGCTCGACAAAGATCATCTTCCCCTATGCACGACCGCGAGAGGATTTTGCACGGATTTCAGAGTAGTCCAGTTTTTTAGTGTAGCACGTTTTCTGGAGTAGATCATCAAGCCAACAAGCTTTCCAGAGTAGATCAGCACCAATTTTGATGTAGCATGGATTTTGATGTAATTTATTTTTCCTTTTTTGGGTTTCTTGTAGGCCAAGTAAGTGAGGATTTTGGTTTTTCTATATAAAAGCCCCCTCTCCCCCTATAAAGTTTAAGATTTGTTATGAATTTTTAGGTTTTCCATTGGTTCCGGTTCTGGGTTGAGGCCCATCTTTCCTTCACTTGCGGGTGTCGAGGGGTGTGAGACCCCACTTCCTTCGCTCGCATGCGAGCGTCGAGGGGTGCGAGGCCCTAGTTATCCTCCTTTTCCATCGAGTCCCCCTCTAGGTCTAGGGATTTTTCTTTACGGCCTCAGGTAGCGATTTGGGTGGGATGCCCTAGGAGTATAGTGAGATGGGTGGGACGCCCTAGACTACATGTAATGGGGTGGGCGAGATGCCCTAGAGGAGTGACGTCTCTCCATGAAGGTGAGTCCCTAGTCCTAGAGTGTCCATGTTTCCTATCCCGTATCCCATGTTTTTCCACCCAAAAAAATTGAAAACCAAAAGAGTTCAGCTGTTTTAGGATTTAGTGTCAGTTCATCCTAGTCCCGGGAGGCTTCTTAGCCCTACCACGGTCCTAGTTTATTTAGATTTTCCCCTATTTTCCCAATAAATCAGGTTACGTCTCAGCTGTCTCGCATCAATTTGGTATCAGAGCGAGTTGTGGATTAAGGTGTGCTCCTTTTTTCGAACTTGATGGAGTCGAGTTCTTCGCGATCGAGGAAAATGATGGGGATCCAGGGCAGGTCCAGGTATTTTTTCCATTTTTTCTTATTTTTCTGTATTTTATATTTTTACTTATTCCCGCTATTCCACCTATTCCCTCTATTCCAGTTTTATCCCGATTTTATTCCCATCTTATTCCAGTCTTATTCCATCCTCTTCCCGTGATTTTAAAAAATTTTCAAAACCCTAGCCCACTACCCCGCCGGCCCTAGATATGGGCCGCCCGACCCCTGACCGCCCCCGCCGGCCCGCCTGCTGGTGCCCGCCGGCCCCACCCTCGCCAGAAATCCGGCACCACCGCCCACGCCCATGGGAAGACGAATGGACGCAGGAGGCGTCCGTCCGCCCACGCACCGCCGCTGCCGTCTGCGGCCGCCAACCTGCCACCGACCGCCCACCCACCGTCTACCGGCCCATGCTCGGCTGCCGCCTCCCTCGCCTGCGCCCTTGGGCCCCACGCCCGCGGGAAGACGAACGGATGCGGGAGGCGTCCGTCCACCCCTGCGCCGCCGTCGCCGGCCTGCGCCACCGTCGCCTGCCGCCACCGCCCGCCGGTCTGCCGCCTGCTCGTCCGCCGGCGCCCAGAGGGTCTCCCACGGCTGTGGGAGACCAAACGGCATGCCCAGCATGCCGTGCCCCCCCCGTGCCGCTACCCCGCCTGGAACCCACCACTGGCTGTCCGCCGCTCGTAGTCCGCCAGCCCCGTCTGCCGCCCGCTTCCCATCCACCGCCCGCTTCCCGGCCACCGGTGCTCGATAGAGATCATCTTCCCCAATGCACGGCCATGAGAGGATTTTGCATGGATTTCGGAGCAGTCCAATTTTTTAGTGCAGCACGCTTTCTGGAGCAGATCATCAAGCCAACATGCTTTTCAGAGCATATCAGCACTAATATTGATGTAGCATGAATTTTGATGTAATTTATTTTTCCTTTTTTGGGTTTCTTGTAGGCCAAGTAAGTGAGGGTTTTGGTTTTTCTGTATAAAAGCCCCCTCTCCCCCTGTAAAGTTTAAGATTTGTTTTGAATTTTTGGGTTTTCCATTGGTTCCGGTTCTGGGCTGAGGCCCATCTTTCTTTCACCTGCGGGTGTCGAGGGGTGTGAGACCCCACTTCCTTTGCTCGCATGCGAGCGTTGAGAGGGGCGAGGCCCTAGTTATCCCCCTTTTCCATCGAGTCCCCCTCTAGGTCTAGGGATTTTTTTTTACGACCCCAGATAGCTATTTGGGTGGGATGCCCTAGGCTCCGCATGTAGTGAGATGGGTGGGACGCCCTAGACTACATGTAATGGAGTGGGTGAGATGCCCTGGAGGTGTGACGTCTCTCCGTGAAGGTGAGTCCCTAATCCTAGAGTGTTCATGTTTCCTATCCTCCATCCCATGTTTTTCCATCCAGAAAAATTGAAAACCAAAAGAGTTTAACTATTTTAGGGTTTAGTGTCAGTTCACCCTAGTCCCGAAAGGCTTCTTAGCCCTCCCACGGTCCTAGTTTGTTCAGGTTTTCCCCTGTTTTCCCAATAAATCAGGTGAGAGGAGAGAATTTTAGGGATTTTTTCTACCTAGCTTTCCCTGTTTTCTAGCTTGAGTTTGATGGGGATTAAAATTCCTATGTAATGTCTCTTTTAACCTTACTTGGGGGCCAAGTCTAAGAGTCTATTTAAAGGGCTCTAGTCTCTTGTATGAAGACCAATTTTTTATCATGAAATAAAATATCAATTCTCCAATTGCTGTGTGCTACCTGCTGTGTGGTTAAAGGGATTCTGTGTGAGCCGTTCTTCTTCCCGATGTTATGCGTCCTGCTTCTAGTCGCCATCCTGCTCTCCAAACCCTAGCACCCACTTCAAACAACCTCTTTCCCATGCTGTTTTCCCTTTCTTACTTTATCCCTCCTATGTTTTCTAACCCGTGAAAGGTTGTTTGCAGGTCCCTCGACTCCGACGAATCCAATGACTCCAGCCGGACTGCAATCGGACCACCGAGCATAAAGCCGAGTATCCGCGGGTCTCCGGCTTGATTTTCCAGGCCGCATCCGGGAGTGAGAGCGACCTCTTCATGTACGATCTGCACCAAGTGCTTCAACCATTGCCAGGTACACCCCCTCTACCGCCAGTAGCCCTATTGTAGGTGAACTAGCCCAACTAAGGCTTATCAGCCTCGACGGTCCCTTTTTCTATTACTTATCAGGTCATGTTATGCATGCTTTTAGTTTCTTATTTTCATATAGAACTCCTTACATCGTTACTTGGTCTGATCTTTGGGGTTAAAACTTATAACTCCATATTCAAAACACAAAAAAAACAATTGCATGCATATATAGTTCCGCATCACACAGCCTACTTTGTCGTATCTTACGCTGCAATGTACTCTACTTCACATACAAAGTCTGCCACTATATGCTACCTAAAACTTTTCCAATAGATGGCTTCTCCATTCAGGGTAAACACAAATCCGGATACACTCTTGCTATCATCTCTATCTGATTGAAAACTGGAATCAGTATAACCCATAAGTTTTAAGTTAGGTTCTCCATAAATTAGCTATTGGTCTTTAATATTTTGTAAATACTTAAGGATAGTCTTTACTACCTTCCAATGTGCCTCACTTGGATCAGACTAGTATCTACATACTACTCGTAGGGAGTATGCCACATCTGGTCTAGTACATGTCATGGCATACATGATAGAATCCACTACCGAAATATATGGAATCTTATGCATACGCTCTCTCTCCTCAAGAGTTGTCGCATAATTCTTCTTGGAAAGAATAATTCCATGGCCTATCGTAAGATAGCCTTTCTTGAAATTTTTCATGCTAAACCATTTCAGCACAGTGTTTATGCACGTAGATTGAGATAATCCCAAAAGGTTCCTTGATCTATCTCTATAGATTTTCATGCCAAGTATGTAGGAAGGTTTACCCAAGTCCTTCATAAAAAATTGAGATGACAACCAGACCTTTATTCTTTGTAATACAGGAATGTCATTCCCAATTAAGAGAATGTCATCCACATACAGAACAAGAAATACAACTACAGAACCATCAATCCATTTATATATGCAGGGTTCTTTTCTATTCCTAACAAAGCCATACATCTTGATACATTTATCAAAATGCACGTTCCAACTCCGAGATGCCTGCTTCAATCCATAAATAGACCTCTGTAGCTTGCACACCTTAGACTCATCTATGGATGTGAACCCTTTAGGTTGCATCATATACACCTCATCTTCTAGTTCACCATTTAGAAAAGCTATTCGGATATCCATTTGCCAGATTTCATTATCTAGATATGCTGCCGGAGCAAGCATAATCCGAATAGACTTGAGCATTGCCACAGGAAAAAATATCTCATCATAGTCTATACCATAATGTTGCCGATATCCCTTGGTAACCAGACAAGCTTTATAAGTCTCCACCTGCCCGTTTGCACCCCTCTTCCTCTTGAAGACCCATTTGCATCCAATGGGTTTTATCCCTTCAGGTGGACCAACCAATGTCCACACATTCTTTATTTCCATGGACTTCATTTCGGATTTCATAGCCTTAAGCCATTTCTCTAAGTCAGACCTCTACATTGCATCTATATAGGTGATCGAATCCTTGTTGTTCTCATCGAGCTCAACAAGATCACCATCTCAGACCATAAAATCATAGTATCTATCCGGGTACCATGGTACTCCACCGGATATCCTTAATGGTTGCATAATAGGTTTAGATCTTATCAAATCTGGTTCTATAGTGGTCCCAGAATGTGTTGTTTCCTCTACTTGTTGAACTTTCCCAAGTTCAACCACAGCAGCTCGAGTGCCTTCAATAAGGTACTCCCTTTCCAAAAAGGTAGCCCTAAGACTGACGAACACTCTATGTTCCTCAGGAGGATGGAAGAAATATCCTTTAGACTCCTTTGGATACCCAACAAAGAGGCACTTGTCAGACCTAGGTCCAAGTTTATCCGTCTGTAAATGTTTGATATAAGTCGGACACCCCCAAACTTGAAGATGTGAAAGTTTGGCTTATGCCCAATCCATATCTCATATGTAGTTTTGTCAATGAATTTACTAGGAACCCTATTCAAAAGACAACATGCTGACTTAAGAGTATATCCCCAAAAGGATATAGGTAGAGTGGCTAAGCCCATCATGGATTGGACCATATCTAATACAGTCCAATTCCTCCTTTCAGACACTCTATTTAACTGAGGTGTTCCTATAGGAGTCCATTGAGAAAGAATCACATTCTCCTCAAGATAAGTCAAAAACTCTCCAAAAAGATACTCACCACCTCGATCTGATCGAAGGATTTTAATAAACTTCTCAATTTGTTTTTCTACTTCATTACGATATCATTTGAACATTTCAAACGACTTAGATTTATGTCTCATTAAGAAGACATAACCATACCTGGATAGGTTGTTTGTAAATGTAATGAAATAGTTATACCCACCCCTAGCACCGATAATCATTGGTCCACATATATCAATATGTACCAGACTAAGAATATCATTAGCTGCTCACCATTTTTAGAAAAAGGTGACTTAGTCATTTTATCAAGAAGACAAGATTCACAAGTTGGCAGTGATTCACAATCACTAATATTCAGGAGACCTTCTCCAACTAACTTGTTGATCTTGTTCTTGTTAATATGACCTAGTCTATAGTGCCAGAGATAAGTATTGCTAACATTATCTATCCTAGGGCATTTGCAAGAAGTAGTCATTACTGTAACAGGTCATGAAAGTAAGTATATGCCATTACTTAAATGTCCATCCATAAGTTTCACACCATTCACAATGATAGAAAAAGCATCATTCTTTATTGAAAATTTATAATTTTTATTGGTTAACTGGCCTACAGAAATGACATTCATAACAAAGGATGGAAAGTAATGACAATCATTCAAAATGACATTACAAGACTCGAAAATTAGCTTGATAACTCCCAACGCCAAGACTGGAACTTGGCTTCCATTTTCCACATTCAAGAATTTTTCACCATCCTCGAATCTCCTACTAACTGGAAGCCCCTGCAAAGAATTGCAAATATGAATAGGACTTCTGGTATCCAATATCTAATTAGTAGTATCACATATAGGAAATTATAAGGTGTTATCATATAATTACCTTATGCAGCAATAGATTGCTGCTTTCTCTTTTTTGGCCAGTTCGGGTCAAGAGTAGCAAGGTAGGCAGGACAGTTCCTCCTCTAATGAATTTGCTTCTTGCAATAAAAGCACTCTTCCTTACTCTGATCTGCCTTCTTCCTCGTCCGACTAGACCTAGCACTTTGCACCTTCTTGGATTTATTCTTTTTCTTTTTTCCTTTTCCAAAGGGATGACATCCTATCGCACTGCCTCCCACTAGGTTCACCAACCCTTTATTGAGTGATGATCTTTCTCATAGGTCTATAGTAAACCCAACAAACCATGGTAGTTTACTACAGGCCTATTCAATCTGTAGTGATCAAGAAAGTCCAAGTAGGAGGGAGGCAAGGAACTCAAAATCACATCTTTTCCTAGCTGCTCATGCAAGGGAAGTCCGAGCTTGTCTAAATGCTCAATCAACTCGATCATGTACAGTACATGATCAGTGGCTGATGCTTTATCTTGCATCCGAGTGCTGAAAATGGTAGAGGAAATCCTGTATGGCTCAACATCATCAGGTATGCCAAAAGACTCCTTCAATTATTGAAGGATCTCGTCTGGCTGGGCTTCCTCGAACCTATAATTGAACTCGTTGTTCATTGCTGCCAACATAATCATTGCACTATAGTGTGGTCAGAGAGCTACTTATGATAAGTGTCCCTGACTATAGTACAGGCATTGGCAACAGGTTCCTCAAGTGCAGGTTTCGCTATCACATATAGGATCCTTCCATGCTCTAGAACTATTCTGAGTCTTCGATACCAGTTATCGAAGTTGGGACCCATAATTTTATCATTATCAAGCAGCAACCAGAGTGACAGACTGGTAGACATAATCTGAAAGGGAAAACCCACAAAAAATATTAGTGTATATGAATTATTAACATCCTAAAGATATGGATTTTAGTCTAAAGGTATCTCTCACTATTTTGTACAGACTGGTAGCTCTACACTCTAATCCAAAGGATAACAATTACTCCTTAGCAGGTACTAGAATCCAATAGATTACACATGAGCCCGACTTTGACCGGCCAATCCATGTGCATCTAAAGGTAGGTTTACAACCAATTACTTCTTGAAGCAATTTTTAGTGAATAATTTTTGCCCCAAGGTGCCAATCAATCGACCTTTAGGCCTCTAATTGAAGGTCCTGGTTAGGTCCAACCATTAACTTGACCGACTTCAATGCTTCTAACTAATGAATGATCAAGCCCGACTTTGGTCGGTTAACCTGACCACTTGTTAAGATAGTTGCACTGAGCCATCATATTATGAATGGCAATTCCACCAGCTTGATGACCACCCGATCTTTGGATCTGCCGATTATCACCTAACTAATAGACTCATTACCATCCACTTAATAGGAGGCTAAGACTAGGTTATCCTATAACTTTATCTTTTAAAGGATCTAATAATTTAGAGGATTTAATTCATTGTGACACATTAAGAGAAGACATAAACCTAATCAAAAAAACCTCCCACTATCTCATAGAGGGGTTCATGATCAATTGGTCCTTGGTCACCTAATAACCAGTCATGACTGATTAAAATATGGGTTAACTTGAATCAACAAGTATCCAATCAATTATGGTTCACCACATTGGCTAGGTAAGTGAGATCAAGGGATGGGTTGTGCTAAGTAAGCCTATTGCCTTTGACACCAACCTTGAGTTGGCCAGATAAGAGTCAGCCCCAAAGAACCTTGATCAAGATGCCAGACTTACTTAGACACCAATTGGTTTACCAGACTCAATTAGACTAACCTAAAGGCTCGGGCTCACCACGAAGCCAAACATCAAGTCCATTTAGATGTATGGACCGATCAAACTAACTAATTAGAGTGATCTATAGAGAAGAGACCTAATACAATATTTGATTAGACTTATTCTCTATTTAATCCATTTCATCTAAACTTAGGTCTAACCCAATTATGGACTTAATCATAGCTAACCCAATTAACCCAAGGTTAAGATCATGGCTTAAGATTTTGAATCACATTCCTAAATCTTAAAAGGCTATTAGACAACTTAATTCATAATTAAGTTTATCAATTTTAATTGAAACATATTCAATTAATCACTTATTATTTGAAATAATTTCAAATATGTGAAACAATTTTATAAAAATTCAAAGATTTTCACTAAACTTTTCATGGATTTAGATCATATTATTGTATTAGATCATATCCAAACAAATTAAAGATCTAGCAAACAAGATTAAAACTATTTTAATCTACTAAATCTTTCATTTTTTTCTTCATAAGATCATGATGCAAGCGATACCCTTACACGCTATAGGAGACCCCATTGAATAGAAAGAGAGGGCCTTTAAACACTACTTCTCTCCTATGACTGGATGGCCATGGTGAATTCACCTTAATCCAAGTACTTCCTATGTAAAAGGAAACTAAGATTCCATATCTACATGTAAAATGACCATACAAATGAACTTGGCTCTGATACCACTGTATGGAAACATGATGTAGGCAATAGTGATGCAACTTTAAATTTTTTTTAACCTTACATCATAGTGGAAGACTAGATTAATCAGATTAATCAACATATAATATTAGAACATTTCTAATATAGGTCTACAAATAGGATCATGTATGAATATTAACATGCAAATGAAAGAAAATATAAGCACACAAAGTCGTGCATCACATAGAACCACTCTATGTTCGATGCATATGCTAAAGCACACTTCATTGGCAGACTCACCAAGAACCTTACCCTTAATCGTTGCGGCTCTCCCTTTTTCTAAAGGTTTTTTTTTTAGCAAACAACTTTCAAAATCTCTCTTCTCTACATCCTCATTCAGCCCCCAAATATAGAGGTAAGTGGGGAGAGAAGAAAAAGGAAGAGTTACAAAACAAAGGGGGTTACATAAGTTATGGGATTACATAATTATGGAAGGTTACATGACATTCAAGGCCATGAAAGTTACATCCTTTTAAATTCAAACTAAATTCTGAATTTAAATCCCAAATCAAAATTCAAATTCATAATTCAAAATTAAATCTGAAATGGGATGCAATGATTTAGCCAAATCATATTGGACCTAACTCGAGCCCAAACCGAATCACATTCGGTTTGACCCAAACTAAATTGCTCAATCAAATTGAGTTAATCAAGCAATCACATTGCCACTAACCCTCTATATAATTACCAACATTTAGTAATTAAAACCTTTGTCACAACATTTATAACATGTTGTATCAACACTTGACAAATCATTAAATCCCTATAATTGAGTCGACTCATAAGTTGACTCCGAAATGTAGATGGATAATCAAATTGTTCAATGAGTCCAAAAATAATAATTTTTGATCGTTCAATAGCCATTAGGTCAATCAAAAATCCCTATGGTGTGTGACCCTATAGGTTCAAACACTAAGCCAGTAGTATTGGAATACTTTCAGTACCATCCAAAGTCACCATCTAGCAATGGCACCCGGCATCCTTGTTGCCCAGTAAGCAACCCAAGAGGGGGGGTGAATTGGGTCTCTAAAAAAAAATTATTTACTTGATGCAATGCAATGCTATGCAATCCAATCCAACAATCAATTAAGGTACAAAGAAATCAAACGTAATGCTCTTAAATAAAAGTGCAGCAAAAATAAAAAGCAATAAAAGAATAGCAAGTAGAGAGATCAATCAACCATAAAGACCAAGAAATATAGTGGTTCGGTGCTATCCAATGCACCTACATCCACTCCCCAAGATTCCATTGAAAATTCACTATAATCACACTGATTACAGTTGATTAGTTTTGCGGGCTCACTAATAAAAAATCCAACTTGTTTTCACAAGGCCAACAAGTCAAAACCTCACTTGGTTTTACGGGCTAACCAAGAACCTAAATGGTTTTACGGGCTAACCACCAACCTTCCTTGGTTTTTCGAGCTAACCAAGAACCTAATTAGTTTTCAAAGGCTTACCAATAACCTCCCTTAGTTTTATAATAGGATAACCAAGAACCCTTACAACAAAACAAGTTTAGAAGTAGAGAAACAATATAAGCTTTCTAAACAAAAGCGGGTATCATTTTGAAGCTCGATGTAGAAGTGCTTTGAACTTGTTGAAGTCTCTTGAATGCTCAAGAATGGATGATCTTTAATGCTCTTGAAGGCTCTTGAATGCTTAGAGGCTTGATTTTGCTTGAGAGTGGTTGAATCTTCAAAGAATAGGAGTTAAAGCTCACTTTTCTTCTCACTTAAATGCTCTTATCTCATTCTCATCAATAATAATGAATAGTTCTTCTTTTGATTTGATTTGGAGCAGATATATACTTTTTCAAGGCCTCAAATCCTATTTCTAGCCGTTAGACTTGAAAAACTAGCCGTTGGAGGGCAAAAGGATCAAGTTTTGCATTTAAAAAAATAGTCGTTACTGTTCCCAGAACTCCATGTGTCGACACTTCAGGCTATGCATCGACACTTTCTGTTGACACTTGAACTTTTTGAGTCGACACTTAGTTCAAATATCTTCAATCTGGTCTTCTGGAAATCTCAGATGTATCGACACTTTCTCAGGTGAGTCGATACTTTGAGTCGACACTTCGCTTCCATGTGTCGACACTTCAGCAGTTCTTCATTTTCAGCAAGTTCTGGGACTTGAAAATCTTAGACGATGAGCTTTTTAATGTGTCGATACTTTGAGTCGACATTTCAGGTTCATGTATTGATACTTCAGTCGTGCCATCTAAAATATACTTTACGTACCTGCTTGAGTCGATACTTTACTTCCATATGTCGATACTTAGTATCATGTGTCGACACTTTGAGTCGACACTTCATAGAAATCTTCACATAAAAGTCTAAACTTGAGCTGAAATAGATTTCTACTTAACTCAATTGTCCATTCAAGCAAATATTGATTGTCCAAGTCCTCTTTGAGCAGATCTTTTCATTCAAACTTGGTTTACTTTAATCAAACAAACTTCTTCAAATTTGTGAGCACCTTCTTCAACAAAAACACACTTCAAAGAAACCATTAGTACTCAACTTATACTTAACCATTTTGCTTATCATCAAAATCAATAATGGAGTCAACAATCTCCCCCTTTTTGATGATGAAAAAATCCTTAAGTATAAAAAGCTTTTTTTTAAAAGAATTCATCAAGGTGCAAAAAAAAAAATATTAAGTGCATCAACGTAATTTGCAATAATGATATGATATTTCAGAATGAAAGTGATGTCAAAATTGATAGTGTCAGAGCTTATTATAATAATTGAGAGTATCAGAGCTTTGGGATATATTTAAGACATAGAACACATGTATCATGATACTCTATAAAAAAATTCAGCAATAAACAAGGCTCCCCCTGAATTGATGATCCATAAAATGGTTTGTAAATATCGTTTCAGTCATTTAAAGAGGGGTTTTAGGATGAAATTCACTTTAAAAGGATTTTCAAAGAAAACAAGGTATAGCTCCCTCTTTCTCAAGGAATTTGTAAACATTTTTCAATTCAAGTTTTCAAGAAAAAAAATTTCAAAATTTATTTACCCCTTGCACATCACAAATATATAAATCATTTGTCTTTAAACTTACTACTCCCAAAAATATATTATATTTATATTTAAATCTTACTATACTACTCCCCCTTTTTGTTATCATTAAAAAGGTAGGAAGACAAATAGGCTAAACATTCAAGATATAGCATTGAAGTGTAATGTAAAAACTTCATTCCAATTCATAAAGACAATGAAATAACAAGGAAATTGAAATCATTTATTCATTTAAAGTCACAAACATGAAGTACAACATGATATTTCATTTTAAGTTAGAATTTGTACAACAAAAGATAAAACATACATAAAAGTAAACTATCTTAAAATATATAAATATCCTAATCCTCATCCATATCATCATCATCTGAAGATGATCCAATCTTAATTGATCCTGTATCAGTAAAAGATTGAGCTCGTGGCCACATCGATCTGAGATCTCGGAGTCGAGTCCTGGTCAGTCGTGGAGGGGTACGACGACCACATTCTCTGTGTCGTGCATACGTCTGACCTCTAGTTGGAGCAATAAAGGTAGAAGCAATGTCCTCCGAAGGAATGGAACTAATCGATTCGACAGTCTCTGTGACTACCGGATGTGGTGTGCGATCAAAGAAGGGACCAAAATCAAGATACTAAAAACCGGGTGTATAAAAACCAAGCTCTCGGATAAGTAAGGATGTGTGGATAGTAGGAGTATCAAAAATAGGAGTATCAACCGATGATACGATAGGTGTATCAAGGATAGATGTATCAGCTGAAGAATGAACTAGTATGTCTATAATCGATGAATCAATGATAGGGGTGTCAATAATGGGTGTATCGACAATGGGGGTATCAACAATAGGTGAGTGTACAATAGAAATATCAATAACTAGAGAATCAATAACTGGTGAAAGAATGGGAATAGGATCATAATCATCCGATCTAGAAGGAGAGGATAGGACTGGAGTCTGGGTAGGGAACTAGAAAGATCAAGAGTAGGACTCCTGGGCAAGTCCGCCATCACCTTCGCTATTGGCTCTAAAATCAGATCTGGAAAGTCGAATCCACCAGAGTCAGTCTCCTCATCGTCTCCATCAACATCACCATCAACATCAACAACAGGTACAGGAGTAGGTAGAGCAGTATCAGCAACTGGAGTACTCATTGAAGGTCTGGACAGTGCAGTCAATATAGCTGAGATGCCATCACTCAGTCCACTATGGCTCTCTCTGGTCTCAGCTATGAAGCAGTCAAGATGCTGTCTAACAATCAAAATATCAATCTCGATGAATCTAACTCTGTCCAATAAGCTATCAAAAATATCTTAAGTCTCCATCTAAGCTGGCTGAGGCTGTGCTGAAGTAGTAGGATCAGACTGAGATGCAACCTCTAGCTATGCTACTATCTCGGCTGACTCTCACTAGGTCCTGCCTTGCTGGAGAGGACGCACTCCTCCTCTGTAGCATCATCATCATCAGCTATGTCCTCAGCTTGACCAGATATCCTGTGAGTCCACTGGCCTCGTAGCAGATGATAACCCATCTGGTGTAATGACATGATGTCATAACATCAGTATGAATAGCATGCGGAAGGGCTCGTCCTCAAAGCTAATGTCGTACTATCTGAACAAAACAGTCAATCCCATCCTATATGGCAGGCAGATTTGCTGGCTAATCGATGCCTCCGTCATCTGGTGAATCATAATCACTGGAAGGCAGACGGGCGTGCACTGAACCAAAGAGACCATCACTAGCAACTCCCACTCAGTGATTTAATAGAAGTGTCCGGTCTTCGGTAGAAGTATCCGAGCGACAATGTGGTGCAATAATCTCATCTCTGCTGACAGTTGAGATGCGGGTATGGTGGCTCCCTCAGCCAATATATCAAACTCAAAGATACACTAGAGTCCACTCTCTCTATCCATCAAGCTGTCCACCACTGAACCAGTCATCGGAATATCCCATACTCTGCTCAGAACCTCTGATGAAATTGGGATATCCTGGCCTCTCACCTGTGCCATCCATCCATCAGTCCCATGGGTGAGCGATCCATAGAACTCTCTAATCAGCCCGGGGTAAAATCTCTCGCTGAGTGAGCAAAATGAAGTCTGATGCGGGACAAAAATTGATGTAACCCTGGATTATTTTGGAAAGGGAAATACACCTAACAAACTAGGACCGTGGGAGGTCTAAGAAGCCTCCCGAGACTAGGGCGACTCAAACTAAAACCCTAAAACAACTGATCTCTTTTGTTTTCAATTTTCTTGGTGGAGGTGGCGAAGGAAGGATGGAGATGGGAGAGTGGGAACTAGAACTCATGGCCCTGGGACTCACTCTAACGGGGAGACGCACATAGAAAGTCAAGGGTCAAAGCATAAAGCTACCCTCCCGAGGGATCAAAGCACATAGCTACCCTCCCGAGGGATCAAAGCACCAGCTACCTTGAGCTCTCATTGAACCCATCATCCACATAGTAGGGCTCTCATGTAGATGCGCTAGGATGACTCTTAAAGGACACGAGGGGATAAAGAAGACGGGATAGGGGATAACTAGGGTGCTCGAATCCATCATCCACAAAGTAGGACTCTCACACCCCCAACGAACCCATTATCCACACTGTAGGGAACGGAGGCAAATGGGCCTCAGCCTAGAACCAGAACCAGAACCAATGGAAAAGCCAAAAATTTATATCAAATCTATTCATTACAGGGATAGAGGGGGCCTTTATATAGAAAAACCAAAACCCTCAGTTTCTTAGCCTCTAAGAAAACTAGAAAAGAAAAATAAATGACATCAAAATTTGTGTTGCATCAAAAGTAATGCTGATATGCTCTGAGAAGTGTGTTGGCTTGATGATCTACACTGAAAAGCATGATGCTTGGACTGCTCTAGAAAGCGTGCAGAATCACCTCACGAACATGCATAGATGGAGGGAACCAACTCAAGCGGGCACCAACGGACGGCGGACGGCTAGTGGTGGGCTGCAGGCGAGGCGGCACAGGGGAATGGCATGGCACGCTGGGCATGCTGTTTGGTCTCCCACGGTCGTGGGAGACCTCCTGGGCATCGGCGTGGCTAGTGGACGGCGAGGGAGGTCGAGGACGGCGGGATGGTGGCTGGCGGATAGGCAGGCGGCGGCAGCAGGCGGCAACGACGGGCGGTGGAATATGGGCGGCATGGCATGCATGGCCATGCCGGTTGGTCTTCTCACGGTCGTTCGTCTTCCACGGGCGTGGGCGGCAGCTTTTTCGGCGAGGGCGGGGGCCGACGAGCATCGACGGCGGTCCGGCGGGGGCGGCCGGGGTTCGGGCGGCCCGGATCTAGGGCTGGAGGGGGCGGAGGCTAGGGTTTGGGCATTTTAAAAAAATCACGGGAGAAGGATGGAGGAGATGGAATAAGGCTGGGATAACTCGGGGATAAACCTTGAATAAAACTAAAATAGCGGGGATAGGTGGAATAGCGGGAATAGGAAAATAAAAAAATGCGAGAAAATTAAAAAAATGGAAAAAAATACCTGGACGATAGCTGGATCCCCATCATTCTCCTCGACCATGAAGAACTCGACTCCGTCGAGTTCGAAAAATGGAGCACACCCTAATCCACAACTCGCTCTGATACCAAAATTGATGCGGGACGAAATCGATGTAACCCTGGATTATTTGGGAAAGGGAAAGACACCTAACAAACTAGGACCGTGGGAGGGCTAAGAAGCCTCCCGGGACTATGGAGACTTAAACTAAAATCCTAAAACAACTGATCTCTTTTGTTTTCAATTTTCTTGGTAGAGGTGGCGAAGGAAGGATGGAGATGGGAGATTGGGAACTAAAACTCATGGCCCTAGGACTCATTCTAACGGAGAGACACACACAAAAAGTCAGGGGTCAAAGCATAAAGCTACCCTCCCGAGGCATCAAAGCGCCAGCTACCTTGAGCTCTCATCGAACCCATCATTCACATAGTAGGGCTCTCACATAGATGCGCTAGGATGACTCTCAAAGGACATGAGGGGATAAAGAAGACAGGATAGGGGATAACTAGGGTGCTCAAACCCATCATCCACAAAGTAGGACTCTCACACCCCCAACGAACTCATTATCCACACAGTAGGGAACGAAGGCAAACGGGCCTCAGCCCAGAACTAGAACCAGAACCAATAGAAAATCCAAAAATTTATATCAAATCTATTCATTACACGGGGAGAGGGGGCCTTAATATAGAAAAACCAAAACTCTCAGTTTCTTAGCCTCTAAGAAAACTAAAAAAAATACATCAAAATTCGTGTTGCATCAAAAGTGGTGCTGATATGCTCTGAGAAGTGTGTTGGCTTGATGATCTGTGCTGAAAAGCGTGTTACTTGGACTGCTGCAGAAAGCATGCAGAATCACCTCATGAATGTGCACAGAGGGAGGGAACCAACTCCGACGGGGCACCAGTGGACGGCAGGGAAGCAGGCGGCAGACGGGGCCAGCGAACGGTGAGCGGCAGATGGCTGGTGGCGGGATACAGGCGAGGCGGCACAGGGGAATGGCACAGCACGCTGGGCATGCCCTTTGGTCTCCCACGATCGTGGGAGACCTCCTAGGCACCGGCATGGCTGGTGGATGGCGGGGGAGGCTGGGGACGGCGGGATGGTGGCAGGCAGACAGGCGGAAGGCGATAACAGGCGGCAACGACGGGTGGCGGTGCAGGGGCGGCACGGCATGCACGGCCGTGCCGGTTGGTCTTCCCACGACGTTCGTCTTCCACGGGCGTGGGCGGTGGTAACGACTTCTCTAGCAAGGGCAGGGGTCAGCGAGCGTCAGCGACGGTCCAGCGGGGGCAGTCGGGGGTCGGGCGGCCCGGATCTGGGGGCGGAGGCTAGGGTTTGGGTGTTTTAAAAAAATCACGGGAGAAGGATGGAGGAGATGGAATAAGGCTGGGATAACTTGAGGATATACCTAGAATAAAACTAGAATAGCGGGGATAGGTGGAATAGCAGGAATAGGAAAATAAAAAAAATGTGAGAAAATTAAAAAAAAATGGGAAAAAATATCCGGACGATGGCTAGATCCCCATCAAAGTCAAACCAGCCTGTCGAATCCACTATCCAATCCTAAAATGCTGTTGATCGATAAAAGTGAAGTCCACTCATCGTCCCCCAATGACAGTCTTCGAGCTCATCCTGCTATAAGCTACAAAAAGTGGTCGTGCGGGTGGATCAGGAGCTCTAGCCTCATATCTGGCCTTCGTCCTTTGTTCTTCTTCCTGATTTGACTAACGAGGTCGATGGACTACTTGCTTTCGGCGTCCCATTGCTTGGAATAAAGATTTGGATAAGGTTTGGGTGAAAACCTAGGGTTTCTAAGGCTCAAAATCCAAATGGGAGGTGAAATCTAGCAAAATCCGAACTACCAAGTGCTCTAAACAAAGAATCAATGGGTTTAAATCACAAAATAGAGGGAAGGATTAGTGAGGAGTACCTTAGATCATGTGTCGACTCGAGAGAAAGAAAGAAATGGGGAGAAAAACCATTCGGAAACCCTTTATTCTCGGTCTACTGCGTTCAAGTGTCGACTCACGAATGTGTTGACACATTCAGGTGTCGACACATCAATATGTCGACACATCAACTTAAAAACCAAAAAAAAGAGATTCAAGAGTTGATCAAAATCACTGGAAATATGATTAAATTCAATAATGATTGAGTAAAATTGATGTCGAAATGATCTAATTTGAGTCAGAGATAGGAAAAATTTAATCAAAAAGATTAATGATCCCGAGCTCTCTTCTAATCATGCAAAATCAATCTTCCAGAAGAGGTTTAGTTAAGATATCAGCTAATTGAAATTCAGTACTAATAAATTCAATCACAACATCATTATTTTCTACATGATCTTTAATAAAATGATGTCTAATTTTAATATATTTACTTCTAGAATGTTGAATAGGATTTTTAGTCAAGCAAATAGCACTGGTATTATCATATTTAATAGGTGTACTAGCCAACTTGATTCCAAAATCTTCAAGTTGTTGCTTAATCCACAATATTTGGGCACAACAACTTCCTACTGCAATATACTCAGCCTCAGTTGTGGATAGTGTAATGATGTTTGTTTCTTGCTAAACCATGAGATTAAGTTAACTCCAAGAAATTGGCAAGTACTACTAGTACTCTTTCTATCCAATTTATAAATAGCAAAATCAGCATTAGAATATCCAATTAATTCAACAGATAAATTTCTGGAATACCATAAACCAATATCAATAGTACCAGATAGATATCTAATAATGCGCTTAATAGCCATCAAATGTGATTCTTTAAGTTCAGACTGATATCTAGCACACATACATACACTAAACATTATATCTGGTCTACTAGTAGTTAAGTACAGTAAAGAGCCAATTATATCTCTGTATAACTTTTGATCTACAAATTTACCATGTTCATCCTTATCAAGTCTATAAGAGGGGCTCATACGCGTACCTATTGCTTAAATAGTCTCCATCCCAAACTTCTTTATAATCTCTCTTGTATACTTAGCTTGGTTGATGAAGATACCATCTTTTGTTTGCTTGATCTGGAGTCCGAGAATGAAATTGAGTTCTCCCATCATGCTCATCTCGAACTCACCCTGTATTAGCTTAGCAAACACTTGACAAAGAATTTTATTAGTAGCACCGAAAATTATATCTTCAACATATATTTGTACTACTAATAAATCACTTTCTTTTTCAAAAACAGTGTTTTATCAACATGGCCTCTAGAAAATTCATTTTCAATTAAAAACTTCCTGAGTCTTTCATACCAGGCACGAGGTGCTTGCTTTAATCCATAAAGTGCTTTGTGCAATTTAGAAACATGATCAGGATGTGCATGATTTTCAAATCTAGGTGGTTGTTCAACAAAAACCTTTTCAGTTATAAAACCATTCAGAAAAGACTCTTAATATCCATTTGAAATAGTTTGAAATTCATAAAACAAGCAAATGCTAATAATAGTCTAATTGCTTCAAGTCTAGCAACAAGGGCAAAAGTTTCATCAAAATCAATCCCTTCCTCCTGATTGTAGCCTTTAGCAACTAGCCTAGCTTTGTTCCTAAAAACAATTCCATTTTCATCTAATTTACTCCTAAATACCCATTTTCTGCCAATAATAGAAATATTAGATGGTCTTTCTATTAATGTCCAAACATTATTTCTATCAAACTGAATTAGTTCATCTTGCATGGCATTAATCCAGTTAGGATCTTTTTCAGCTTCTTCAAAACATTTAGGCTCTACTTGTGATACAAAAGCTATAAAATCACATTCATTTCTAATTGAGGCTCGAGTTCTTACCCCTTTAGATGGATCACCTAGGATTAAATCCTTAGGATGTCCATGAGCATACCTCCACTCCTTAGATAGATCTTGATGCTTTAGAGTGTATTCTCCTTTCTCATTCTTGTCTTGATCTTCTTCATTCGGCTGAGGAGGTTGATCATTCAGTGTCAACTTTTGAAGCTTGTCAGCACCTGCACATCCATCAGAAGTATCCTCTTTTCTGGAGGATTTGTTAGTAGATTCTTCAAAAATAACATGTACTGACTCTTCCATAACCAAAGTTCTTTTATTGAAAACTCTGTATGCCCTGTTTGATGTGGAGTATCCTAAAAAGATACCTTCATCAAACTTGGTATCAAATTTTCCAAGATTATCTTTTTCATTATTTAAAATAAAATATTTGCAACCAAAAACTCAAAAATACTTTAAAGTTGGTTTTCTTTGATTCCAAAGTTCGTAAGGAGTTTTCTTCAAAATAGGGCGGATTAAAACTTGATTCAAAATATAACATGTAGTATTAATAGCTTCAACCCAAAAATATCTCAGCAAATCATTTTCACAAAGCATAGTACATGCCATTTCTTCCAAAGTACGATTTTTTCTTTCTACTGTCCCATTCTGCTAAGGTGTCCTAGGTGCAAAAAAGTTATGTTATATTCCATTTTCATTACAAAAGTTTTCAAAATCTTGGTTTTCAAATTCAGTTTCATGATCACTGCGAATTAAAACAACTGAAACACCTTTTTCATTTGAGACTTTTCGATAAAACTTTATAAAAGTAGAAAATGATTCATCTTTATGTGCTAGAAAGAAAATCCATGTAAATCTCGAAAGATCATCTACTATGACTAATCCATACCTCTTGCCTCCTAGACTTGATGTTCTAGTTGGTCCAAAGAGATCCATATAAAGTAGTTCTAGTGGCCTACTAGCAGTTACAAAACCTTTTGGTTTGAAAGAAGTTTTAACTTATTTACCAAATTGACATGCTTGGCAAATTTTGTCTTTTTCAAAACAAAGTTCAGGTAAATTTCTAACTAAATTTTTTTTGCAAAGTTTTGAAAGAAGATACATACTAGCATGCCCTAATCTTCTATGCCAAATCCAACTAGTCTCATCCTTAGTAGAATTCATTGCAACAAGGCATTCTCCATTAGGCAAAGATAGATCATCCAAATTTACCAAATAAATATTTTCATGCCTTTTTCCAATGAATTGTACTCCATTTATATCCGGACTAGCAATAATGCAATAAGATGATTTAAAAATGACTTGAAAACCTTTATCATAAAATTGACTAATGCTTAAAAAATTATGTTTTAAACCATCAACTAGAAGTACATTGCTAATACAATTAGGAGTTATGTGAACCTTACCAATACCAATGATTTTTCCTTTACCATTATCCCTGAAGGTCACACTCCCTCCATTCAAAGATTCAAGAGAAGTTAATTGCTTCACATCTTCTGTCATGTGCTTTGAGCAACCACTATCAAGATACCAAAGTCTTTTGTTTTTCTTGGTTGTAAGACACACCTGCGATAAAATCACACTTTGTTTTTAAATACCCAAACCAACTTGGGTCCTTTAGGGTTAGCATTCAAGATGGTTCCTTTTGGAACCCACACTTTACCAAAAGAATTAATTTTCCTTAAATTGCATTAAAAGGATTTATGACCTAGATTTTACATTAAAAACAAGTAATTCTAGATGATGCAGGTACAAAAATATTTTTGAAATACTTTTGTTATTTTTGTGATCTAAAACCTAAACCTGCTTTATTGAAAATGGCTCTTTGACTATGCAAAAGTAGGTTCAATTTTTCTGAGCTATATGTAAATTTTTCAACAAAAGGCTTTATCTATTCAAGTTCATTTTTGTACTTAACATTTTCTAATTCTAAATCTTTATTTTTTTTTAAGAGATCACTATTTAAAATAATATTCTTAGGTCTTTTCAAAACTTTATTTTTCATTGACAAAGCATTATTTTTCTTTTCTAAAACATCCAATTTAGATTTCAAATCACTAACTTCATTTAGCAAAGAATTGTTTTCAGGAGAAAATCTATTTGCATGCTTTTTTAACTTTTTATTTTCACTCAAAATCAGTTTATAATCATGCATGAGTTCATCAAAAGCATTTCTAAGCTCATCAAATGTAAAATCAATTTCGGTATCGAAATTTACCTCATCATGGTCTTGATGTACCATTAAACAGAGATTTGCTACTTTTGTCTACTCTTCTTCAGAACTGGAGTCTTCACTATCACTCCAGGTGGTCATCATTGCTTTCTTTCTTAATTTCTTCCTAGACTTCTTAAGGAGAGGGCAATTAAACTTGTAGTGACCCGGCTTCTTGCACTCGAAGCATGTAGGTATTTCCTTCTCCTTTTCCTTATCTTTTTCTTTTTCTTTCTCTTTTCCTTTTTTCTTTGATTGATATTTCTTTTTGTAAGGAAACTTCCTCCTCTTCATGAATCTTCTGAATTTCTTGCAAGGAGGGCTTCTTCACCTTCATCTTCTTCTTCTTCTTCGGACTCATCTATTAAGGATTCTTCTTGTATGTTTGATTTGAAAGCAATCCCCTTCTTTTTATCCATGTCCATTGATTTTTGTTTTAAATTCAGATCATAAGTCATGACCGATCCAACCAGTTGCTCTAGAGGTAGTTTGTCAATGTCCTTGGCTTCTTGAATTGCGGTCACCTTCGGATCCCACGATGTTGGAAGTGACCTGAGAGTTTTATTCACAAGATCAGCGTTAGACATTACCTTTCCAAGACCTCTCATTCCATTTACAATATTTGTGAATCTTGTGTACATATCAGTGATAGATTCACTAGGTTCCATTCAAAACATCTCATATGTGTGCACTAACATGTTCACTTTAGTATTTTTCACTTGATCGGTATCCTCATGGGTAACTTCAAGTATGTCCCATATTTCTTTAGCAGAGGTGCATGTAAATATCTTATTGAATTTACTCGGATCTAATGCATAATAGAGAAGATTCATTGCCTTGGCATTGATCTCGGATTGCCTAATATCATTTTCATCCCAATCCTTTTCGAGCTTTGGGATGGAAACACCATTAACCACTACTAAAGGAATATGAGGACCTTTATATACCACTCTCCATAAATTATAATTAATAGAGTGCATATAAATTCTCATCCTAGTTTTTCAATACGTATAATTTGATCCATTGAAAAATGGAGGTCTATTTGAGGCTTGACCCTCAACTACGTTAGTACCAATTGGGGTTGCCATAGATCTTTACTCAAGGCGGTAAAGCCTATACACTGAGAACAGAGCTCTGATACCACTTGTTGCCTAGTAAGCAACCCAAGAGGGGAGGTGAATTGGGTCTCTAAAAAAAATTATTTACTTGATGCAATGCAATGCTATGCAATCCAATCAACAATCAATTAAGGTATAAAAAAAATCAAATGTAATGCTCTTAAATAAAAGTGCAGTAGAAATAAAGGGCAATAAAAGAATAGCAAGTAGAGAGATCAATGAACCACAAAGATCGAGAAATATAGTGGTTCGATGCTATCCAATACACCTACATCCACTCCCCAAGATTCCCTTGAGAATTCACTATAATCACACCAATTACAGTTGATTAGTTTTGTGGGCTCACTAATCAAAAACCCAACTTGTTTTCACAAGGCCAACAAGTCAACCTCACTTGGTTTTACGGGCTAACCAAGAACCTAAATGGTTTTACGGGCTAACCACCAACCTCCCTTGGTTTTCTGGGCTAACCAAGAACCTAATTGGTTTTCAAAGGCTCGCCAATAATTTTCCTTGGTTTTACAATAGGCTAACCAAGAACCCTTATAACAAAACAAGTTTAGAATTAGAGAAACAATATAAGCTTTCTAAACAAAAGCGAGTATCTTTTTGAAGCTCGATGTAGAAGTGCTTTTAACTTGTTGAAGCCTATTGAATGCTCAAGAATGGATGATCTTTAATGCTCTTGAAGGCTCTTGAATGCTTCGAGGCTTGATTTTGCTTGAGAGTGGTTGAATCTTCAAAGAATAGGAGTTAAAGCTCACTTTTCTTCTCTTATCTCATTCTCATCAATAATAATGAATAGTTCTTATTTTGATTTGATTTGGAGCATATATATATACTTTTCCAAGACCTCAAATCCCGTTTCTAGCCATTAGACTTGAAAACTAGCCATTGGAGGGCAAAAGGGTCAAGTTCTGCATTTAAAAAACTAGCCATTACTATTTCTAGAACTCCATGTATCGACAATTCAGGCTATGAGTCAACACTTGCTGTCGATACTTGAACTTCTTGAGTCGACACTTAGTTCTAATATCTTCAATCTGGTCTTCTGGAAATCTTAGATATGTTAACACTTTCTCAGGGGAGTTGACACTTAGCTTCCACGTGTCGACACTTCAGCAGTTCTTCATTTTTAGCAAGTTCTATGGCTTGAAAATCCCAGGCGATGAGCTGATCCATGTGTCAACACTTTGAGTCGATACTTCAGGTCCATGTGTTGACACTTTAGCTATGCCATCTGAAACATACTTTGCATACTGGTTTGAGTCAACACTTCACTTCCATGTGTCGACACTTAGTGTCATGTGTCGACACTTTGAGTCGACACCTCACAGAAATCTTCACAGAAAAGTCTGAACTTGAGCTAAAACAGATTTCTACTTAACTCAATTGTCTATTCAAGCAAATATTGATTGTCCAAGTCCCCTTTGAGCAGATCTTTTCATCCAAACTTGGTTTACTTCAATCAAACAAACTTTTTCAAATTTGTGAGCACCTTCTTCAACAAAAACATACCTCAAAGAAACCATTAGTACTCAACTTATACTTAACCATTTTGCTTATCATCAAAATTAATAATGGAGTCAACAGTCTGGATATGAAGAAGGTTGTAGAGGAACTATCAAGAACCAAATGGATATGATAATCATATAATACATTCCTTTAACCCTTAATGCTCCAGATGACTTAGAGTTTAACTGCCCAACCCTAGAATAGTCCATCATAATATGTTTCAAACTCAAAATCCCTATAATTGCTTACAAGGACAACCCTGGCCAAGGTTTTACTCAATTGAGATATAATGAGTCATTCACTCCAAACTCTTTTGGAGGGGTTAAGCTCTTCTTGATCCAATAATTCCTATTGAGGGGATAACTCAACTAACCATCGCTGCTCAATCCATGGATTAAGTCGAGTGCTATGATTAGCATGTCACTGAGACATTAAAAATTCACTGCATAAAATTTATATTTATTAATGTAGTTTAAAAAATAAGATATGATATTTAAATTTGAAATACATTAAATAGCTAACCTTTGATAGTCAGATATTATTTCATTATGAAGTATACATAATGATATACTTGTGCAATTGATTTCTGATCCAATACAATACTTTAACCTTTTCCCATTATTCTTCCAATAGTAGAAAACTTATACAACTCTGCATTGTCTATGAAATCACTATGCCATTAAGGTCTATTAAACACAGTCTCTACACCTTGAAGATATCTTGAACAAAATGTCAAACACTCTTCAATAATATATCCTTCCACAATCAAACCCTCTAGAGAGGCTCTATTTCATACATAATCTTTCAATCGTACAAGATACCTACAACATCTAAAAATTTATTTACACATCATCATGATGCTACTTTTATTAAAAATTATATAGAGATTAAAAATTGACAATGATACCTCTCAATAGGATACATCCATCTATAGTGTACCGGTCCACCAAGCTTGACTTTCGAAGCTAAGTGAATGAGTAGATATACCATAATAGTAAAAAATTCAGGTGAAAAAATCTTCTTCATCTGATAAAGTGTAATCGTAACATCAGACTCCAATTGATCAAGTTCTCCAGGATCAATAACCTTTGAATATAATGCCTTAAAGAATGATGATAACCAAATTATAACTGTAAGAACTTGTTTAGGCACTAATGATCATGAAGCTATTGAAAAGATATCTTGCATCGATATGTGACCATCATGACTTTTGAGATTAGAAATTTTTTGGTCTTTAAGATGCTCGCACCTTGAAATATTTCATGCATATCCATCAGGTACTTTAATTTAATACCACTAAGAATCAAGCATTAGCATTTTCTTCAAATTCCATCCTAACCAAGGATACTGTAGCATGTACATCATTAAATGGTACAAAATTGAATGGCATGGAATGCATATGAGTATCATCATCTTCATCATCTTCTAGCTATTTTTTCATATCATATAAGTTCCTAGGTTTTGTTTTAATAATAATAGCCCAATCTTTGTCTTTTGCATCTTGTACAAAAAATACTTAACAAGCTTGAGAAAAAAAGAAAAAGGATCATCCTTCAATAAGACAATAATATATATCAACCTTGTAAAATTTATAAGTATAAATCCATTTGCATCTTTTTTCAAAGTCCTTGATGAGTTTATATCTACCCAATCATATCTAAATAATATGACTTTAATGATTCTGTAGTAATCTAACTCATATATATCTTTAAGTGCACCATAATAAGTCTTTCCATTAGCTTTCACCATAACACCACTATTCTATATTTTTCTAAATTTTTTATAACCTTTAGTATGAAATTTAAAATCATTGATTATAAAACCATTATATCTGATAAAAACTTTGTTTGGTCCTCGAGCCAGGACTATTAATTCATTTGAACAATTTCTCTCCAAAATTGTTGATACCTAAAAAATAATAAGAAATGTTGACAAGGTATTCGATGATAAATCTATCAATATATTCTTTAAATAAATGTCAAACCTATTTTGAAAGCCATGTAGGAAATAACTCAACTAACCATCGCTGCTCAATCCTTGGATTAAGTCGAGTGCTATGATTAGCATATCGCTGAGACATTAAAAATTCACTGCATAAAATTTATATTTATTAATGTAGTTTAAAAAATAAGATATGATATTTAAATTTGAAATACATTAAATAGCTAACCTTCGATAGTCAGATATTATTTCATTATGAAGTATACATAACAATATGCTTGTGCAATTGATTTCTGATCCAATACAATACTTTCACCTTTTTCCATTACTCTTCCAATAATAGAAAACTTATACAACTTTGCATTGTCTATGAAATCACTATGCCATTAAGGTCTATTAAACACAGTCTCTACACCTTGAAGATATCTTGAACAAAATGTCAAACACTCTTCAATAATATATCCTTCCACAATCAAACCCTCTAGAAAGGCTCTATTTCATACATAATCTTTCAATCATACAAGATACCTACAATATCTAAAAATTTATTTACACATAATCATGATGCTACTTTTATTAAAAATTATATAAAGATTAAAAATTGACAATGATACCTCTTAATATGATACATCCATTTATAGTGTACCCATCCACCAAGCTTGACTTCCGAAGCTAAGTGAATGAGTAGATGTACCATAATAGTAAAAAATTCAGGTGAAAAAATCTTCTTCATCTGATATAGTGTAATCGTAACATCAGACTTCCAATTGATCAAGTTCTCCAGGATCAATAACCTTTGAATATAATGCCTTAAAGAATGATGATAACCAAATTATAATTGTAAGAATTTGTTTAGGCACTAATGATCATGAAGCTATTGAAAAAATATCTTACATCAATATGTGACCATCATGACTTTTGAGATTAGAAATTTTTTGATCTTTAAGATGCTCGCACCTTGAAATATTTCATGCATATCCATCAGGTACTTTAATTTAATACCACTAAGAATCAAGCATTAGCATTTTCTTCAAATTCTATCCTAACCAAGGATACTGTAGCATGTACATCATTAACTGGTACAAAATTGAATGGCATGGAATGCATATAAGTATCATCATCTTCATCATCTTCCAGCTATTTTTCTATATCATATAAGTTCCTAGGTTTTGTTTTAATAATAGTAGCCCAATCTTTGTCTTTTGCATCTTGTACAAAAAATACTTGACGAGCTTGAGAAAAAAAAAATAATGGATCATCCTTCAATAAGACAATAACATGTATCAACCTTGTAAAATTTATAAGTGTAAATCCATTTGCATCTTTTTTCAAACCCCTTGATGAGTTTATATCTACCCAATCACATCTAAATAATATGACTTTAAAGATTTTGTAGTAATCTAACTCATATATATCTTTAAGTGCACCATAATAAGTCTTTCCATTAGCTTTCACCATAACATCACTATTCTATATTTTTCTAAATTTCTTATAATCTTTAGTATGAAATTTAAAACCATTGATTATGAAATCATTATATCTGATGATAACTTTGTTAGGTCCTCGAGCCAGGACTATTAATTCATTTGAACAATTTCTCTCCAAAATTGTTGATACCTAAAAAATAATAAAAAATATTAACAAAGTATTCGATGATAAATCTATCCATATATTCTTTAAATAAATGTCAAACCTATTTTGAAAGCCATGTAGAAATTAACTCAACTAACCATCGCTGCTCAATCCTTGGATTAAGTCGAGTGCTATGATTAGCATGTCGCTGAGACATTAAAAATTCACTGCATAAAATTTATATTTATTAATGTAGTTTAAAAAATAAGATATGATATTTAAATTTGAAATACATTAAATAGCTAACCTTCGATAGTTAGATATTATTTCATTATGAAGTATACATAATGATATACTTGTGCAATTGATTTCTGATCCAATATAATACTTTCATCTTTTTTTATTACTCTTCCAATAGTAGAAAACTTATACAACTCTGCATTGTCTATGAAATCACTATGCCATTAAGGTCTATTAAACACAGTCTCTACACCTTGAAGATATCTTGTACAAAATGTCAAACACTCTTCAATAATATATCCTTCTATAATCAAACCCTCTAGAGAGGCTCTATTTCATACATAATCTTTCAATCGTACAAGATACCTACAATATCTAAAATTTTATTTACACATCATCATGATGCTATTTTTATTAAAAATTATATAGAGATTAAAAATTGACAATTATACCTCTCAATAGGATACATCCATCTATAGTATACCGGTCCACCAAGCTTGACATCCGAAGCTAAGTGAATGAGTAGATGTAACATAATAGTAAAAAATTCAGGTGAAAAAATCTTCTTCATCTGATAAAGTGTAATCGTAACATCAGACTCCGATTGATCAAGTTCTCCAGGATCAATAACCTTTGAATATAATGCCTTAAAGAATGATGATAACCAAATTATAACTGTAAGAATTTGTTTAGGCACTAATGATCATGAAGCTATTGAAAAGATATTTTGCATCAATATGTGACCATCATGACTTTTGAGATTAGAAATTTTTTGGTCTTTAAGATGCTGGCACCTTAAAATATTTCATGCATATCCATCAGGTACTTTAATATTTTTCAATATTGTCAAAAAATTATCTTTTTCTTGAACAGACATGGTATAAGATACAGGAAGTAAATAAATCTATTACTAGCAAGTATTTTGGGATGAAGCTCATGTAAGATACCCAATTCTTGTAAATCCATTCATGCCTTCATGTTATCATTGATATTTCCATCAAGATTCAATAATGTTCCAAGTAGATTATCACATACATTCTTCTTTATGTACATGATATCAAGATTATGTCAAATAAGATTATGTTCCCAATAAGGTAAGTCAAAGAAGATACTTCTTTTCTTCCATAAATATTTGCTAGGTTGATTTGTAGATGCTATCTGTACATCTTTCTTATTTTTATTTTTAAAAAAATTATCAGGATCTTCAAATACCTGTGCATCTATAGTACTAGTAGTCATTCTTCTGCCAATCCTTCTTGATCATCCCTTTCTCTTTTTTTAGAAGACTTTGAGAATTTACCATATATGTAACTGATGGAATCCATTTATCTACGAACATTAGTTCCAGAAGGTGGAATAGGTGCACATCCCATTTCTATGGTACCATTAAATAAATCTTGCTAAAAATGAAATGGATGATTTCGTTCTAACCATTGACGATGTTCCATATAATAAAATCTTCTTCCATATTTTAACCAAATTGAATGTATCGAATCTGCACAACAAGGGCATGCAACCCATCCCTTTGTACTCCAGCCAGATAAATTGGCATATATTGGAAAATCATTAATAGTCTATAACAAAGCTGCCCGTAGTTTAAATGTTTCACCATTGAAAGCATCAATTGCATTGACACCTTCCCACAACTATTTTAATTTCCCTATTAAAGGTTGTAAAAAAATATCAATATCATTTTCTAGGGCCTTATCACCTAGAATAACCATTGACAAAATAAGTAAGGATTATTTCATGCACAACCATGGTGGTAAACTATATGGTATTAGAATAACTTTTCAAGTGCTATATGTAAAATTTAGAGTCTGAAAAGGATTGAAGCTATCTGAAGCTAAACTCAATTGAACATTACGAATATCAGAGACAAAATCAGAATGCTTAGCATTAAATACTTTTCATGCTAAACTATCTACCGGATGTCTCAACATTTCATCCTTCGTACGCCCTTCATGATGCCATATCATCAATGATGCTATTTTGAAGATGAATATAACCTCCTCAATCGAAGAATAAGAGAAAAGCAACATAATACCTTTGCCGATTTCTTTGTATGCCGTAGTGTATCTATTCCATTCTCTACATCATCCTCATCTCCTTCATAAGTTGTCCATTATGAAGATCCACATATATTGCATGACTCTTGATCAGCATTTTTACCATGATATAATATGCAGTCTTTTAGATAACTATGAATCTTTTAATATCCAAGATCTGGATTATTGACAACTTTCTTTGCCTCATAATAAAAGGATGGTAAACTATTGCCATCTAGAAATACATCTTTTAATAACTTGAGGAGCATGGTAAAACTCTTTCTCGACCATCCATTCATATAGTTTATATAGAATAAATATATAAGAAAAGAGATCTTAGAAAATTTCAAACAATCCATATACAGTTGTTCATCTACTTCTTTCATTAAATTATGATACCGAGCTGCTCAAAAGTTGATGGTTGCATTTGCTCCTCGATATATATTTGTTCAATGAATGTAGATCCTTCACATATTCCAGTTGTTTCATGTATATTAGTTAAACCTCTAAAGTTTTGAACACCATGTTGAAAAGCATCTATAATCAAACCCATTATATCATCATCTCCTACAGGATTCTCTTGCATATTACTGGATCCAGAATCAGACAAGGGTTGATTACTTGATTTTGGCAACATAAGTTCTTCATGAAAAACCCACTCAGTATAACCTTTTGCAAAACCATTCCATATCAAATGTTCTTCAACTATTTATGGATCTAGACAGGAATAATTAACACATCATCGGCATGGACATAAAATCTTTTTATTCAAACTACTTTTGTTCATACCAAATTTAATAAAATTATGAACTCCATCTAAATATTCTTTGATATTTCTCAATTTATTTATCTAGCTTTTATTCATTTTAGGATAAAATGTTCTAACTTTCAAGTTATCTAAATACAAAAAAAACTCTTCAGTCAATAACAATTCACCAAGTAAATTTTTTTAAAATTATGTGAAAAATAACATAGGTTAACTAATAAATGTATCATATCACCAACTAATATGTAAAGACGGTCCTATCCCATTCAAGAATTGTATTAATTACATAGGTCATTTATAATAATCAAATAAAATGCAATAAGAGCTCTAAAAAAATTTCGGTAGCATTTTCCTTTAGTTCTTCCCACACGACTAAAGATGTATGAAAAGAATTAAAAGAAAATACTATCCAAAATATATCTAGAACTCTAACCATATCGCTTCATTACTATAAGTACCTATAAAATTATTTATAATTCTCAAACTATCCAAACTGGACAATTAATTGACCACTATATATAATTTTTCCATCAGTACAAAAATAAAATAAATGTACGGATGTTATAAAATATGTACATTAATCAATTGAAGGGTCTATGTTTCTATGTAGTACAAGTTTGGTAAAAAATATTTAAAAAGATATAATTCATCATAGCAAAGCTATTCATGGTATTGAAATAAAAGATTTACAATG
This sequence comes from Areca catechu, assembly GCA_021397845.1. NCBI lineage: Eukaryota > Viridiplantae > Streptophyta > Magnoliopsida > Arecales > Arecaceae > Areca > Areca catechu. The sequence continues at coordinate 24,908,474 of CM038038.1, forward strand.
CTATATAAATACGATGACATTAACCTACATAATGTTATAAATAAAAAATATCATTAACCTAATGAATTCCATTAATGAAACAAGTATCAGGAATGTTGACAAGTCAAGCTAACCTCTAAAACTGATTAGTGCCTATAAACTTCAAGCTCAGCTGCAATTATTCAACAGAAAATTAAACATCTACTTGATGTAATGTCAATAGTCTATTAAACAGAAAAAGCTTTATCTTGACAAAAAATAAATATCCATAATTCATAAGATGAGAAAAAGTACAAGATAATTACCACTCTAATAGATTTCTACTCAAAACTTGAGCAAGTATTGTTATGGCACATATGAGCATAAAACCTTCTTGCTAGAAGTATTGAAATATCTACATGTTGAATAAATTAACTTGGCTAATTTGTCAAAATTAAAATGAAATGCATGACCAAAAAATAAAATTGATTTTGCATATCTACAATGATATCTAAACTAACCACATGATACAATAGAGCAATCCAAAAGCTCAATATATAAGACATTGTAATGTACTAGATTACAAATTTAAATACTTAGCTTCTTTTCCTCTACGAGCTATCCATTCCCACAAAACTCACACGGTAGCTAAACAAGCACAAGAAAGCCCAAAACTACATGCAATACCTAGCATACAAAACATTCAAAAAAATCAAAGTAAAATTTCAACCCAATCTCCAAACTTGAATCCCACATTTCTTGACCCTAACTTCAAACCACCCAACCAAGAAAACCTAACTTCAAAACACCCAGCTTTGACACATATTGTAATCTTTAAATTGTACCAGTCATCCACCATCGGGATCATCCTCTAAGCAGATAAATGGAATTAACACAACCCAGCAAATTATCATACTTTCTCCTTTCATTAAAACATTAAACAAATAAAAGTTATGAATGAAAAGAATGCAACCACCAAGCAACTTCGCATGAGCCTTGGGTTGCACGTAATAGATATGTACTTATAAAAGCACAACAATTATACCATGCTATACATAATAAAGGAGCACTATGAGCAGAAAGAGTACAACAAACAATAAATATTTTTTTGATAGGAAAGGCTCGTAGGCAAGTGGGCTGCACTCTCAGATCTTGGTGATGACTGGATTTGATCCCAAGTTATCTAGCATAATTTAATGACTTTACATGTTTGAGAAGCGGGCATCTTCAACTAATATATAACATTGCAAGAGATTCTTATATTAATATTATTGAAGTGCTGATAGAAGTAGATTAATCAACGAAGAATTATAAATGTAGAGCCTACATACATCAAGCAGCTTAGCATCAGATCCTTGCATTACATATAGTATATTAGGAAAAATAACTAAATAAAGGATGAGACCAAGGCAAATAATCAACATTTCATGAGACACTTGCATCATATATAGTACAAAATTGCTTAAAAAAAAAGTCAAACAAACATAGGAGTCTAAGTACTTAAATCAATCCAAAGGAAAAAAAAAATCCAGCCCAATGGTTAAGGTATGTTGAGCAGGCCAGTGTACATGTGATCCATGCCAAAGTTCAATTAGGGCATAGACTTTCTAGTTTATTTAATTGAAATGATCGGGATTAGACCAAGTTGAGTTGGGTTTGGAAATCAAGCCTTTCAAAGAGCCTTGTTGCAAGTGTGAGTAACTTAAACACTACCTCTCAACTTCAAGCGAAGAAAATACTAGTTTTCAATGGGCATATAAACCGGACCCAAACTAGTTTCCATATATATTTTCTCAACAAAATTACTAAACCTTAAATAATTCTCATGTACCCATAAAAAAGAACATGAAATTGCATATCTTTGATTCATGTTAGTACAAGCCAATACATCTTAAATGTTATATTCTCATGAACTTAGGGAGTAATGTTTTTGCCATATATAATGTAATACTAAATACACCATCAACCTTCTTGATTATATTAAGCTTTCAGCAACACAAAGTTGCTTTCTTTTCTGCTAAAAACTTGAGAAGAAGACTTGGATATGCTAAAAACTTTAGATCATGGTTGGGCCTTAGCTAACCAGCACTTTCTTATTGTTTTCTGGTAGAAACTTTTGAATTATATTATATCAAAGATTGTTATTTAATTAAATTTCTTAGACCTATTCCCAACCTAAACTTGATGTGGGATGGGTTTGAAGATAGACCCATGAAACTTTCTATAGTTGGGTCTCTACTAGAAGTTCATCCAACTTTGACTTGGCTTAACCTGATTATATATTATATTCAGGTATTTAACTTTATGAAACCTACACAAGTGGGATCTAGATCTAATCATAACCCATACATGATCCAACCCAGACTCGGTTTCATTTTTTTTTTTTTTGATGTAATACTACTTTAGATTTATATATAAATTAGCAACTTGTTATTTGGAATTGTTTTTACTTAAAAAATATAATATTATTAAAAAATATGGTTAGAGTAGGGGATCTCCCCAGACCATGACCTTGTATCGAACTGTTTGACCTTGTCAAAGTCCTGATCTATAAGGCATCCCATAGGTCAGGGCTTTCCAATGATTTTTTTTTTTTTTGATAAAGCTTCTATCCATGGATATAACAAGAATAATTCTAGAAAATGTACAAAAAAAAAACTTAGATAAATCCCAAATCATATCCTAAGACCAAAAAAAATTAACAATATCCGATGTCCTTTACCTTTTGTTTGTCAAATAAGTTGACTCATGATAGCGACCACAAAAATTTTAATTTTATAATCTTTAGATTTCCAATTTCACATAATATTAACATACAAAATAAGGAGGAAGCAAATTAAAGGTCAATTTCTTTATGGTGAGTACTTGGCAAAGATACTTAACCGAAATAAACAAATAAATAAATAAAGATTATATGTACTTAGGAGGCACCAAATGGTGGGCCTCATGCTTTTGTTGTTGCAGGATCATCATGGGACCGTTGAAGTTGATGGTCCTTCCTTTGATACATGCTATTAGAGGAATTTGGCTGTCTTTCATGAATCTTTTATCTTATTCCAGGATAACTTTTATGTCGGCCTAAATTTTCTGTGGAAGCTTGTACATTGACAATGGCTAGCTATTCCCCCATATCACTAATAAGATTTAGCACCATTAACTTGACAAACACATTGCACATGGTATATATACAAGAATTGTACTTGTTAATTATTTCACTACACCGCAAGATTTGATATCTTAGTAAAAAAAATTGAATGCAGCCATTCAAGATGAAAAAATGCTAATAATCTCAACAAATCTACATGAGCACAAGTTTAAAGGGATGTCCAAGTATCATCATTCCCTTCTTTTTTTTTTTTAACCTATGATATGGGTACATTTTTTTTTAAAATATATATTTTAGATGATATGGATTTTCTTATATAAATTCAAGTATTAAGATTGCTATTGAATATAAATTTTTGAGAAAGTCCATCACCATCCACATTTAATCGCATTAATCTACATTTAAGTAATTATATATATACGATAATCCAAAAAGAAACTCTTGCTAAGAAGAATTCAATCTCATTTCATTAATACTTAAATAAAAAAATGAATATGAATATGCTAACTAAAAAGAAATTAAGAAGGATATGATCCTATTTAATTCATTCTTAAATAAAAAATAAATATGAATACTGTAACCAAAAAGAAAGCCTTCATAAGAAGGATTCAACTCCACTTAATCAACTCCCAAAAAAAAAAACTATTCATAAGAAGGATTCAATCTAATTTTTGAAAAAAAAAATCTATTTCTTCTATTTTCTAGCAATGCCACAAAACTAAATCAAAACCCCATCGATCCTATGGTCAAATTCCCAAATATCTTTCCTGATAATTTAAACTCCCCTCCCTTTTATATCATATCATATCCTTCACCTTTGCAAGAAAGTTACACCCCTCCCTCGTGAACAAATATTAGGCCAAAATTAAACAGAGGAGTTTTTTCTTTGGTTATTTTGCCCTCCAAAAAAAGCCTTTAAAGCTAGCCTCAGCTTTGCTGCAAAATTAATCTCATTCCCCCTCACTCTCCTCTAATTAGAACTACAGCTAGAGATAAAGATAAGGATGAGCCATATACTTGGGATTGCAGATGGGATCGGAGGCGATGAACTCCTCGACATTGGCATGGAGGAAGGGGATCCATGAACCACACCGAAGGGGAGAGATGGGAGTGTTCCATGGACCACACCGGAGGGGAGGGACGCGAGGACAGCACGAGGAGGGCTAGCGGTTTTGGGGAAGATGATGGAATGGGTTTTGGAAGGGAGCTTGGGTGGAGATGAAGGAAGAGATCGATGAAGGAGGAGAGAGGGATTCCGAAGGAGGGGAAACGGAGGAGCGGCGCGTGGCGGAAAGAATGATTTAGGGTTCGATCAGGGGGGAGAAATGGTGGACCTGCGGATGCTTAAAAGCATTGTTAACCAATAGTTTTTGCCAATGCTTCTCAAAAGCATCGGCATGGTGGTGGAGTTTCCCGATGCACCCCCTAGCATTGAGAAAAGCTGGTTGGGAATGCCTGGTTTTGTTGTAGTGGCTTTAGTTTATAAAAGTATGACCTGGCTATGGATCTTACAATCCATACGAATCTTGATCCAAGGAATTGATCCAGATCAGTAAGGGTCATTTGGATCTAAGTCATACAGTCCTGGCCATGGATTGTAAGACCATGACAATAATTTATGGATATTTCGATCATTAGTACCATGTCTTTAAATGCCAGTCAAATGAAACTGAAAAGAAAGAGGCAGAAAAATTATACAACAATACTTCAAAATCCCCACAGTTTGCAATTTCAGACGACCACATTATAATTAGTTCTATGTTATTAATGAATCCAAATCATATGATAAAATAAATTAAAGATATAATTAAAATCAATAAAGTTTTAGCACCTATAAGCTACTAATAAAAGACAAACTGTAGGATCGCAATGTTTGATATCTGAGGAACTCAATGAAATGGAAGTGACCTGGGAGCCATATTTGTTGCATATGACCCAACGAGGAACAGGAAACCGCTCTTTGATTATTGCATTGGCATCATCATGTGGGGCTTGCAACAATTCAGCAAATGTCTGTAGGAAACATAGTAGTTATTGTTTAAAGTTTGAGTACACTTGCAGCAATAGCATTGTTGAGGCAAATAGATGACAAAAATTTGCATAGTAGTTAATGGATGGATAGCACAGTACTTATTCCCCATTCAAAAAATTAGACAATTAACAAAAACATTAGCAAACCAGCCAACAATATTTCAGAAGCATACGTTTGTCCAAATTATTACTAAATTATACAACCTGGGAAGCATAGAACCATATAACTGAGGTAAGCATGATAAGAAAACAACAAGTGCAGATATAGGTTTTGTTGATTGACCTGGCTAATTTATTTAGTATTTAAGAAAAGCAATGGGGGACCCCCACCGACCTTATCCTTACTTGACTAGTCGGTTATTAGTCTTTGACTTGGAGGACTCCATGATGGCCTTGGCAGTTAGGATAAAGAGTCCATTGAATGACCCAAAGGCCTAATGAATTATTGTTACCCAGATTCTATTGAACGACTCCAAATCCTACAGGATTATTGGTACATGATTGACTCTATCTGATTGTCTAGAATCAGATCCCAAGCTAAAAAGTTTATAAACCAATCACAATCAATTGATATGCATCCTAAATTCATGAGATTCGAAGATGCATACAACATATAAGGGAACCTAAAGAAACTAAAATAGCATCTTTGATCCATAGGATTGAGAAAGTCCTAAAATGTAAAGGATATATCCAATTAAACCATATGCCAGCACCTATATACATGGCATGTGACACACCAGATCATGTTGTAGAAGGAGGTCCTTAGTTGATGCACCCAGCCCAAAATGGGTTTACACAAGAGAGTGTAGTTAATGAAAAGTATATAATTGAACCTTATGCACCAACCTATAATCCAAGATGGAAAAATTATCCCAATTTTATGTGGTCATAAGATGCAACATTAGGAGCCTATATTTTTGATCGGCCCTACCTTGGGCATAGCAAGTACTCACTAATCAACTAGGTTTAGATCTTGAAGAAGAATCCAATCCTCTAGAAAATGCCTTAGAAGCTTTGGCTAAATCCCAAGATGACATCTATGCTACACTGAATAAATTTATGTAGACCACGGGCCAATAGATAACTTCCAACACCCAGGCTATTGCCCATTTGGAGATGCAATTGAGTCAGTTAGCCATGGTTGTAAGTGAAAAGGAGCTACCTAGTCAACTCAAGAGTGATCTTGAGGGACAATATATAGCTAAAAAATTTAATATCACTATAACTATCCCTAAATAATCGAATATAACTCTTAAGAATGAATTGGTCATAGAGCAACCCTGTACAACTAAAGAGACCAACCTAGATAATTCGACTAAGGTAGAAACATATAAAGAGAAATCAAAATGGAGGGACAAATCACTTCCATCATCACCCAACTTACCTATGATCCCAATCCCAAGAACCCTAGAATTGTCTATTGCTTTTAATAGAAAGGAAAAACAAATAGGTGCAATGATGAAATTAACTGAGACTTTCCATGGATTACAAATGCAAAATATAATAGAGGAAGCCATGCATAGAATTCTTCCCCATGATTCGTTAAACCCCAGTCTTGCTCACTTTGAGGTGGATGGATTTGATGTAGATGGGTATATTCTAGCAATGAACAACCTAGTAGAAACACTCTATCCTAATACCACCTCACTTTGGATCAAGAAATACGAGCCATCATCCAAACCCCCAATAGCCTCCTTGTTAGAATCACCACTTGATCTAAAATTAAAGCCACTTCCTATCACATTCATTGATACCTTATTAGTAATATGTAATCAAGAAGTCCAAATTGTAGGTATTCTAAAATCATATAAAGAAGCTATTGGGTGGGATATTACATATATAAGGGATAACGACTTCAAAACTTTTATATCTGATTTCTCTATTATCAGCACTACTTTCACGGACTACCTCCAAAATTTATCTTTAATATTGAAACAAAATATGAAGATAGAGTTGATATTGATTTGGAAAAAATGCCAAATTATAGATCATAAAGGGATTATGCCAAGATCTAAATTATTAAATAAACCCCTCATGACTTTGGTAGAACCTTTGCCTATAAAGGAAGAGGCATCAAATGGGGATCCTGAAATACTCCTTTGGCACATCGATTACATAGATTTAGGTCTCTTTAAATCCTGACTAATATTTAAGTTATACCTAGATCTAATTATAATGAAAGAATTGTTAGCTATCAGAAGAATAAGCCTTTTAATGGTCCGAAGCAAGAAGTACTCTAAAGCTAAACCTGAATCATGTAGGGAATTACAAATGCACATCAAGATTTGGGCAGGAATAGGATAAGAACTCTAAGAGGTCTGGCTAAAGACGTTAAACTGAGTGCTTTATGGAAGGCAACCCAATCTTTTTATTTATTCTTGCTTTAGTAATTTTTATTTTTGTAGGAATAATGAACCACTCCTTATGGACACACCTTACAATACATGATGCATATCTAGTCTAGGTGGTACCTCTCCTTGTCTTACTTTCATGTTCTAATTTTTTCTTACTCTATTGAGGATAATGAAAATTAAGTTGAGAGGTAAGAAAAATTTTTTTTAAAAAATATTTTGAAAATATCTTGAAAATTACTAAAAATTTTAAAAATTACTAAAAATTTTGAAAAATTATGTGAATTTTTTTTATAAATCATGTACCATGAAAGAAATTCTTGAACAAAATATACTAGAAAAAGATCATAGAGTTATATAGTATTTGCTAATTACTATAGCGAGTCAAGGAGTAGACTAGTTGATCAGACTTTTAGCTACCTACTTAGATCATCTAAAGGCTATTGGCACATCCATCATACATGCATACTAATGAAGTAAAGTAGATATTAGTTGTAAGATTAACTGAAGATTCATTTATTACTGAAAAATTGGTAATTAATATACACCCTCCATTTAACTTAAATTTAAGGAAAGAGCTACCTACTTGAAAATAGAGAGAAAAAATAGAAAAAAAAAAGGGGGGGCAAGTTCTAAACATTGATTTTCCACTAAGTAACCGAGCACCTTTGCCTAAGTAAGTGTTGTTGTTTGCATCAAAAAGTGGATAGTGTGAAGATGCCACTTTTTTAAAAAAAATCAAGTAATGTGAAAGCTAAGTGATAAGCAATGATATAATTATTCTTTACAAGCTAGTATCAAAATGCTAAGTTAGCCATCACAAATACAAGTGCTGTAGATATTTGGATAAATTCTAAGGAAGTTTCTAATAGTACTGACTGCAAAATTTACTTTGGAAACTAAATACTTAGTGATACTAGTTAATTTCTTTTAACTTTAATCCTAGATCGAATTTTGTAAGGGAAGATCTTAATGATGCATGGTTATAAATTAATATGTATATTTTAATTACATTTCTAAAGGACTAGCAATGAATAAATAGGGAGATGTGATAAGACTATTAAATATTCCAATTCAAATATTAAAATAAATATTATTAATCTATATTTCTAAGGAATTAATCTTTTATCAGTATTTTGTAGAAAAGAAGTCCATGAATGGAAAGAGCTTGAATTTTGAAATTCAACAATGCAAATAGCACTCAAATCGGAGTTTGAATGAGCCCAGAATCAAAGTTTAAATATTATTAATAAATTATACAAATTTTAAAGTAGTCGGTCCACCATGGATCGGTCGCTTGGTCTATGAAATGTTGAACGGTTCACCGGTAGCCATTTTTGTCCATCCATGACTCAGAATCGTGGATCGTGGAAGGTTTTATGTCATTAAACACCGCCGCCGTCCACCAGACATCACCAATGCCAACCTGAGATGTTGCGAAGCTAGCATCCACCTCATCTCCAGCTCAATCCGACCACCCCACCACTGATTTCTTCTCCAATTGCCATCATATCCGTTGTCAACTACACGACCTCCTCTTAACCCAATCCCTTGATCGGCCATTATTGTTTATGCCGTCGCTTGCCTCCACCTAAGCTGCCAGGCATCCTCCTCATCACCGGCCATTACCACTCAGTTGTCGTCGATCAACCATGGCCACAGCCCAGCAGCACCATCTCCCCCCAATCCAGTCATCGTCCCTACTTGCAACACCCATCCAACCATTGATTTACTATAAAATTAAATTTTAGCCATTCTTATATTCTTTTTGTTTAATCCTACATCTGATAATCATGTAAACTTCATCCTTGCTTATATCTATAAAAAGGCTCCTGCACCTCCACCTAGGACGAGTAAGGAGAGAGCCAAGAGCCAAGAGCCAGAAGCCAATATCTTTTATTTTATTTTTCTTTTCGTAATTAATCTAGGCTTTGAGAGAGAGAGGGAGTGGAATAAAGAAAAAGAATTCTTCAAGGAAGGAGGTGCTGTGATAGAGCCCCGAGTCTCCAAGAAGTTGTATCCAGGAGCCATGCATGACTAAGGTATAGTTTATAGAGAAGTACAGGTATCCTTTCATTAATCTTTGTAATTATTTTCTCTCTACACAATTGAATAAATACTTTCGATTCCTTTTCAATTATTTTCTATTGATTTCCTGAATTAATTATCCATAGTTGGGATGGATCATGATCCTGACATGATATGGTCCAAACTCAACATAGATAATTGATTCTAGGACTTTTATTCATGCATTTTGTTAGGATCTTTTTAACTAATCATTAGATAGCTATACTTATGGAATGGGCCAGGATCCTAATAGGATATGGTTTGTACTCGACAAGATAGTCTATATAATGGGTTAGTTTGAAAGATTCCAAAATAATTACAGACTTTGATTATTTAGTTAGAACATGTTATACCCAACCGGCTCACTATTGAACCAGACCGACCCACTGAAGTAGAGGTCCGAATGATGCGCTTCTGCTAAGGTCCGGCCAACCTTCTCCAGCTGAAGATCTGATGGATGTTCTCCTTCGAGGGTCCGACCGACCCACTGAAGTAGAGGTCCGAACGACCCACTTCTACTGAGGTCCGGCCAACCTTCTCCTGCTGAAGATCTAATGGATGTTCTCCTTCGAGAGTCCGACTGACCTACTAAAGTAGAGGTCCGAATGATCCACTTCTGTTGAGGTCCGGTCAACCTTCTCCTGCTGAAGATCTGACGGACATTCTCCTTCGAGGGGCCGACCAACTCACTGAAGTAGAGGTCCGAACAACCCACTTCTAATAAGGTCCGACCAACCTTCTCCTGCTAAAGATCTGACGAACGTTCTCCTTCAAGGGTCCGACCGACCCACTGAAGTAGAGGTCCGAATGACCCACTTCTGCTGAGATATGACCAACCTTCTCTTACTGAAGATTCGACGGACGTTCTCCTTCGAGGGTCCGACTGACCCACAGAAGTAGATGTCCGAACGACCCACTTATGCTAAGGTCCGGTCAACCTTCTCCTGCTGAAGATCTGATGGACATTCTCCTTCGAGGATCCGACCGACCTACTGAAGTAGAGGTCCGAACGGCCCACTTTTGCTGAGGTCCAGCTAACCTTCTCCTACTGAAGATTCGATGGACGTTCTCCTTCGAGGGTCCGACCAATCCACTAAAGTAGAGGTCTGAATGATCCACTTCTACTGAGATCCGTCCAACCTTCTCCGTCGGAGGTTCGATGGAGGTGCTCATACAAAGACCTAGCTAATTCTCTTCCTACTGAGGTCCAGCCAGCCTGCTCTTGCTGAAGATCCGACAGACGCTCCCCGGTCGAGGTCCGACCGACCCACTCCAAGGATCTCAATAACTCCAGGAGCCTCATCCACCTGGTACCAGAATTCTGTTATAACAGACTCCTGCCACATCAGCACCACTACTCCACTACTCCCATGATGTTGCCCTATCTTGGCACCATGTGGCCACTCTCTAGATTCTCCTAGGGGCGGATCAGTCTTTCTTGGCTTCATCACTAATGAATTTTGGCACTGTTCCACGCCTATATAAGGTAAACCGAGGCATACAGGATGGTAAGCAAGCACAAGTACTCTCTCCCTGCTCATACACTATTTTCCACTTGATTCCTCCATTCTATTACCCTCAAGGTCCCGCTAACTTAAGCATTGGAGTGTCCCTCGCTGGAGCACCACCGGCCCTTAGGGACTTTGTTGTAGGAACCGGGAGAAGAACGCTCCAACACAGCCGTCCGAGCCCGGTCCGGGAGACGTTACAGTGACAGATTGGCACTAGAGGAAGGGGCCTTTTCCCTTCTCTAAATGGAGGAAACCACCTGCTAAGAAGAAGAAAAAATGGCTAAGGGAAGAGCCCAGAACACCTCCGCCAGGAGAGGTCATTCCCTGTCTAGGTCCGAGGGACCTCCCAGGGAAAATGATGCCGCTGAATCCACTATTGCTTTGGGATTGCAACAGTTCTAGATGCTCCTGAACCGCATCGATACACTTACCACTGTGGTTCAGCACCTCCAAGATGCAGCTAACAACTGATAGCAGCAGCCTGCTACATCTGCTACCAACCACCAACCTGCTGCTAAGGGAAGTCGACGGCAAGAATTCCCTCAGTCCCATTCTCACGTTATTTTGGAGCCCCGAAGATCTTTGGGGGTTCATGCTGATGGGAAGAGGGCGAGGTATGCCTCGCCCTCCTTACCTCACCCTCCTTCACTGACTCCATCCCTGATGGTGTTCGACATCCTACTGAAATCCCAAGGGACTACACCAGCAAGATCTTGCACATTGAGGAGCGCATTGCGGAACTAGCTGATCGGCAAAAGGCCAAAGGGGGCTGGCATACGACTCTGGCCCACCTTTTCCATCAAAATCATGGGGGAGCCGATCTCTCGCCACTTCAAGATTCCATAGGTAGACCCCTACGATGGTACCACCGACCCGCTGGACCATCTGGGCACCTACAAGGCCCACATAATGGTATAGGATGCCTTTGATGCCCTTCATTACATTGCCTTCCCCACCACTCTCAAGAAGGCCGCTCGGATGTGGTTCTCTGTCATCCAACCAGGTACGATCCACTCTTTCCCTCAACTTGAAAAACTTTTTCTTTCCCATTTCAGGACTTACAGTCGGACTCCAAGGAACATCGACTGCCTCTTCCTCATGCTGCAAAAGGAGGGGAAGACCCTTCGGGACTACATGGCCCGTTTCAACTCAATGGCCATGGAGATCCCGGATCTGAATGAGGATGTAGCTATGTCGGCCTTCAAGAGAGGGCTGCATTCATCTAGGCTGACATTCTTTTTAGATAAGAAATTTTCGACAAGCTACTCCGACCTGCTTGCCAGGGCACAGAAGTATGCCCTGGCAGAAGAACAGAGGGCAAGCCGATGCCAAGCTGAAGGGAGGTCAACTCCCAAGAAGTAGAGCGATAAGGCTCTCGAAGTCTGACCTCCTAGTGATGGCGACAACTCGGCTCGACACCGCAACCTGAAGCCAAAGGACTTCCCCAAGAGGTTCGAAACCTATGCACCCCTCTCCCTTCCAAGGGAGAAGATCCTCTTAGAAATTGAGAACGAGACCTTCCTACAAAGTCCTCGTTTGATAAGGGGCCCCTCTGCATCCAGAAATAGAGACAAATAGTACCGATTCCATCGGGACCACGGGCACAATACCGAAGACTGCCTCCAGCTGAAGGATGCAATTGAAGATCTCATCAGGATGGGGTACCTACACAAATATGTCCGACCCTAAAGGAATCGAGCTGAAGCTTCAAATACTAGAGACCTCCTGGAGGAGACAGAGCTTCCCAACCAGCATCCAACTGACGAAAATGTTGGCATGCTGCACCGTCGGTCCGACTAGAGATATGAAGAAGACCAGGACATTGTGAAGAGGTCTAGAGGTTTCAATGTAATCAGCTTCTCCAATGAAGACCTTTTAGAATCCCATGTCTCCATAAATGACCCTGTAGTTGTGTTGGCAATAATTGCCAACTATGATGTAAAAAGGATCCTTATAGATAATGTAAGCTCCTCAGAAGTATTAAAGTATGATGCTTTTGTCATAATGAACCTGTCCAGATCAAGACTGCAAGAATCCCCTATGCCGCTGACTGGCTTCGGAAGAAACTCCGTCGGAGTAGAAGGGGAGATAACTTTGCCTATGACCATCGGGACGGAGCCTAACCAGAAGACTCTCCCCATCAACTTTGTGGTCATACGTACGACCTCGGCTTATAATGCCATCTTGGGCTGGCCGACCCTCAACAAGTTCAGAGCCATCGTCTCAACCTACCATCTGCTGGCCAAGTTTCCGACCCAGAACGGGGTCGAAGTTATGAGGGGAGATCGTAGAATGGCCAGGCAATGCTTAACTATTCAAGACAGGTAGTTAGAAGGTCATTCTACCCTTGAACAACTTGATCCTAGGGCCAAAGTTGATGGCCGCGGCCAACCAGTTGAAAGAATTATGGTTGTTCCCCTTCGGGAGGATGACCCCACTAGGGTCCTCCAAATTCGAAGCACTCTCAGTGAGGAGGTCAAGTTGGAACTGATTGACTTCCTAAGGAATAACACCGACATCTTTGCTTGGTCGGTGTTGGGCATGCCGGGTATTCTATCAGACATCATTACTTACCAGCTTAAGGTGGATCCGACCTATAGGTCTTTCCGACAGAAGAAGAGGAGCTTCGCTCCCGAAAAACAAAGTGCTATTGATGAGGAGGTCAAGAAGCTCTCTGATGATGGCTTTATCAGAGAGGTCCATTACCCTGACTGGCTAGCAAATGTCATAATGGTGAAGAAGGCCAATGAGAAATAGAGGATATATGTAGACTACACCGACCTCAGCAAGGCTTGTCCAAAGGATAGCTTTCCCCTACCGAAGATTGATCAGCTGGTGGATGCCACAGCCGGCCATCAGCTTTTGAACTTCATGGATGCCTTCTCTGGCTACAATCAGATCAGGATGCACCCGAAAGATAAGGAGAAGATGGCCTTTGTCACTGATAAAGGGCTGTACTGCTACAAAATGATGCCCTTCGGCTTGAAGAATGCCAGAGCCACTTTTCAAAGGTTGATCAACCGGGTCTTCGAAGGATAGCTCGAAAGGAATATGGAGGCGTATGTTGATGATATGATAGTTAAAAACCTCCACAAAGCCGACCACATCAAAGACTTGCAGGAGTCCTTTGATGCACTGAGACATCATCGGATGAAGCTGAACCCTACCAAGTTTACTTTTAGGGTGACTTCCAGAAAGTTCCTCGGCTTCTTGGTCACACAAAGAGGAATCGAAGTCAATCCTGACAAAATTAAAGCTGTTATTGACATTGGGCATCCGACCAACAAGAAACAAGTGCAAGAACTTATAGGCCGGATAGCCTCTCTTAGTCGCTTCATTTCCCGGTTAGCTGAAAAATCTTTATCCTTTTTCAAGACTCTACGATGGTCGGACCGCTTCCATTGGACCGACGAGTGTCGGTCGGCTTTTGAAGCTTTGAAAGATTATTTGAAAAACCCTTCGTTATTGGCCAAGCCGATGGAGGGAGAGCCCTTATACCTATATCTGTCGGCGTCGGAAGAGGCGGTCAGCTCCGTCCTCATTCGAGTGGGAGAAAGTGGTCAGCAAAGACCTGTCTATTATATTAGTAAAGTCCTCCATGATGCCAAAACAAGGTACCCTAAAATGAAGAAGCTTGTATATTCCTTGGTCATGGCAGCCAAGTGACTCTGACCCTACTTCCAGGTGCATCCGATCATCGTGTTGTCCAACCAACCCCTTAAGGCGATCCTTCGGAGCCCAGACACTTCTGGTCGACTTGCCAAGTGGGCCATTAATCTTGGTGAGTTTGACATATCTTTCCATTCCCGGTTAGCCATGAAATCCTAGGTAATTGCTGACTTCATTATAGAGTGTACCTGGAAACAGGAAGCACCCTCACAAGGGGTTGGTGCACCTGAAGCTAACACCATTGATGAAGCGGAGCCTGCTTGGACCCTTCAAGTGGACGGAGAGTCCAACCTTGCTAACTATGGGGCCGGCCTAATCTTAACTGACCCCGATGGACAAAGCTTGGAGTATGCTTTGCACTTTTCATTTCAGGTGTCACACAACCAAGCAGAGTATGAAGCCCTTCTTACAGAATTAAGAATAGCCAATGAGTTAGGCATCGACCGAATCAGGGCTTTCTCCGACTCTCAGCTGATAGTAAATCAAGTGAAGGATGAATTCGAGACGAGAGATCCGACCTTGGCCAAATACTTGAACAAGGTACAAAATCTCATATCTCGTCTTAAATTCTTCAAAATCGTCCATATACCTCAATTGTAGAACTCCCGGGTAGATGCTTTGTCAAGATTGGCTACGGCCATCACCAACACCTCCGATCGAACCTTTGTGGAGTATCTGCAGTGCCCAAGTATTACTGAAGAGCCGACCAAGGTCCACCAAGTCGAACAAGAAACCTCTTGGTGGACCCAATTCTTACATTCCTTGTTAAAGGGAATCTACTGAAAGATCCGACTGAAGCCAAGCGTGTGCATTGGATGGCTTCAAAGTACGTCATCCTCGATGGCATCATCTACAAATGGTCATTCTCATAGCCGCTACTGAAGTGCTTGGGGCCGACTGATGTAGACTATGCACTCAGAGAACTGCATGAAGGCATCTGCGGTGATCATCTAGGAGGAAGTTCCCTGGCTTACAAGATTATCCGACAGGGATACTATTGGCCTACAATTTAGAAGGACGCATCAAACTTCATCAAAAGGTGCGATGCATGCCAAAGGTACTCCAATATCCAAAGGAGGCCGGCTAGTCAGCTGACTTCACTCACCACACCTTGGCCATTCGTGTAGTGGGGGATGGACATCTTGGGACCTTTCCCACCAGCATCCGACCAGCAAAAATTCTTGATCATAGCCATCGATTACTTCACCAAGTGGGTGGAGGCCAAACTGCTGGCATAGATTACAGAAGCTAAAGTGGAGAACTTTGTCCGAAACTGCATCATCTTCTGATTCGGCATTTCACAGACAATCATTACCGACAATGAAAGGCAGTTCGATAATCCTAAATTACAGGACTTCTGCCAGCAATATCACATCTCCTATCGGCTAACATCAGTCGACCATCCCCAATCCAACAGAGAAGCCGAAGTCACCAATCGGACAATCTTACATGGATTGAAGACCCAACTGAATGATGCTAAATGACTTTGGGTAGAAGAACTTCACTCAGTGCTCTGGACCTATCAGACAACCGCCCGAATGGCGGTCGGGGAGACTCCATTCAACCTGACCTATGGAAGTGAAGCAGTCATCCCCGTGGAAGTTTCCTTGCAATTCCTGCAGATTGATCACTTCACCAAACCGACCAACTCAGAGCGACAGAGGGATGACCTAGATTTACTTGAAGAGATTAGGCTCCAAACGAGCTTGAAGATGGTGACCTATCGATAGAAGATGGCCAGATAATACAACTCATGAGTCAAGGCTCGAACTTTTCGGGTCGGAGATCTGGTTCTGCGAAGGACAGAAATATCAAGACCAACCGAGCAAGGAAAACTCTCCCCTAATTGGAAAGGCCCTTATCAAGTCGTTGAAGTAATTCGAGCCGGAACCTACCAACTCGAGCATTTGGATGGACGGCAAGTGGCGCATCCGTGGAATGTAGACAACCTTAGCAAGTATTATTAATAAAGGCCACAACTTCTTTTATGAATTACTTCCAAAAGTTTGATTCCGGTCAGCAGAGGCTCTAGGGTAGTCCACTTTCGAAAGTCCGACTCCGATCGGCAGAGGCTCTAGGGTAGCCCACTTTCGAAAGTCCGACTCTGGTCGGTAGAGGCTCTAGGGTAGCCCACTTCCGAAAGTCTGACTCCGGTCAGCAGAGGCTCTAGGGCAGCCCACTTCTGAAAGTCTGACTCCGATCAATAGAGGCTCTAGGGCAGCCCATTTCCGAAAGTCCAACTTCAGTCGGCAGGGGCTCTAAAGCAGTCCACCCCTAAAATTTCGACTCCGGTCGACAACAGCTTCAAAAAGGATCAACATGGAAATCTAGCTTTGGTTTCGGACGAGCCGACGAACCAACACCTAGAAAAAATCACTAAGTGTCTGAGTTCGGACTAAGCTACTGCCAGGCAGCTACTTCAAGGGTCTTGAATTTGAACGAGCTGATGGACCAACACTTAGAAAAAATATCTAAGTGTCCGAGTTCGGACTAAGCTACTATCCAGCAGTTACTTTAGAGATCTCAAATTCGGACGAGCCGACGGACCAACACTTAGAAAAAAACTCTAAGTGTCTGAGTTCGGACTGAGCTACTGTCTGGCAGCTACTTCAGAGGTCTCAGGTTCGGACGAGCCGACGGACCAACACTTAGAAAAATCTCTAAGTGTCTGAGTTTGGACTGAGCTACTACTTCAAAGAACCTACGGTCCAATCGAGCCGACCATCAACACTTAGAAACATTTTCGAGACAAAGAGCTTCGATCAATCCAACTGACCCACACACACAAAGACATGTACACAGGAAATATGACAAAAAGATGTTCTTCTATTGTATTATAAAAGGAGTTTCTTACAAAAAAGAAGGTCAGACCTTTGCAAATAACCTAGGTCTGACCCACTGAAGGTACAGCTAAAACTTCAGCTTCGGCCCCATTTGACGCAACCAAAGTTCCCGCTGGGACACCCACCACCTCTGCACCGGCCTCAGCCTGGGGTACGACCCCTCCGTCAGACGGACCCGTCTCTTCTTCGGTGCCTTTTTCTTCTACCTGTTTTGGTAGCTGTAGAAAGGCGAGATCGAGCTTCGGGAAGGCGTCACTGACCTTCGACAGGCACTCTTCATACCTATAGTCGAAGCTGACCAGGCCGGCCTCATTCATTTCTTCCTTGAAGTCATCAGAGGCTTTATATTCCCTCACGGCTACTTCAGCAGTCGTCGCCATTAGCTTCTGGGTCTTCTTCAGCAAGACCTTATATCTCTCCGCCTCTGCTTGTTGGCCCCTTGAGCACCTTTCAGACTCGACCAGGCATCCCTCCTCTTCGGTCAACCGGCGGGCCAGGGACTTCAGCCTCTGCTTCTTCCTTCTTAGACTGGCCCCTTAGTCAGCCAGCCAACCCTGCAGGTTTTCTGCCTCCTTTTTAAGGGTCTCTACCTCTATCCGACAAGCAGATAACCCCTCTTCGACAGCCTTCCGTGCCACCTCCGCCATGGCCCTGTCTGCCTCTGTCATGGCTTTGGCCACCTCTTTCTCTTCAACCATCTTGGCCGAGCGCTCTTTCAGATACAACAGCTCACCCAGGCCGTCATCAATTAGCAGGATGTCTTGAAGGTGCTGCAAACAACAAGATGACGTTAGTGACTTACAAGAAATAAGGCGAAGGCCAAGGGCTCGGATACGGGTGACTTACCCCCATCATGTTGTGAAAGGAACTCCTTACGGCCTCATTCACTGTTCGCTGACCTGATCTACTCCAATCGACATCTGCAACAGCCCTTTTGAGCAGGTTTTTGACCTGCTCGGCATCATGTATGGCGCGCCATTTCTGATGTGCCTCATCACTTGCTTCGTCGGCTTCCCCCCTGCCAGCTAACCTTTCTTCAGCTACTTTTTCCCTTCCGACCATGGGGGAAACCTTCTCAATCAGCTCGATGAGCGGTAAGGTTGGGGCTGTCTCTTTACCGGTCGGCAACAATCGGTCTTCTCCCATCCGGGCAGTCGACTGCCCGACCGAGGGTGAACGCTCCAGCACCCTTGCCACTCGACGCTCTGATAGCAGTATGTTATCATCAGACTCTATAAAGACAACGGTGCAGTCTGCTCCTCTGCCCGTTGCTTCTTTGGCCTCTTGGATATTGGCTCCTCCGTCTGTTGCCTCTTCGACCTCTCGGACACTGGCTCAATAATCCGAACGCCCCTTCTCCTTCTCTGCACCACCCGTGCTGAAATTGTCACTCAATCTGGCTTCATCTTTTCGCCTGCCATAAAGCAAAATTGGAGTTAGTAACAATGATAAAGTCGACAGAAGAAGAGATAGAAGATCTTTGACAACGGCCTCTACCCTACCCAAGTAGTGGTGTTGGTTGACTCCAACCAAGTGGAGGTTATCCTCCCAGAGTAGTTCTTGTGTGAAGGCGGGGTCGTCCTCGTCCATTTTGATAAAATTGGCCTCATCGGCCCTTAGTACCTTCCTCCCATCAACGATCGTTGGCCTTGGTTCTCTCCATGCCGGCTCAAAATCCCAGGGCTCCAGACTGTCTATGAAGAAGAAATGGGATTTTCACCCATGAATGGCTGATGGAAGACCCCTCAAGATTCTCCAACCATGGTGAGGACTGAACATCCACCACTCCTGGCTCTGAAAATCCCTCTTAAAGAGGAAGAAGCTTGCAAAGAGGGAGACCCTCGGTTTGGCTTTGGCCCTCCGACAGAGAACCATGAAGCAGCTGATCACTGAATACTATTCGAGGTCAGTTGCATAGGAGTAATTCTGTAGGAGTTGAAGATTTGAACAAAAAAATTGGGAAGAGGGAACCAAAGGCTAGCCTTAAGGTGGTCTTCGTATACAGGAAGGGCTCCTAGGTTCAGCGGGCTGTTAACCCTACCCTCCTGATTGGGAACAGTTAGATGTAGTGTAGACGGTATGTTATATACAACCCTAAGGTTCTCTACCCTCTCTCGGGTCATCTTTGATGGGATATCGTAGGGACCTGGTTCCTTGTTCTCATGGGCGGAGCTCTGGCTACCGAAGGCCATTCTAATGGAAGCAGAGAAGGAAAGATGGGGAAGACGAACCTGGTGATTGAAATCCCTATGAAAGGTGAGAGCGGCGAAAGAAGAAAGCTGTTTCTCCTCAAATGCGAGTGCAGTGGAAGACTCCCTTCGGGCCTCCTCCTCCTCTTTTTATAGACGCTGAGGGGCCGCTTCCTAATGCCCCTCGAGTGTCGCTATCCACCACCAGATGATGCAACTTCCCAATCTGATGGGGAAGCCAATGGGACATGCCAGATCATGCCCAATCACAATCCGCATGACCACCCAACCAATAGTAGATGAGCAGCTCCGGACACTGCACCAACTGCTCAGATTTTGCCACGTCGCCCACGTCATGTCAGGAACCTGACGGACGGGCATTTTGGGTTGGCAGCCCATCATTATGCCCCACCAGCATTAACTGCTCCCCTACCACTACTTCCAATGCGGTGCTGACACTTGTCCTAGGGGCAGAATTTCGGAGTGGAAGATGGCCGGTCGCAACACATCGAATCAGATTCACAATCATCTCAAGGATCAATGCATTAAATGCCAAATAATGCTCTCATCCTTCAAAGCTGTAGAACCGCTTGAAGGCCAAGAGCAAGGGGGCAACTGTTATACCCAATTGGCTCACTATCAAATCAGACTGACCCACTGAAGTAGAGGTTCAAACAACCCACTTCTGTTGAGGTCTGGCCAACCTTCTCCTGCTAAAGATCCAACGGATGTTCTCCTTTGAGGGTCCGACCGACCCACTGAAGTAGAAGTCTGAACGACCCACTTCTGCTGAAGTTCAGCCAACCTTCTCTTGCTGAAGATCCGATGAACGTTCTCCTTCGATGGTCCGACCGACCCACTGAAGTAAAAGTCCGAACGACCCACTTCTGCTGAGATCCAGTCAACTTTTTCCTGCTAAAGATTCGACAGACATTCTCCTTCGAGGGTCCAATCAACCCACTGAAGTAGAGGTCCGAACAACCCACTTCTACAGAGGTCCAGCCAACCTTCTCCTACTGAAGATCCGACGGGCGTTCTCCTTCGAGGGTCCAACCGACCTACTGAAGTAGAGGTCCGAATGACCCATTTCTGCTGAGGTCTGGCCAACCTTCTCCTGCTGAAGATCCGACGGATGTTCTCCTTCGAGGGTCCGACCGATCTTCTGAAGAAGAGGTCCGAACGACCCACTTCTGCTGAGATCCGGTCAACCTTCTCTTGCTGAAGATCCAATGGATGTTCTCCTTCGAGGGTCCGACCGACCCACAGAAGTAGAGGTCCGAACGGCCCACTTCTACTAAGGTCTGGCCAACCTTTGCCTGCTAAAGATCCGATGGATGTTCTCCTTCGAGGGTCCGACCGACCCACTGAAGTAAAGGTCTGAATGACCCACTTCTGTCGAGGTCCGGCCAACCTTCTCCATCGGAGGTCTGACGGAGGTGCTCCTACTGAGACCCGACTGACTCTCTTCTTGCTGAGGTCCAGCCGCCCTACTCTTGCTGAAGATCCAACAGACGCTCCCCGATCGAGGTCCGACCGACCCACTCCAAGGATCTCAATAACTCCAGAAGCCTCCTCCAGCTGGTACTAGAATTTTGTTATAACAAACTCCTACCACATTAGCACCACTACTCCACTACTCCCACGATGTCGTCCTATCTTGGTGCCACGTGGCCACTCTCCAGATTCTTCTAGGGGTGGATCAGTCTTTCTTGGCTTCACCCCTAACGAATTTTGGTACTATTCCTCGCCTATATATGGTAAATCGGGGGATACAGGTGGTAAGCAAGCACAAGTACTCTCTCCCTGCTCATACGCTATTTTTCACTTGTTTCCTCCATTCTGTTGCCCTCAAGCTCCTGCTAACTTAAGCATCGGAGTATCCCCCACCGGAACACCATCGACTCTTGGGGACTTTGTTGCAGGAACTGGGAGAAGAGCGCTCCAGCCCAGCCATCCGAGCCCAGTTCGGGAGAAGTTGCAGCAACAGAACAAATATATGATTTATGTTTGTGATTATTTAAAAATTTGAAGACATCTTTTTATCATATAAATCCCTTTATCTCATATTTAATTTCAATTGATTAATTATAATTAAGCCATCATCTACCTTTTAAAAATCTAAATATTTATTTCTTTCTTTACTTTTTTTGTGAAATAATTATCCTTGATCTTCAAGTATATGATCCCTACTCATCCTAGCAATAGTAGTGATTACATTTTTGTTTTTAATTGCCTACGATAGCAATCATGTGTCTTGACTCCAAACTCTATCAGACATATCATAGGGTTTCAAGTCATTTATTTCTTGGCCGAGATTCGGCCTACCCTTTCTTTATTCCATGCATTCTTTATCATCCAGATACATCCATATGACAATCATGGTGGTATCTTACTATCCAAAGGGGGATAGATCCACTGATCTAGGGTGCCCCTTCCACCATTAAAGGATGGAAGGAATGCTTCCTATTTATTTTTTGTACGTCCATAGGTGATTGGGGTCTATTGAGCTGGGGTCAGCTAGAGGTATCCATCTTAGATTTTCCTGACTTGAATGATGAGGAAGAGAGTCTCTTTATAATCCTTGGGTCCTTCAAAGCCCCTCGACTAAAGCTTCTTCTATTAGAAGAAGCTCTTTGTAATCCAGGGCTCAGCCAACTCCCCGAAGGTGAGTCTCAAGCTTTAGTTCTCCTTTAACTACTACTTGTGTATATGATCGAACTACTAATATGCATGTATGACAACCCAAACAATTGGAATAATTAAGGGAGAGTCTGGCTCAGCAAAAGAAGAGAAAAGGAAAGGTCTCTTCATCTTCTTCGAAGATGGTTAAATTTTTCGAGCCCGAATCAGTAGAGGCCCCTCCTGAGCCTTCTCCCGTAGCAGTCGAGGCTACTCCTAAAACCACTATCATCCTACCTTGGCCTGCCTTGCCTCCAACCATCTTGATTCACAGATTGTTTCCTTCCAACACCCAGCCTAGGGTGCCAAGGAGGCCACGTCCAGTTCCAGGCCCTCGGTCAGTGGTGGGAGAAATGTATTTCCTTAAGATTGAAAGATTGTTCGAGAGGCTTTTGAGAGTTCCATGATCCCAGGAGGAGTAGAATAAGTCCAAAATATGGACTTCCAAGACTTGAGGTGCTAATGTGTGATGGCTCTTCAACAGGTATTTCTATACCAACATTTCATTTCTTTTGTCATCTTGTACTGCCTTCAAATGTCCAGTTTGATAGGTGATTCATTTTACTGTGGGTCTACTGAACCATAACTTAGATAGCTAGAAGATCCATGAGTAGTAAAAGGAGATGAAGAAAGATGTCGAAGGCCAAGGTATCCAAGAAAATGGTCGAGTGCTTAAGAAATGCGCTCGGCAAATCGAAGTCCAACTTGGCCGAGGCAAGGAGCAATTTGGCCGAGACCAAGGCCAATATGGTGGTGGTGAGGGCTGATCTAGAGTAGGAGAGGCAAATAAGAGATGCAAAGGTAGTGGCGGCCAAGGAGAAGTTGAAGGAAGAGGTGGAGGCCACCGTAGAGGAATACAAAGCCTCTGCGGACTTTGCAGCGAACATGGCCAGTGTGGTGGCAGACTTCCAAGATCAAAGGAGTTTTGCATTGCTTGCATTGCCTTTAACCACGAGGCCTTTGCAAAATGCCATGAAATGGGGATGCTTGAGTGTCGAAGCTAGATCGTTGAGCATCATCAAGGGCTGAATCTCTAATTTTTGGATGAAAGGGAGTTTGAAGAGGAGCCCTCCAAAGGAATTTCCACTCTATATGCTCTAGTTGAGGTCGCACCAGCTCCAGCATCTGAAGCCACCCTTGCCTAGCCTATCGCCACTAAGCTAGTTGCTATTGAGCCCCCAACCATGAGTGAAGCTGCTCCATCCGACCCCACAACCATAACTGAGCCACCTGTTGCTATCGATCCAAGGAGGTTGGGAAATGATCCTCTATAATTTTCATTTTTCTTTTCCCAGACTATTATGGATTTTGGATCATTTTGTAAGGAAAATCTTGTGATTTAATAGAATGAAATTCTTCTTGAATCTTTATCATTTACTTTAACTGTATCCTAACTTAGGATGTTGAATTATTTTTGGAGGCACCTGTGCCTACTAGATGCCTTCGCAAAGTTGTTGACATCAGGGTCTACATCTTAGGAAAGGAGGCCAAGGCCAAAACTATAAAAAAAGAGGGCCTCCAACCACAAGAGATGATTGCTGAAGGTACAGGGGGCACTAAAAAAGGCATATGAGGAAATTGAGCAGTTATGTTCAAAGTTTGTCTTGCACATTTTAGAGAAGATTGAGTTTAAGAATAAAATTGGAGAGTTGTCACAGAAGGCCTCCCAAGTAGCCTAGGATGTAGCAGTCTGGGTGGCTCAAGCATGACATCAATTTTTATCCGCCCATAAAGAGATTGCCAGTTTGGAGTCGCTGCTCACTTCTAGGGAAGTGTAGTGGGAGATCACAACTCGGTCAACAGAATTTCAGGATGAGCTACACTAAGCCCAGAAGAAGATTGCAAAGCTCGAACGATCAGCAAAGGGTTAGGAACCAATCTCGAACCTAGAAATCAGGGGATCACCATTAGCTATTTCCCTCTATCGATTATACCACCCCAAATGAGCTCGCATACATTATTGGGCTGTCAATCATTGATGGCTGCTTCTGGAGTTAGTTTGGGGTAGTTAGCCATGGTGGCCCACCAATGAGATTGGTCAACTCAAAGGGAGAGACATCACAAGCCAAACATAAGTGCTACAGCTGGCTCAAATATTAGGTCAAGGTGACGGTCAGTAGCTGTGCACAGGTTTACTCGATGGTCCAGGTCACAAAGCCACCATTGGTCAAGTCAGCGATCTCACTCATGAAATCATCCTCAGTCACATCGACGATCCCACTTAAGGGGACTCCATCCAGTGGAGGTGGTCCGAGAGACATAGGAAAGCAAATATATAGGGGGAATGATGTTTGACTAGGGTCACCAAGTAGGATTTTTCAATTGTCAAGCTCTGGTGTGGGTCCTTTGTTAAAAACATGATCTTAACTGCTCATCTTCTTCTTGCATGGATGTAGGCAAGTTTATCATGCAACTTGCAGTGGATCCTAGCCCGCACCCATATATAGGACCAATACCTCTTATGAAGTGGCTTCTCGGTGAAAGACTCCCTAGGGACCCCAGAAGCCATAAAGGATCTGCCACTTGTCGTGAAGGAGCCCATAGGACTAGGCAATGAAGAAGGTTAGTCATCCAAGATAGGATCCTGGGGTGGCTTTGATGACCAGTAGCCACCTAGAATAGATATCACATATCCCAACACTATGAAGAATTAGCCCTCCACTAGGGATTTAAAATTTATTTTTTTTGGCAAATTTTCTCATATAGCCCTTAGGCTTTTCTTTTCAAAGGCAATAAAATTTTTATTTTTTCCTATTCAAATTTGGACCAATCAAAGGTTTTCAAGTTTTCATCCAAACAGAAATGTCCGAGCTTGGATCGTTGGAGGGTAGCTAGGTTCTTGGTCAATAATTGCTTTTCACAGCTTAACTAATCTTGGAATGATTGAAGGCATTGATTGCCTCATGGTCTTTGATCGATCAATCGATCATTGGAGCCATGGCACCATAATGCCTTTATATAGGCTGTTAAGGCCCTAACCAACATGACTCGATCAATTGGAGCCATGGTGTTGTAACACCTTTATACGGATTGTTGAGAGTGTTGTTGAGGCTCTGACCAATCGTGACTCAGTCACTTGGAGCCATGGTATCATAATGCCTTTATACAGGCCATTGAGCAGATCATCAAGGTTTTAACTGATCGTGAGTCGATCACTTGGAGCCGTAGCATTTGATCACCTTTATATAGACTGTTGAGAGGGCCATTGAGGCTCTGACCAATCGTGACTCGATCACTTGAAGCCATGGCATTATAATACCTTTATGTAGACCATTAAAAAGATTGTTGAGGCTCTGACTAATTATGACTCGGTCACTTAGAGCCATGGCATTTGAGTACCTTTATATGGTCCATCGAGAGGGCCATTGAGGCTCTGACCGATCATGACTCCGTCACTTGGAGTCAAGGCATCATAATGCCTTTATACGGACCATTGAGAGGGTTGTTGAGGCTCTAACCAATCATAACTCGATCACTTGGAGCCATGGCATTGTAATGCCTTTATGCGGGCTATTGAAAGGGCTATTGAGGCTCTGACCGATCATGACTCGGTCACTTTGAGCCATGACATCTGAGCACCTTTATATGAACTGTTGAGAGGGTCATTGAAGCTTTTAACCGATTATGACTCAGTCACTTAGAGCCATAGTATTGTAATGCCTTTATACGAACCATTGAGAGGGCCATTGAGGCTCTGACCGATCATGACTCAGTCATTTAGAGCCATGATGTTGTAATGCCTTTATACGAATTGTTCAGAGGGCATTGAAACTCTAACTGATGGTGACTCAATTACTTGGAGCCATAGCATCTAAGCACATTTATATAGGCTATTAAGAGGGTCATTGATGCTCTGAACGATTATGACTCAATCACTTGGAGCCAAGGCATCATAATACCTTTATATGGGTCATTGAGAGGTCATTGAGGTTTTGACCAATTACAGCTTGGTCACTCAATGTCATGGCATCTAAGCACCTTTATATGGGCCATTGAGAGTGTTGTTGAGGCTTTAACTGATCGTGACTTGGTCACTTGGAGCCATGACATCATAATACCTTTATATGAGCAGTTGAGAGGGCTATTAAGTCTTTGACCAATCATGACCTGGTCACTTGGAGCCATGGCACCATAATATCTTTATATGGGCTATTAAGAGGGCTATTGAGGCTCTAACCGATCGCGACTCGATTACTTGGAGCATGACATCGTAATGCCTTTTGATGGTCCCTTGATTTTTTTAGCTCCGGGGAATGCCTTGATGCTAGGAGGTGCCACTTGGCATAGCATTTGATTTCCAAGGAGTTTTGACCCTGATACATTTTTAATAGGTGGGTCCTATAAACACTTTTTAAAGACAGGAGAAGTCAACTGCTGCCTCGGTTGCTCCTTCCTAATGATACTCGCCCCCTGAGTGGAAGATGTTCACTGGACTTTGATTGGATGTATGGACAGTGAACCTCTCTTCAAGTCCATTATATAAGGATAATCGGGGGGTGGTGGATTCTTGTAGCTTCTCACCACCATGCTATTGAGAACGCCCAAGGGGACATTGCACTCGGCATCTGACAAAGGTGATTGGATTATGGGGCTTCCTTTTTAGAGGGATAGATTCTCCTTGGGGAGATGGTTTTGCCAATATCTGGCACCACCATTTAACCATAACTATTGCAGTCGATTGGTGAACTTAACCACTGGAGCTCTACTTGCATCACTGTGCTATAGTCGATTGGCAAACTTAACACGAAGAGGAGGGCTCGGGCTACACGTCGTATCATCCAAGCCTTCCCTAGGGAGGCACCCATGCCCAAATGTAAAGGAAGATGGGAAGGCCCCACCTCGGGTTGTAGGTAGCAGTACCAGCCCGATGATGGATTGGGGGTAGCTTTCCAATTTTTTGGTTGGCATTCTTGGCTTGCTGGTGAGCTCCTCCACCCATCGGTGGGCTGCTTCGCTAAATATTGCCTCTCTGCTAGAGTCTTTGTCGTGCCCTTCATCATACTAGGTGTCACCAAGAGTGGGGCCACTTCCACCCCCTTAGTCACCCTTGTCTCTATGGCACAATACCTACCAGCAATCCTATCCGGTGCACTTGACACTCAGTGCACGTCAAGGGCTTCCTCCCAACTTTATGGAAGAGCTTGGGAGCATTACAGTTCTCTAGTTTTTCAACAAGCAGCCTCATCACTCTTCCTATACTTTAGGAAGTCTAAGAAGTAATGTAATTCACCACGAGGCTCTTAATCTATGTAATCTAACTGCAAAGCTACATGTATGTAATCCAATTTTATCAATGAAAAGCTTCATGTTTTTGTGCCTTTGTTGCTTCTTTCCACCGTCTCCTAAATTTTTGTTCATTTTGTATTATGCAACCACATTTTAAACTGTTTAATGGATGATTGTGGTTCAGGTGACCAAGCAATGGATTCTTGATCATGATATTTCTTATCGTTGCATCTTCGATCGATTGATCTCATGGGCTTTCAATTATAGTATTTTCGATTGATCGAGCCTATAGACTTCTAATCATAGCACTTCTGATCGGTCGAGCTTATTGGCTTCAATCGTAGCACTTCTGATCGGTCAAGCTTGTGCTTCCAAAAAGAATTCTACACTTGGGGGCCATTGGATTTTAATCTAATGGGCAACTAGTATCTTGGCCAAAGATTCATTTAGATGAATTTCTTGAGTCTCATCGAGCCTAAGAAAATCTTACTCAAGGATCCCATAAAACCTTTTATTACAAGTGTAAATAGTAAAAAGAACTTTTTTTTAATAAAGGGGGCACATTACTAATGATAAATCCATAGATTTGCAGAGTTTCATGATCGGAGTAGAGGAGTTCCATCTAGTTGCCTCAGTCGATCGGTCCAGGGTTTGATAATTTCTTCCTCATGATAGGGCCACTCCTAATTCAGTGAGAGTTTGCCTCTTTGGCCAAGCTGAGTGCACGGCATAGTACCAAGTCATCGACCTTGAATGCTTTGCCCTTGACCTTAGCATTGAAGTAATGATTGAGCTTGTGCTAGATGTGGCCATCCTAATGCCTTTTCTTGAACTTCATTTATTAGGTCCTGGTCTACTAGTTGACTTTCTAAGTTGGTTTCCTCATCATAATTTATGATCCATGCTAAGGGCAACATAATTTTGATGAGTATTATAGCTTCAGTACTGAATGCCAGGCTAAAGGATGTTTCTTCAATTAGAACCCTTGGTGTCATTTGATATGCCTAAAGTACATGATGGAGCTCGTCTACCCATGTTTCCCTAGCTTTGCCAAGCCTCTTCTTAGTTCCTTGGAGAATGGTCTGATTTTTGACTCAACTTCTCCATTAGCTTAAGGATGCATCACTAAGGTAAGGTGATGTGAGATCTCTTGGTCTTTACAAAATTTCTCAAACTGAGCCCTAACAAACTGTCATCTATTATCGATGATCAACACCCTAGGGACATTGAAGTGGCAGATGATGGCCCACCATACAAAATTTATTATTTTACTCAGTGATGTGGTTTAGAGACTCGGCTTCCACCCATTTTGTAAAGTAGTCAATGGCAACCATCAAGAGGCCATGGGACGTATATAGGAGTGATCAGTATAGCCGGGAGATGCTAAATATTTTCTTTCTTTAACAGGCATCGCATCTCATAACAAAGCTCTCAACATCTTGCTGCATAGTCGATCAATAATAATCCTACTGGAGTAGCTTGTATGCTAATGCCATTTTTTTGATGTGGTCTCCATAGATCCCCTCATGGGCCTCCCTTAGCATGAATTCTGCCTCAGACAGCCACAGACATCTAAGGAGGGGCATGGCAAGTGATCATCTATATAGTTTTTCTTCATGCACCAAGTATTTGGAGGATCTATACTTGATCTTTCGGGCTTCCTTGCAATCTGTAGGGAGTCAAGCATTCTTTAGGAAGTCAATCAATAGGTCGATCTAGTATGGTTTGTTATCAAGTAGCATGACCTCTGATGATTCCTTGATAGTTGGCTTTTTGATTTGTTAGAAATAAGCCCCTCGAGAAAGTGCCTTTGGTGTAGCAGTCACTACCCTGGTTAGCATGTCTACTCGGGAGTTGTTTTCCCTTGAAATATGTTGAATCTCAAAGCTGTGGAAATCACATATTAGTTGTTTGACTTTTTGGAGATCTTTGATCATGTTTCCTTCTCGAGCCTCAGAATCATCCCTGATATGGCTGATGACTGTTGAGAGTCACTGTAAACTCTCAGATCTTTTACTTCCAACTCCTTGACAATTTCAAGCCCTATGATTAGAGCTTCATACTTGGCCTCATTGTTAGTTATGAAAAATTCGAGACGTGACTATGCTCAGTGATGATTCCTTCAGGGGTTGATGATGACCATCCTGGCCCCTGATCCTTCGAGGTTGGATGATCCATTTACAAATGTATTATTTTGGCTCAGAAGGGAGTCTGACATAGGCCATGATGGTTCCATAGCTTCTGACTCGATCGGCTCATTGGGGATAGTGCATTCGACCAGTAAATTGATCAGTATCTAAACTTTGATCGATGGCCAAGGCTGAAATTAAATATCAACTTTTCAAAGCTTGATTACCCACTTGATGATATGCCTAGATGTATTAGGTCAATGGAGAATATTCTTTATGGGCTAATTGGTTAGTAAGATGATAGCGTGAGCCTAGAAATATTGACGAAGCTTCTGGGCTGCAATGAGGTGGGCATATATAGCTTCTCTAGCCTAGAATATCAAGTATCCACATCTCTCAAGATCGTTCTAACATAGTAGATGGGCTTCTAAATTCCATCCTTCTCCTACATTAGCACCGTACCCATCGCCACACAAGAGGTTGCCAAATACAGGAATAATTCCTAGCCAAGGTCTAGCCTCCCTAATAATGATGGAGAGCTATAGGTCATCAAAAGCCTTTTGACATTCTTCCATCTACCGAAAATCCTTTGGATGCTTTAGAGTCTGGAAGAATGGGAGGCAATGCTCGACTAACTTGGAGATGAACCAGTTGAGGGCTACAATCCTCCAAGTAAGGTGCTGGACATCATTGATTGTCTTTGGAGGGCTCATGTTGTAAATGGCCTTGATGTTTTTTGGATTAGCTTTTACCTCCTGTTAGAGACCATAAAATCCAAGAATTTACCTAAGGCCATTCTAAAGGCGCATTTGGTGGGGTTCAACTTCATTTGGTATTTTCAAAAAGTGTTGAATTTTTTTTAGAGATCCTTAACATGAGTTATAGGGACTTTGTATTTTACAAGTATGTCATCCACATACACTTCCATGTTCTTCCGATATGGTCTTTAAAGATCTTGTTCACCAGGCATTGATAAGTAGCACCTGCATTCTTCAGACCCAATAGCATAACCCTATAACAAAACAGTCCTCGATCAATAATAAAAGTAGTTTTTTCTTGTCTTTAGGAGCCATTCGGATTTGGTTATAGTTGAAAAAGGCATCTATGAAGTTGAGGAGATCATGGCCTGAAGTGGCAATCATTATTCGGCCAATTCAAGGAAATGGATAGCTATCTTTTGGGCATGCTTGATTAAGGTTGGTGAAATCTATGAAGATTTGCCATTTGCCATCACCTTCTTTACCAGGACAGGATTTGTGATCCACTCTAGTAGGTGGTTTCCCTAATAAAGCCAGTGTTGAGTAGTTTGTCAACCTCCTCAACTATAGCATTTTGGTGTTCAGGTGCAAAGCTCCATTTCTTTTGCTTGGCAAGTTGATGCATGGGATCCATCTTTAGCTAGTGTACCATTATCGAGTGGTTGATACCTAACATGTCCACCGGTGCCCAGGTAAAGACATTGGCATTTTCTTATGAAAACAAGGTTAGTTGATCCCAGGTTAACTAATCCAAGATGGAGTTGATTCTAACTTTATATTAAGGGTTTATGTTAGCCAAGAATATAAGGATGAAATCCTTGACGATTCTCCTCACTATTCAGTCAGGTCATCCTAAACATCCAAGCCTTCAATGGAATAGTCATTGATGGTCTTCCTTCCTTGGAGCTCAACATTGTAACAATGTTGTGCCAGGCTTTGATTAGATTTCTCCGATCCTATATGTTGTCAGAAATTTACTTTCAAGTAGTAAGTAGACATGGCCACTCGGAAAGCATTGAGCCTAGTCACCCAAAGATGGTGTTGTAGGTCGAAGGGGCCTAGACGACCAAGAAGTTCACTTAGATGATGGACTAGAGAGGGTAGTTTCCAATTCTTACAATCTAGGAGATCATCCCCTCTACCGGGATTGTATCTCTTGTGAATCCTATCAAGGGGGAGTCAACTCGAGTCAACCAATCGAGGGATATCCCCATTTTCATAAAAGCATCAAAGTACAGGATATCGACCGAGCTTCCATTGTCAATAAGGATGCATTGTACATCATAATTTTCTATAATTAAGATCACAATGACTGTATTGTTATGAGGGAATACAACTCCCTCATCATCCTCTTCAATGAAGATTATTGGCATGGTCCATTTCTTAGTGGGTGGCTCTTCCCCGGGGGGTGCCACCATCTAGTGATCATTTTCACTTGCCCAAATGGAAGGGGTTCTCCCCCTTCTGGTGGCGAAGGCAGTTATGGATGCTCGGCTTGATGGGTTGATCTTGGCCATTCTCTTTATTTCCTTGGCTGTTGGATAAAATGATTAAGGTGGCCTCGCCTGATCAACCCCTCCATTTTATCCCACGGTTGGATGTATTCTTATGTTATGGCCATGATCTCGATGATATAGACAAAACTTGTTTGAGTTTCTCCTAGTCGATGGTATTCTCAGCTTTCGAGGTTCTGGGATCTATTTTTGATCTCCATCAATACTTTTTTCATTGAAGCATTCAATGGGGTATAAGTGTAGAATATTTTGGTTGGTGATGTCGGATGGGCCTCCTTTGACTAGCGATCTTTGAAGAACATGCTCTTCTTTGGTGGGGATCTAAAGCATGGTCTTCCTTTAGGTTCTGGTCCCTCTACATCCTTCTACCATTCTCTGGTGTAGAGGTAGGAGGGGTTTGTTTAGCATAAAGGTTTCCTCCGTCCAAGTGTATTTCTCAGCTCGAGCCAGCATTCCCGTAAAATCTTTCAGGTAGGTTTTGGTCAATGACCATTTATATCATTCTTTTGTAGACCGCTCACCAAGGCCAGCATGGTAATCGACTGATCCAACTTGTGGACTTCTAAGATAGCTGCATTGAAGCATCTTGCAAAGGCTCAGATCATCTCTCCTTTTTGTTTGATAGTGTGGAGGTAGTATGACCACCTCAATTGCCTTTGCCTACTGATGAAATGGTCAGTGAACACTCAGCTCAACAACTCAAAGGAATGTATCAATTTTGGCTTCAAATCTGAGTACCAGTATCAAGCCACCCACTTTAAAGTAGAGGGAAGGCTTTATAAAAGACTAGATTAGGGCTCCATGAAGAAGCATCGTTGCTCAAAAGCTTGCTAAGTGATCGTCAAGGTCGATGGTTCCATCATAGCTCTTGAGTTATAGGACTTTAAAGTGCGAAGGGAGTGGCACTTGCATGATCCTGTCATCGAATGGGGGCTCATTACTGAGCCCATCGTTCAATGCTAGGAAGAGATTGTGAATAGCCTCAATCCATTGGTCTAGATTCTTGAATCTTTGCCCAATCTCAAGGTCTTGATTGGCCAGAGCTCCCGATCATCTTTAAGAATGGTGGTCTGGCATGGAGTCATGCTCTGATCGAGAGCTCCAAGGGTATTGTCTCCCTACCCCCGGACTCTAAGATGGTGGCGACGATGGCAAGAGGTCCCTACAAGATTCTTTAGAGGGACTTGTGACAGCTCTAGCGATGGAGGCTCCGCTCTAACTATGGGGTTGTGCACCGTCAAAAATAGCATAGGTGTAGGATGCATCGGGGGTGGGGAGACAACACATGTTATCACTGGTTATAGTGGAGTCACTAATAATCCTCCTTAAAATCCCCCCGTGCCTAATTTTTCCTCATTCCTACTTTGCTCTTTATCTTTCCTCGCCGCCCCTCCTCCCTTATTCTTTCTTGGCTCATCTTCCGTCGCCCCCCTCCAGTGCCTCGCCTTCCTTCTCTCATCGATGCCTGTACCACCACTAAGCTCCCACGCCCTCCCTAATGCCTCTCCTTCTAGCTCTTGGCGATGCTAGAACCACCATCGAGCTCTCGTGCCCCCCGAGCACATCTCCTTCTCGCTCCTGCCGACACTGTAATGCCACTGAGCTCCCATTCCCCCCTTGGCACCCTCCTTCCCATTCCCATCGATGCTTGTACCATCGCCGAGCTCCCATGCCCCCTGGTGCCTCTCCTTCCTGCTCCCATCAAGTTGCCTGTACCACCACCAAGCTCCCATGCCCCCTGAGCACACTCTCGCTAGTGCCTGTATTGTTGCTATGCTCCCACACCCCCTGAGTGCCTCTCTTTCCCACTCTCGCTGGTGCCTATATTGCTGCTATGCTCTCACGCCTGTCTCGGTGCCTCTCCTTCCTACTCTTGCTGGTGCCTATACCATTGCCAAGCTCTCATGTCGCTCGATTTCCTCCTGCTATTAAGCTTAACCTTCCATCAGTTCCTATGGCCCAATCCTTTCAACCACATCCCCACTCCACCGTTTCAAGCTTGTGCCATCATTTTCAAGCCGGTGTCAATCCCCAAGCTAGTGCCGCCATTCCCATGCCTCCTTCCACACCACCAGATCTGCCATCTATGGGGCTTGCCTTTGTTGGATTGGATGAGTATTAGCGATGATGGTGATGATGATAATAGCGATGACGATGATACTAGAGCCATCACCAAAAAATATTTTATATTTAATTAATTAATCAAATATTTATTTAGTTAATTAGTTATTTTTTAATCTATTATTTATTTAATTATATAGTTAGTTAATTAATTAATTAATTACTTATTTAATAATTAGTTATTTTTACTTATTATCTATTCATTTATTAGTTATTTAATAATTAGTTATTTATTTAATTAATTAGCTATATATTTAATTTATTATTTTAATTATTAATTAATTACTTATTTATTTAATCAATTAGATATTTATTAATTAATTAGTTAATTAGGTGTGCACGGATACGTGTCCCACATGCATGGGATTCGAGTTTCGGTATATAGAGCATAAGCTAGGATTCTAAGCTACCTTGGTGCTAAGGTGTAATGATGGACACTCACCTTGGAATGGAAGGTATCGAAAATTACCTGTGCTCCAGCTATATAGCTACTACCCTTGTTGGCTAGAGGATAGACTACTAGTGATGATGCCTCATCATGTTACTCCTCTAGCAAAAATCGACCTTTGGTGATGAGGTCCCAATGGCATCACTATGATAGTCGGTGGTGCCACCCTTGTATCTCAGGATATCTAGGAAGCCTTCTCAAGTCGTACGAGGGGTCCTACCATTGCTAGCAAGGAATAGAGTTTTAAAATTATTTCTAGACCTCTTAGAAAAATTGTTTAGTCATCATCCTCCTATATTTGACTATCGTCATCCTCTTATATTATCATGTTTAATGTATATAAACTATTGTTATTAATAAATTTATATTTTATAATATTATCATGTTTTAATATATATGAACTATTATTATTGATGAATTTATATTTTATAATTACATGTTAATTTAACTAATTAATTAGGTATTTATTTTTAGAAACTTTGCATTGCATAAAATCATAAACTTGTCACTTGATTAAGTACACATTTTAAGGCATCTATACATTTATATATTTTTGTATGGGCAGGAGAATTATATATATTGGTCAATTGATTATCCAGTTTAGAAAGTTTAAAACTTATAATTAATTCTATAGGTAAGTATAGTAATCAAATGGTATGCTGAGGGTTCGATAAAAATTTTGGACAACATTTTTCTTTAGTTCTCCTCGTACACTTTGGCCATGTAGAAAAAACTAAGGAGAAATGCTATTAAGATTTTATTCAGACTCTATTACATATCGTTTGATTACTATAATTAATCTATAAAATTAATATAATTCTTGAATAGGATAGGACCTACCTTTACCTATTAGTTGATGATAGGATATATTAAATGATACCAGAAGGTCGTAGTGATTCTAAGTTTGTATTTCTTTACTAAAGGCAAAAACTCAAGAGAATGAGAGTATCTAGAGGTAATATTCTGGATGCAAGATATAAGAGCTTAGATGTTTAGATGGATGTCATCACTAAGAGGTGCTTGGACTTGATTGTGTCATCCAAGAAAGGCAAGGTAGGGCTTTGAAGAAGAGTACTTGAGCAAGAGTAGAATCTTCATGATAGAGAGGCATAGGAGTATTTCATGGGAGATGAAGCACAGAGAGTCAAAGGTCTAGAACTCATCATAAGTGAGAAGCACTATTTATCGACCTCTTTAGATATTTGGTACCTTCTAGATTCTTTATCTAATTCTTTTTCCACTTGTTTATCCTCTTCCTCTTCTTTCTCTTTGTCCCCTTCTTAGATAGAAAAAATCTATCCAAGAAAAGGAGGAAGAGAAGGAAAAGGAAGAAGATAAAGAAGAGGATGAAGAATTAGATGACAAGTCTGAAGGGTACCAAATATCTGAAGAGATTGATGAGTAGTGCTCCTCGCTTGTGAGAAACTTCTAGATCTCTGACTCTTGTGCTTCACCTCTAGCAAACCACTCCTATGCCTTTCCATCATGAAGACTATGCTCTTGCTCGAGTATTCTTCTTCAAAGCCTCACATCTCCCTTTTTGGGCTTCACCTCTAAGTTTGAGCATCTCTCAGCGATAGCCTCCACCTAGGCATCCAGCACTTATATCTCACATCCAAAGCATCACCTTCGATCACTATCATTCTCCCGAGTTTTGCCTTTAGTGATGAGATGAGAACTCAAAATCTCTGTGACCTTCCAGTATAATTTTATTTCTTACATTGTCTTGAATCATTTTAAATACTTGTCTTTCCATGTTAAATGATAAAATACTTAATAAGAATTTTGCCTTGAATTTGTATATGCAGAATCTTTAGATAATTCTCCATGGACCATAGTTGGTTGGACCATCGAGTAGTCGACGGGGTGATTTCTATTGAATATAAGGAGGATGTCAAGTACTTCTGTGATTATGCTTTTGGGGATGTGGCACTCTTATTTGAAGGAAAAGCACATTGTTCTTATAATAGATGTGGTGCGGGCACCAGACTCAGAAGAAGACTTCAGGGCTCCATCTGGATCTCTGATTGACATTGCCCGAAGAATTAGGATTTTCTGGTTTTGTAATAAGGGTTGACTTGGTCAACTCAATTTTAGTTTGAGTCTGTATTTCCCTACAATTTAAATTTTGTTAAGTCATGTTGACTCAATACAAGTCCTAGTAGTGGTCTAGGTCTTCTCCAAGGTGCCACATTTTCTCCCAGGACCAAGCAAGTGGGTGCCACACTCCCAACCACACGCCAGAGTCCAGGAGGCGCCACATCTCCATCCAGTGTGCCTTGGTCCCCACACCACAAGAAAGCAGGTCCCTTCTTTCATGCACCACTTGGGGGAGAAATCCATCAAGATACCTCAATCCAAGGAGGAGCCAACTTCTTTCCAGATAAACCCAAGCCAGGATGGCAAGATTTTTCTTGAAGAGAGGATCAAGGAGGTGCCCCACAATGTTCCATAAAAACCCAAGTTATAAAAGGGAAGAGAGCATGTCTTGGGGAGAAAATCAAGGAGGCACCCAAAAGTTTCCTAAAGTGCCAAAGCCATGAAAGGAAGAAGCCTAAACTTGTGGAGCAAGACTAGGAGGTGTCCAAAAGAGCCAAACCATGAAAGGAAAATCCTTGATTCATGGAGAGATACTAGGAGACACCCCCACTACCTGCCAAAAATGTCCAAAACAAAGATGGGAAGGGCCTTGACTTAGGGAGGAAGAAAAGGAGGAGTCCAAAAGAGTTGATCCATGGAAGGAAAGAAATCCTCTCTTGAAGACCCAAGCAAGGAGGCGCCATCTACCTACCTTTTATAACCCAAATCAAATTTTTTTGGTACCTTGGCCGACCATATGTGTATGGATTATCCTGATTTGTAGATCCCCTCCTTTAGTCCCACATGGAAAGATGTAAAACCCTACTCCCTTGTAAAGCCCTATAAATTAAACCCCTCTTGTAAGTTTAAAGGAATCAGATGAATGAAAGAAATTTTTTTTATGAGCAAACTTATGTTTTCTCTTTTCCGCACTTGCTTCCAGGTGTTGAGCTCCGTGAGAGAGTAAATCCGGGTTCCCCTGGAACCTTGAGGAGGTGAGAGATCTCCAAAACCCCAAACCCTAGGTTAGCCACTCCACTCCCAAACCCTAGTCGCCATCACCCTTCTCTTTCCACCAAGCCCTAGTCTATTCTACTTCTCACGACCACCCTCTCCAAGTCCAGGCCGGCCACCAGCATCCAGCTCCAGTCCAGATACTTCAGATCTACAGCAATTCTAAGAGGAAGTCAGATCGGCCTCCAGGAGAATCCTGATTTCAGCAACTTCGGCTTTCAAGTTCTTCAACCTGGTAAAATCTTTTCTTGAGTTTCTGAATTCCATCATTTGTTCCTCTTCTTTCCCAGATCTTGAGTCCAGAAGAAG
This sequence comes from Areca catechu, assembly GCA_021397845.1. Classification (NCBI taxonomy): domain Eukaryota; kingdom Viridiplantae; phylum Streptophyta; class Magnoliopsida; order Arecales; family Arecaceae; genus Areca; species Areca catechu. The sequence goes on from CM038038.1 coordinate 24,946,476, forward strand.
CCGACCAAACCATGAGACCAGTATTAGAGGATCCATTGCGAAGATAGCCGACTCCGAGGATCCCACAATCTGCTCGAGAGAGTTCTTCCACCAAAATCCTGAGAAGATCACTGTCTGGTTAGTAAACCATCTCTCCTCTCTATTTCTGTTCTGTTGAAAGTTCAGAGCGAAACCCTAGGTCTGGGAGTTTCTCAACCCCCAGCGATCCGTTACTTCTGAACTACTCTGATAATTTAGTTTCTTCTAAACTGTGCTTTCAATCCTTACCTAGTTTCCTTCAACGTAGTTTAGCTTTACTTTGAGTCGAAGCCAATTTCTGAAATATATATAAAAAAAAAAGAATTAATCTTAATTTTACTTCCGCATACGCTTCTTTGTTCTTTGTTCTGCATCATTTTTTGGTATCAGAGCTTCTGTTCTACATCATTTTTTGGCATCAGAGCCCTGTCTAGGGTTTATGTTTTGATTGCTTGTTTGAGTCTCTCTCTTTTTACTTTGTCTGCTCGAAGTAGACTCCCCAGGACGTCCGGTCCTAGGAACGAAGTGAGGTGCAAACCTCCTCTTCCCATTCCACGGGGTGTTTCTAGGGCGTGTAGGGGATCCGTTGGGTTATAACTTCGTAGCAGGAATTGTAAACGGGGAAGTGCTCTATTTTTAGCCTGTAATTACCCTATTGCAGGAATTATTTCTCATTGCAAGTAACTCCAAATTTGGTGATTTTTGTTTTTCTGAAACCAATATAATTGAAACTAATTTTCGTAATTCTCTCATGATTTATTGGTTTCTGTGAGATTTCTGAGAATTAAATTACTGCAACTCTATTTTTGTGTTCTGCCATCCATTTATTTTTGAGTGTTCATCTCTTAATTCATCTTAAGGGCATTTGAGCATCTATGATAAGGGGAGGAGTTGATAACCTCTCCTTAGCCCAAAACCACCACCCCTTCATTCGAACCTAAGCCTTTAATCTAAAAATTGATTAGACCTAATTTGCCCTAGTAGGCTAGGGACATCAACAAGTCGGGTCAAGGCTAGTGTTGAGTCAGTTTGTCTGGTTACTCAGTGTGTGCTTTGTACTCAGTGTCTAGAACGGTGGTTCAGGGATTCCATCCCGAAGGGCTTGTGTGCTGGCCCGCCTACCTGGCCAATCTCTGATTGGTGTCTAGGATTGGCATTCAGGGACCTAACACTCCCCTTACACCTGCCTGGCTGAGTCCTGAGTTACTACAGGCTAGCTTGCCACTCTGATTAGGCACCTAGTTTGGGCTCTAGATCTAGTTAGCCCGTAGTCATTCAGTTGAGTCTCATTCTGTGTGCTTGCTTGCATCATCATGTCTACCCGGAATGGTGTACCCTACCAACCTAGTCAAACCCAACCAGATTTAGAGGCCATGGTTAGAAATCTTACCGAAAGGATGACCAAATTGAGTCAGGACATGAATAAGGGTTTTTCCCAATTTAGGGATCGAGTCCAAGTACTTGAGAAACGTAGACATCAAAATTGGACCCCTGATCCAAAATTTAATAGGCCCCAACCTCATCCATGCCAGGAGCCTAGGAGGACCTTATACCGTGATCCCGAGCATAACCTTAGGAAGCCTAACCATGATATCTATAGTGTGGATCGTGTCTATGAGAGGACCTTACAATATTCTAGACCAGTCACTCAACAACCCAAGTCTTCTAGATCAAACCATTTAGATCCACACCCATGCCCAAGTAAGGTCTCTACTAGCTTGAAACCCAGTGTGACCCAGGTTCCTATATCGCAAGAATGTTTGTTTTGTGGAGAAAGAGGCCATAAATCTAGTCAGTGCCCATGCATAGGACTGGCTTGTGCACAGCTAAGTGGTAAGAATCCTAAGGATGACATTAATGAGGGAGAACCCAAGCCTACCAATGAGGAAGAACGGTTAGGTATGACAAGCCTAGAATCAGTTGACCCGATTACCACTGACCCGAAACCCATTGAAGATGGCATCGAGGAAGTATATGATGCTGGCTTGAGTCTAGTTGATGAATATGAGGGGGAAGAACTTGAAGAATGTGACATTGATACTATTGGTTCCTTACCTGAGGAGACCTTGGAAAGCAACCAACTGGTAGGACCTAGTTCAGAAATTCAAGAGATTTGTGAGAACCAGGTTCCTTTAGTCAAATACCCCCAGGAAGAACTCATAGTGTTAGCCCGAGCTATTAGTTCGTACCCTCTAATGACAGTCATTCCCCAAGTACCAATTGAAGATCTTTGCACTGAACTGTTTAAGTTTGCCCACCCTATGGTAGATCCTCTCCTTAGGATGACTGAATCAAGCCTCTTACAATTGGACCTTGTCCCATGCCCAGCCACTAAGGTCACTCCCATAATCTCAGTTGAACATCCTTGTCTTGAGCGGATTGATTCACCCAGTCCTGTAGAAGTCCTCCTTATGGCCCCAGACCCTTTCCTTTGCATGACTGACCTACCCTTCTATAGAGTATACCTTTCCACACCCATAGGTCAAATTTCAAGTCTTGAGGTCATCATCCATAGGCCCTTCCATGAATCATTCTCTAATCCAGTTCTTGAGAAAGTGGATCATTATTTGCTTAGAGAACAAACCTTAATTATTGCAATCACATGTCCTAGGCTACTTCCAGAACCATCTCTTGATCCATTCCTGGGAGTAGCAAATTTTTACTTTCATAAGGATGACCAGTTGACACTCATAGATCACCATTCAAACCTTCAGGTCACCACCTTTAGTCAACAGGTAATTCGAGACCCCACCTCATATCTCCTCCCTTTCTCTAGGACTTCCAATGCTTCTTACACCATCCAAGTATACTTTGTCGAAGTCTTTAGAGTAAACCACGTGTCAGAACCTATTAGGTTTGCCATCTACTTCTGGAAGACCTTATGGCACCTACTAGGCACCAATGATAAGTTTTCATGCTCTGCATGCCATCCTCCGACCCAAGGTCAAACCTAGAGAGCCATAGTTTGTTAGGTTTAGACCTAGGGTTTCATTGAAATAAAGTCCATTCTTTAGGAATGCGTCGTCAGTCTAGTTTAGTTTTTTTTTTCTTGACCCTTTACTAGGCTCAGATTTTGGTTTGATTGAGAGCACTAGGAATTGGGATTTGTATTTTGTCCAGGACTAAATTTGCATATAATGTTTCGATCAATAGGTCTATAGGCTAGAGTCCCTTTGAAATTGTTCATGGATACAAGCCTCACACACCACTTGATCTGATTTCACTATTAGTCCACACACACAAGTCTCTTGATGCACTTGCATAGCATGTAAAGGACTTGCATAAAGAAATTCATGCCAAAATAAATTTAAGTAATGAAACTTATAAGAAGTTGGCTGATTCTCAAAGACGAGTCAAAACTTTTGTTGAGGGAGACTATGTAATGATTAGGTTAAGGCCTGAACGGTTTCCTCCTGGAACTGTTAGAAAGTTACATGCTAAAGGAGCTGGACCATTTAGAGTGGTGAAGAGAGTAGGGTCCAATGCCTATGTGCTCGAGTTGCCTTCAGAACTAGGCATTAGCTCCACTTTCAACATTACAGACCTAGTAGAGTATAGAGAGCCAGCTGTGATTCCCAGTGAGCCTTTTTTAGCCTAATCTTGCTCTTGAGAGTGAACCCAACCCTGTGTGTCCACCAACAAACTGGCCTGTGAGGAAAGAGCAGATTGAAAAGATCCTGGATGATCAGGTTATCTCTACTCGTAATCGAGGATACCAAAGATACCTGGTCTGCTGGCAAGGAAGGCCAGATTCTGATAACTCTTGGATCTTCCGAGAAGAATTACAAGAATTGGACCCAGACCTCTTAGAGAGATACCAGAGCCAGCTTGATCCATACTCGACAGGGTCGAGTTCCTCCCACCCCGGGAGAATTGGTGCGGGCACCAGACTCAGAAGAAGACTTCAGGGCTCCATCTGGATCTCTGATTGACATTGCCCGAAGAATTAGGATTTTCTGGTTTTGTAATAAGGGTTGACTTGGTCAACTCAATTTTAGTTTGAGTCTGTATTTCCCTACAATTTAAATTTTGTTAAGTCATGTTGACTCAATACAAGTCCTAGTAGTGGTCTAGGTCTTCTCCAAGGTGCCACATTTTCTCCCAGGACCAAGCAAGTGGGTGCCACACTCCCAACCACACGCCAGAGTCCAGGAGGTGCCACATCTCCATCCAGTGTGCCTTGGTCCCCACACCACAAGAAAGCAGGTCCCTTCTTTCATGCGCCACTTGGGGGAGAAATCCATCAAGATACCTCAATCCAAGGAGGAGCCAACTTCTTTCCAGATAAACCCAAGCCAGGATGGAAAGAATTTTTCTTGAAGAGAGGATCAAGGAGGTGCCCCACAATGTTCCATAAAAACCCAAGTTATAAAAGGGAAGAGAGCATGTCTTGGGGAGAAAATCAAGGAGGCACCCAAAAGTTTCCTAAAGTGCCAAAGCCATGAAAGGAAGAAGCCTAAACTTGTGGAGCAAGACTAGGAGGTGTCCAAAAGAGCCAAACCATGAAAGGAAAATCCTTGATTCATGGAGAGATACTAGGAGACACCCCCACTACCTGCCAAAAATGTCCAAAACAAAGATGGGAAGGGCCTTGACTTAGGGAGGAAGAAAAGGAGGAGTCCAAAAGAGTTGATCCATGGCAGGAAAGAAATCCTCTCTTGAAGACCCAAGCAAGGAGGCACCATCTACCTGCCTTCTATAACCCAAATCAAATTTTTTTGGTACCTTGGCCGACCGTATGTGTATGGATTATCCTGATTTGTAGATCCCCTCCTTTAGGTCCCACATGGGAAGATGTAAAACCCTACTCCCTTGTAAAGTTCTATAAATTAAACCCCTCTTGTAAGTTTAAAGGAATCAGATGAATGAAAGAAATTTTTTTTATGAGCAAACTTGTGTTTTCTGTTTTCCGCACTTGCTTCCAGGTGTTGAGCTCCATGAGGGAGTAAATCCGGGTTCCCCTGGAACCTTGAGGAGGTGAGAGATCTCCAAAACCCCAAACCCTAGGTTAGCCACTCCACTCCCAAACCCTAGTCGTCATCACCCTTCTCTTTCCACCAAGCCCTAGTCTATTCTACTTCTCACGGCCACCCTCTCCAAGTCCAGGCCGGCCACCAGCATCCAGCTCCAGTCCAGATACTTCAGATCTACAGCAATTCTAAGAGGAAGTCAGATCGGCCTCCAGGAGAATCCTGATTTCAGCAACTTCGGCTTTCAAGTTCTTCAACCTGGTAAAATCTTTTCTTGAGTTTCTGAATTCCATCATTTGTTCCTCTTCTTTCCCAGATCTTGAGTCCAGAAGAAGCCGACCAAACCACGAGACCAGTATTAGAGGATCCATTGCGAAGATAGCCGACTCCGAGGATCCCACAATCTGCTCGAGAGAGTTCTTCCACCAAAATCCTGAGAAGATCACTGTCTGGTTAGTAAACCATCTCTCCTCTCTATTTCTGTTCTGTTGAAAGTTCAGAGCGAAACCCTAGGTCTGGGAGTTTCTCAACCCCCAGCGATCCGTTACTTCTGAACTACTCTGATAATTTAGTTTCTTCTAAACTGTGCTTTCAATCCTTACCTAGTTTCCTTCAACGTAGTTTAGCTTTACTTTGAGTCGAAGCCAATTTCTGAAATATATATATATAAAAAAAAGAATTAATCTTAATTTTACTTCCGCATACGCTTTTTTGTTCTTTGTTCTGCATCAAGATGTGTCGATAAAGAAATGCTTGATAGGTATACAATAACTGTCCATCATATATGAGTGGATTTATGCCAAAATACAAGCATTGGTGCCTGCATGGAAAATATGGGAGATAGTTGCAAAGGTTAGAAGTTAGCAGGATAGGGATGCAGATAGAATGGTAGACATGATTATGGATGTAACTAGTTCTAAATTTGATTAGGATATGTAGAATAATCCAGAAGCTAATAGTGGCGATTTCGATCGTATGTTGAAAAATGCTGATAAACCATTATAACAAGGATGTGAAACACACGTACTATCAACTATGTCAGAGTTACTAAACTTGAATGCCAAGTTTAACATGATGGTTAATTATTATGATAGAATGGTAGTAATAATAAAAAAGATGCTACCGAAGGAGGAGAAGCTTGTTGGGAGCTTCTATGCTTCAAAGAAAATGATAAAACGATTAGGAATGAGACATGAAAAGATAGATGCATGCCACAATGATTGCATGCTCTTCTACAAGGAGGACCACTGAAGAGCTCATGTGATGTATTGGTTAAAGCTGACTTAAGCCAAGATAAGAGGATAGAAATCAAAAGGATATACCATATAAGTGTTAGGTATATGCCATAGAAGCTAGATTGACCGATACTTGTAAAACTTTCTTCAATCATATTTTATAATATTGATTTTTTATATTACTAAAATTAGGTTGTTCATTTATATCTAAGTTCAAAGTATCTATAAATCATCCATTGAATTATGGGTATAATAACAAATATTCTCAAGAGTTAAAAATTTGAGACATGTGTCATTAATAATTAATTCATTAAACACTCTGATCATAGGATCATCATGGGGATGGTGTTTGACATGGAAAGATTGGTTCATGATCACTTCTCTAGGATAGATGGGTCTTGAATCTATGGTGTGGATGTTAGGCGTATACCCTAGAAGCAATCTAGTTGGCACATTTTTATTTCTAGGACATAAAATTATACTTAATAATAATAATAATTGGGCTATTTTTCATACATGTTGCATCCATGTATCATTTAAGGAATTAATGGATAATGATACATAATCTTTAGAGTTGAGAATTTGAGACATGTGTCATTATAAATTAATTTCTAAATACTCTCGATCATAGGATATCACGGGAATGATGATTGATCTGATTTAGTCGGTGCACAGATCACTTCCCTTTTAGGGTATATGAGTCTTGAGTCTATAATATGGGGATATTGGAGTAAGAGTGCAAGTGATTATTAAAGAACAACGATACCAAGCATGACCATCACAAGAAGTCACATAGATGTCTACTCACTCATTAGTGACTTTTTTGATGCTATAGTTTTGTGAGTGGTTCTTTGACCTATGGTACCTTGGCCACTCATAGTGTGGTTGCTATAGTTTGATAACACAAAATATTAGTAAAGAGGACATCAAAACCCATCCGGATTTTCCTTTTCTTTTTTAGATTTTTTTATTTTAGTTTAAGTTTTTATCCCCACTATTCTAGCTATTCATGTTATTCTATCTTTATTCCAGACTTATCCCCGTTTTATCCCTCTACTATTCCAATCATCTACAACCTCCCAGAAATTCACACAACCTCCATTTTTTCTCCATTTTCTTCCTGCTTGTCGTGGATCCGCCACGCCCGACCTCTGATGCCACCCCTGACGACCGTCCACCTTCCCCCGGCGTCGATCTTCTTATGGGAACGCCGGCAAATCCCACGAACTGCCCATGATCGTTTCCCCCCCATGCGGCTCCTCCCATGGCCGTCCGCCCCTGCGGCTCCGACCACGTGCCTCTCTCCCCCGTGCCACCATCCGTCACTGCCCGAGCCACCGTCTGCCGCTGCCCAAGCCATCCCCATCGAACCTTCACCTGTGAAGCCATCTCCACACCTCCATGCCGCGGCCCTCTCTCCCACGACCACCGCCTAGCCCACCGATGCCCGATCATCCCCGTCGCTGCCGCCCCCTACCCCAGCCATCGTGCCCCCCCATCCAGAAGACTCACGACCAAGCCAACCGTGCCGCTCGGCTGCTATAGATCGTCCAGATCTGCCTCAACGGCACCGCCATCTCCTCTGCCACCTCCGGCCTAGCTACCACCGGCGCCCACCACCACGACTCTCCTATCCCTTCTTGCCGGATCTGCCCCAGCCGCTCTTCTCTATCCATCCGCCCCTGTTCCATGATGATAGTGAAGAGTTTTCTTCTACATAGATCTCAGAGCAGAAGCAACCCACACAAATTTCAGAGCAAGGAATTTTTTGTGCGGATCTTAGAGCATAAGAGGAATTTGAATTTGAATTCGAATTTGAATTATTCATGGAAATGCCCACTATTTTCTCCACCATTCTCTCCCCTTATCTTGTTATTTTTGAATTTTGAATTTGAATTTAAAATGGCTTGGTGTCTATAAAACAGGCTCCAATACTTCTTGTAAAAAAGAATTGAGCAATGAAATTTTAGTTTTAGAGAAGAGTGATTTTTCTTCACTCCGTAAGGAGAGGGTGTGAGGCCCAACCCAGGACATGATGTGAGGTCATGCCCAGTTATCTCCCTTCCCATTCCATCTTCTTTTTCCCCTAGTGGCCTTTGAGATCCATCCTAGTACCTCCAAGTATCGAGGAGGGTGTAATGCCTTAGAGGTGAGAGGTCTCTTTGTTAGGGTAAGTCCCAAAGCCCATGAGATCTAGGTCCCTATGTTCCATCCCATTATTCCTTCACCATCAAATTAGAAAATCCAAAAAAATATTAGAATACCCTAATCTAGGTGACTCCTAGGCTCACCATCGATCCTAGCTCCTAGCCCCCACTATCCCGCATCAATTTTTGGTATCAGAGCGAGTTAGGATTAGGGTTGAAAAAAAAGTAGAGAAAAAAAAAAGGAAATAATGGATACCCATATCAATATTTTTTTCTTTTTTTTTCTAACCCTAATTCTCTCTTGCTCTAATACCAAGTTGATGGGGGACAATTATGAGATGAGATGGGAGGATCGTCGGAGAGCGGAGAAGTCTCCAGGGATTAGGGTCAAGAATAGGATAACCAGGGCCTCACACCCCTCGATGTCCCGCAGGACAAAGGCATAGGGTCTCACACCCCTCGATGCCCGAAGGCGAAGGCAAAACGGGCCTCACACCCACTCTCTCACGGTGGTCGACATTCTCAAAGAACAAAGGCAACACTATAGGGCCTCTCACCCTCCCCGCCCATGCGAGGGCGAACACTATAGGGCCTCTCACCCTCCTCGCCCATGCGGGGGCGAACGAAAAAAAAATCTTCTAAAAAAATTTATTTTATTCTTCTTCCTTTTCTTTCAATATAAGAGAGGGGTCCTTTTATAGGGACCAATTACTTAGGAAGCAAGTAAAGAAAATATATGCACCATAATCCTTCTTGATTTGCTGAATGACAACATGGAAGGTTTTATACAATTTCTTAAAAAAACTCTCAAAAAATAAGGAAAGAAGAGGTGGACAAAGGGGGGGACCATGTGGGGTGCCAAACACCTGCACTTTTGGGCTTGGGGGGGACCACATCTTTCCTTAGATGCTTGGCATGAATCAGGGAATTCATGCTTATCCACTTGACCTTCCTTTCTCACTTGATGGCGTGTAGAGTTGATGTGCATGGAGGGTGGAAGGGGTGTGCTGGCATGTGGACATGCATGAGATGTTACTAGGACTCTACGTGGCTGCTGAGGTGGCTGGGCTCTCGGGTATCAGAGCGGGAAAGGATTAGGGTTAGAGAAAAAAAAAGCAGAGAAAAAGAAAAGAAGAGAGGAAAAAAAAAATATATATATATATATAGCGAGCCTGACTCGACAGAATTAAGTTTTCCCCACCTCAGGAGAATGATGGGGACATCAAAACCCATCCGGGTTTTCCTTTTCTTTTTCAATTTTTTTTATTTTAGTTTAAGATTTTATCCCCGCTATTCCAGCTATTCCTGTTATTCTATCTTTATTGCAGACTTATCCTGTTTTATCCCTCTACTATTCCAATCATCTTCAACCTCCCAAAAATTCATAGAACCTCTATTTTTTCTCCATTTTCTTCCCGTTTGTCCTGGATCCGCCACTCTCGACCTCCGGCGCCACCCCTGATGGCCGTCCACCTTCCCCCGGTGTCGATCTTCTCGTAGGAACACCAATAATCCCACGAATCGCCCATGGCTGTTTCCCCCCATGCGGCTCCTCCCACGGCCGTCCGCCCCTGTGGCTCCGGCCACGCACCCCTTTACCCCGCACTGCCATCCATCGTTGCACGAGCCACCGTCCATCACTGCCTGAGCCATCCCCACTAGACCTCTGCCTGTGAAGCCATCTCCACACCTCTATGCCGCGCCCCTCTCTCCCGCAACCACCGCCCAGCCTGCCGACGCCCGGTCATCCACTCCACTACTGCACCCTACCCCAACCGTCGCCCCCCCCCCATCCAGAAGACTCACGGTCGAGCCAACCATGCCGCTTGGCCTCTACAGATCATCCAGATCTGCCTCAATGGTGCCGCCCAACGGTCATCTCCTCAATGGCACCACCATCTCCTCTGCCACCTTCGGCCCAGCTGCCACCGGCGCCCGCAGCCACGACTCTCCCGTCCCTCCTCGCCATATCTGCCCTAGCTACTCTTCTCCGTCCATCCACCCCTATTCCACGATGACAGTGAAGAGTTTTCTTCTGCACGAATCTCATAGCAGAAGCAACCCGCACAAGTTTCAGAGCAAAGAATTTTTTATGCGGATTCAGAGCATAAGAGGAATTTGAATTTGAATTTGAATTATTCATGGAAATGCCTACTATTTTTTTCACCATTCTCTCCCCTTATCTTATTATTTTTGAATTTCAAATTTGAATTTCAAAATGGCTTGGTGTTTATAAAATAGGCTCCAATCCTTCTTGTAAAAAAAGAATTGAGCAATGAAATTTTTGTTTTAGAGAAGAGTGATTCTTTTTCACTCCATGAGGAGAGGGTGTGAGGCCCAACCCAGGACATGATGTGAGGTCATGCCCAGTTATCTTCCTTCCCATTCCATCTTCTTTTTTCCCTCGTGGCCTTTGAGATCCATCCTAGCACCTCCAAGTATCGAGGAGGGTGTAATGCCTTAGAGGTGAAGGTCTCTTTGTTAAGGTGAGTCCCAAAGCCCATGAGATCCAGGTCCCTATGTTCCATCCCATTATTCCTTTGCCATCAAATTAGAAAATCCAAAAAAATATTAGAATACCCTAATCTAGGTGACTTCTAAGCTCACCATCGATCCTAGCTCCTAGCCCCCACTGTCCCGCATCAATTAGCCCTAGCCATTCAAGCCCTTATGATATTTGTTGGCTATAGTAGGTTTGCTATAGGAGTGGGAGTACATTTATAGAGAATTTATCAACCTTATTAGTTAAAGTGTAGTCCTATATGATTTAAAAAGCTAAGTCCTTAAGACTATAACCATAGTAATGTGAATGATAAAAAAGAGTTTCCATAAACTTTCACAATTTAGACTTGAGCTGATTGAATCATACATATGATAGATACTTAGGATTTGGCGAGTTTTCATGACCTATATTTTATCAAAACTTTCAATAGAAGAACTCGATTACGTGGGAACTATTCATAGGGGTTCTTTCATCTATTCTATTAGGTTGCCACTACATGCTACTATGCATCATTGGTGGATTATGAGAATCCACTTGGATCATTTTGGATCAATGATCCTTGTGGGGTGAGCTAGAATTATTCCAGTCCATTGAAAGAGTTCGATGATACTATGATGTAGATCATGGTGTGTCTCACTATTAAATAGAATGGAACCTAAGAGATCACATACAATAGGAGTTTGACCTAGTCACACAGTTAGATCGAAATATGTAAGAGTTATATATTTAGAAAATCTAAATTTATAAGGATTACAAATTTGAAACTTGCTATTTTTGGCACCTGCTAATTTTAGCAAAAAATTTATTACAAATGTTATAATTTAATTAAATGATTTAATTATTTAATTATGATTAGGCTTGATACAAATTGAATTGGATTCGATTTGGTTGACTTTGAGTGATGACCTAGTTCAATTAGGTTTTGGACTAACCTAATTGTAATTTTTGCAAGCTAATTTGGTTTGACCTAATTGGTTGCCTAATCCTAGATAAATTAAATATAATTTAATTCAGTTAAGTTTAATCTATTCTATTTGAATTTAGTGGTTCTAATTTGATTATTATCTAATTCGTAATTAGTTATAGATTTAAATGTAAACCTAAATTGGTTAGAAATTAGGTTAGCTAGTTTCCTAGTTTGTTAGAATTAGTTAGTTAGTTCGCCTAACTAATTCCTAATTAGTTATGGATTTAAACCTAAACCTAACAGGATTAGTAAGGTTAGTTAGAATCTTAAAAGGGTTAGGAGGAGGAGTTAGTTTGTTAAACTAATTCCTAACTAACTAACTAATTATTCTCTCTCCCTCCCCATGTCTTAATCTCTCTCTCCACCACATGCCTCTCTCTCTCCTCTTGAATGTGTAAGAAAGGAAGGTGAGTGCCATATCCTTCTTTGACGAGGAATTGCATTTGGCATGAAGAATTATGGGGCACACAAAGGAGTTTGGGCTCCTTGGTATTCTCTCTCTCATTCTTATCCTCATTGAGTTTAGTGTTTGAATTTGTTTTAAAACCTTTGTCCTAATTCTAGATGGAAAGGATTCTAGGGAGAAAACAATTAAGATGTGGCATGAAAAGTAGGGGAGAGATATGGGACATAGATTATGGATTGGTGTGGGATTGTTTTTTAGGGGTGTGGACCATGAGAAAAAAAAGAAACAAGAGAGCATGCCCACCCTTCTTTATATAACCTACCACCCCATGTTTCTTCTACATTCCTTATCATACAAAATAAAAGAAGAGAAACATTGTTTTTCATCATCCTCCTCCTTCTATCTTTGATCTTAAATGAATGGTTCAGTTCAAGAAAAGGAAAAATTATTCTCCCTTGATCTCTTGAGAATAGATCAATCTTATTTCAAGATCTCTAACGTACAGAAAAGAAAAAGAAGATAGGTAGGGAGATTTGATCCAACTATCAAAGCAAGGCATGCAAGGTGCTAGCACTTCGGTAGCCTTGGGGCTTTGATTAGGCCATCTTCGTGTGGATACCACCAGAGGCCAGGCACATGTACACTCCAGCAAAACCTTGGGATTTTCTCCACATCTAATACAATGAAGATGGAGTAGTACAATAGGTAAGTGGATTTGATATACTTTATAGTTTTATTTTTATTTGAGGATCGACATATTTGTGAATAAATCTTGTATGCATGCTTAGATTAGGTTTTTATTTTTGCTACATATATATTTTAATTAATTATTTTTTAAAAAAAACTTGCATGCAACCCTAGGATTGTATAATGGGTTGTTTAAGTGGTATCAGAGCTACACTTCATGAACATGTATATATCTAAAATTAAATCTAAAATTTTAATTTTTCATATGATAATTTAGATATTGAAAGGAGTTTCATATCTAAAATCATATCTAAAAATTAAGAATTTTAGATCTAGAAATTCAGATCCAAAATTTTGGTTAAAAATCAAAATTTCAGATCTAAAATTACCACGATCTAGATCTACACAAGATCTAAAATTTCAGTCAAATTGATTTAAAAATCAGATCCAAAAAATTTAATTTTTGGATCTAAAATTTAGATTAGGAAATCATAGTTCATATTCATTTCATAGATCTTAAAAATAGTTATTAGATATAATATTATAAACTTTTGAATGCATGAGTACTGAATTTTTAATATCTAAAGTTTTCATGTCTATGGATTTTTCTTGAGATGATTAAACCTAATTGTTTATATTAAAAATTAGTTTCAACATCTAAACTAAACCCTCATGTTCATAATGCATCTAATTAAAGGTCTAAAATTAAAATTGGTTAGGTTCAATCTTGTGCTGACATAAGGTTGTCCTACTATAAGGTTAACCCTTTATAGTGTAAGGTAGTCCTAGCACAAGATTAACCCATTTTGAAAATGGTTTTTAAGAATTTAGATTAATTATTTAATAACTGAAATTAAGATTAATAGTCTAAAATTAAGAATTTAAGATCTTAACACAAAGCATAAAACATGAGGAATGGGCATGGGTCGAATCAATTAGGTCATGCAATTAGATTATATTTTTTCTTTAGTTAAGTCAAACCTAATCGATTGAATTCTTGATCTAATCAAATCAAGAGTTGATTAGGATTAGGTCAAGAGTGATCAAGACCATGTTAATGGCCTAAGCTGATCAATATGATTGACATCAATCGATTGACCTAAAGATTTGATTGGCTTAGTGGTTGAGCCTGAATCATTTAAGCTGATCAATTCAAAATTGATAAACCAATTGGTATCTAAGGTAAGTGTCGATCATGAGTTTTAATTGAGGCTAACTCTTACCTGGACAACTTGGTTAGTATCAAGAAAAGAGTTAAATGGCGAAACCCTCCCATCGATCTTACTTACCTGGCTATTTTGGTCAATTATGTTTTGAATAAGGTTGCTTATTAATTTGAGTTCATCCATGCTATTTTGATTAATTAGACATGAGATTATGTTGACTAATTAAAATATGACCTAAACCAGATTACTTAAACATAAAATATGTGAATCTAAATCAGTTAGACATTAGATGTGCTGACCCAAACTAGGTTAGTCAAAGAAGAATCGTAAAAGGATTTTTAAATTGAGCTGATCTAAATTAGTTTTGTCAAAAGTTTAATCAGATATAAGATTATACTAACTAATTCATTAAAGACATAAACCCAAATCACCTTGTAAATATTAAGTCATAAGTCTTCTGTTATTGTAGAGCTACAGTCATCTCTCAGGTGTTGATTATTCTTGGCTGGTTATAGTGGTTCAGTTGTATCAAGGGGGTGCAACCACTATTAACATTAAATGTTGCGGGGTGAATATGGGATTGTGCCTAATAACTATTAGGTGAGAGATCCAATGATAGCTTCATTTCATATTGAATGATGGGTCTGACTTAACTAAGGTGTGTGGGCAAGAACTGGCAAGTGAGCCTACATGACTTAGAGACCAAGTCGCTGTAACATGCTTGAGAAGTATTAGACAAGAGTTGTCCACTCATTGGTTTACATGTTACCAATAACTATTAGATAAGGTACATAAAATTTGTAGGACCACAGTATCCATTAGGGACCTTAGTCATGTAGGGTTTCCATATCTTTATTGAGGAGTGTAAGATATCCATGAAAATAGTGGAAGCCTAAATTTGTTGCTTAAAGTTTCTAGAATAAATTTAAGAACTAAATACAATCATCTAACTAGAATCTTTACCCTTTATGGATTAAAGTCAACTCCCAACCCTCTTAATTCTTAGACAAATCAATTAACTATAACCTATTATAAAGATTGGATTAATTAGAAAAATTAAATAGATAGGCTGGGTACAGTAATAGACCAGGATTATCCTTAGTTATCAAGCCATTCTAATTGACCAAGTACAATCGATCTATGATCATTGTTTAACAATGATTAAGGATTAGGAGCTTTAGAAGCTCGGGCATGTTAATGCATCAATGATTGCAAATGGATTTGATCCAGTCATCTTTGTCTAATTGATATTGATAATTTATTGTAAACTATCATTTGAATAAGATTTTAAAAATTAGATCAATAAATTGGTGACTAATAAAGGAACATTGAAAGGTTCAATGGACATGCATCTCACTACAGAGTAGACCTTCTCTTCAAAAAGATATTCTAATTGGAGTAAGAGGCTTGTAAAGAAGCAAGAGATCGGGATTTTCCAAGGAGATGGCCATTGACAATGGAAAGGTATTTCCAATTCAAGCTCAATGACCATAAGAATTGTCCCTGTACCTGAAATCCTTTAAAAATAAATATGACATACCTTTGAAAGGTATGTCAGCTGCTCAAGGAGACTATTATCTATTGTGAGCAGAAATTTGATTTTTGTTTAGTATTAAATTATTGATCCATTAGGTTCAAATAATTTTATAAATGATAGTCTCTATGTGCATGTGATAAATCTGCAGTGAGTGCCAAAGGATTTGAGAGATCCTATGAGATGATATATTAGTCCAGGTACATATCAATGTGTGTAGCAAATTCAACATGCATCCCAAAGAAGACTCCTTAAAGTCCTTCAATTAGATTGAGAAAATAAATATCTTAGAAAAGATTTCTAAAATTATCTCAAGTTATACGACATAATCTCACATGAACTCCTCTTCATCTCGAGCTCAATGAGGTGTCTGAGTAGAGAAACTAAGTCCTATTAGATATGATTCAATCCATTATAGAAATCACTAATTTATCTTTAAAAATTTGATTACATAACTAAGCCGATCTATTTAATTAGGTTCAATATAAATCTCTTTTATTACACTTATATGAGATATAGGTGGATGAGTTAGAAATTAGATAATTGAAAGCCTGTATCCTAAAGAGCTGTTAGGATATTTCCTTCCAATGGATCACAAGTTGTTGTAACCCAATGTCTATAATCATAATTAAATAGTTTAACCAAAATATAGTAGTGAGAGGATTATTTGGCTCTAAGAGATAGTCTTAGAAGAGCAAAGTGCCACAAAACCTATAGAACTCATTCGGGTAGAAGGGCCATAGAACCTATAGAATCCATTCAGACAAAGCCAGTATCTTAGTTCCTGTCCACCTCATAAACTTTTGTAGGATCTCCTATTCTCCAAAAGGTACAGGTTATGCTTATGAAGGACTCAGAGAAAGTTTTACTTATGGGAGAAAGAAATATGGAGATGATTCCAGAAACCTACAATGAGGTGATTTCGAGAAATGGTTGAATACCATGAAGTTAGACTCGATGTATTTTAACCTAGTATGGACCTTAATGGATCCACCAAAAAGGTATAGTACCTAATAGATGTAATGGATCTATAAAAGAAAATTAGATAAAGATCTAAAAGGCATGGCTTAGATAAAAGTTTATAGTCAGTATTGACTATGAAAATCCTTTCACCTTGACCTTGCTAAAATCCATACTAATTGCATTGCAGTTAACCATGATGAGATTAGGTAGATGAATAGTGATCAAATCATTGGATCGAGCTGCAAAGGGTCTATGTAAATAAGCTGAAGTAATAGCTCAAAATTGGAATTCTCATTTAATTCTGCTAAGAATGAAAAGAGAAACTATGTATTTATAAAAATCAGTGGAAGTATGTAATTCCTCGAATTATAGGAGGATAATATTCTCTTATTGGGAATGAGATTCCTATGACTGATCTAGGTTAGGTTATGATTATCTAGGTAATCTCCAATAAAGATCTTAGGAAAGCATCTTACATTTGGAATATAGGTCTATGAGTTAGATCAAAAAAGATGCTAAGCCTTTCATAGAATTTGTACATTAAGGATATATTGAAGGTATTTAGCCTGAAAATCTAACTAGGAATTTAATTTCTTAAGCATGGAATTGATATCAAAAATGTCCTCCTACACATTTTAAGAAATTTTTAATATGAGCTAGATTCCTTTGGGCTTTGGCCATAAAGAGCCTCATATGAACCATGCGATATATATAATTTTATTTTTGATATGAATGTCATGAGTAAATGTCAGTTCATTCTAGGCTATGAGTGCTGGATAACTATGAAAATATTCTTTAAGACTTAAGAAGTATTAAAGATATGTTTAAGATCTTTAAAGATGGAGAATTGAGGGAATAAGGATATATATGATGTGTTCTTACACAACGATAGTTTGGAACTAATCATTGTAGGCTTAATCAGAGATGTTGACTAAATCATTATTTCTAAGGATGTAAGGATGTATTATGGTCAACAGTTTGTTGTAGATGAATATGATGTCATGAGATGACATAACACTCTATCATAGTAATAATGGTGCCATAGCACCAATTAAGGAACCAAGGTCTTACTAAAAGTCCAAATGCATAGAGTGATAGTGATAATTCAATTCGTGACTACCTTATATAGGTGTAAAGAGTAAATTCCATATAAGATATGGTAGACCTACTTGCTTTGCTTGGTAAGCTTTGGCCAACTAAAACTGAAGCACATGAGATGGGGCTGAAGTGTATGCCTGATTGGCTTTAATATAAGTAGGAGACTTTAGATATATATCCTAGAAGCCAAGTTGACTGACACATATTTTATTTCTAAGATATAAAATTATATTTAATAATAGTAATTAGACTATTTTTTCATACATGTTGATCCATGTATCATCCAAGAAATTAATAAATAATGACATATATTTTTAAGAGTTAAGAATTTGAGACATGTATCATCATAAATTAATTCCTAAATGCTCTTAGTCATAGGATATCATGGGGATGATGATTGATCTAGTTTAATCAGTGCACAAATCACTTCCCTTTTAAAGTGAATGAGTCTTGAGTTTAAGTATGAGGACACTGGAGTGAGAGTGCAGGTAGTTGTTAAAGAGAATGGTACCAAGCATGACCCTCATGAGAAATCACATGGATGTCTACTCACTCATTAGTGACTTTCTTGATGTTGTAGATGTATGAATAGTTCTTTAACTTGTGGGGCCTTATGTTGGGAATTGTGTCCCAAAGCCAATCTCCTGGGTTGTAGGCGGTTGAGCTCAGTATTGTACTTTTTCTTTGAATTAATAAAATATATTTTTTGACAACTCATCACATATTAAATTTTCCTGAAATGAACTCTTTCCATGTGATGAAGTCTTTAGGACTACACTAACTTCGATACAGAGATGATGTATCGAGTGGTCCTTAAACCCTGTTCACAACCAAAGGATATATTGTACTGGACGGCAATATATTAAGTATAGGTTGTTGTAGTTCACATCGTTTGGTTGTCCTCTTGACCAAATGAGTGTGGTGACACTGATGTGATCTGCAAGTGGGATATGTGATATCTTATTGAACGTGACTCCGTGCAGCCCCTTTCTGCCAAAGGGATACTCACGATTGGATATGGGTATATGTGTCCCTCTGACCTGAGGTCATCACGGTAGCTTGCAAGCAACTCCCTATGCTTTGGTGCCGGACTACCCGGATTTTTAATCCGGTGATGGAAGGTTTCTGGGTACATGCAAGTACTTGTGGAGCAATGATGGACCAAGATGGAATTGACCTGTCCAAACAGTTTGGCTCGAATGTCTCGCAGTATCTCAATTTAGCAAATCCTCGCCCGGGGTAGTCCTAGTGAAGAGTCACTGGGCTTGCAAGGTTGAGACACGTAGTCGACTGACTTAGTCTGGGTTGGCAGCCCAATCTCAGTCGTCCTGAGCATTAGAGGACAAAGGGATGAATTATACGGTAACCATATGCCAGAGGTTTGATAGTTTGCTCCCGCATCTTCGACCTATCCGGATGCCGGGACCCATTGCTAGATGGTATCTTGTGCTGGTACTGGAATTGTTCTAGTGCTACCGCCTAGGTTCGAACCTATGAGGTCACATGCCACAGAGGATTACTCCCTGATCAAGGTATCGATTTACGATTATGAATCATTTCGGTAACGATTTGATTGAGCACATTGGATTGACTCGGGTTTGGATCGATCAGAATTTGTTCGGGTCTACCAGAAATTATTTCCGGGTAACCGGAACTAGACCAAGCCATTTGCTAATTAGATTTTGATCTAATTGGGTTTTTGAACCGGTTGTGAACCGGATTGGACACATCACCACAGTGTTTAAAAGCTTGGGCGAATAGGGAATTCAAGAAGCCATTTTATCTCCCATTTGTCTCGATTTTTGGCTGATTTAATCCACCATTAAATCCCCTTTATTGCTTGGTTGAAACGAATAGGATTCATTCCTAATACCTGCTGCCTTTTGGTTTTCCCAGCTCATCTTTTCACCTCCCCATAGCACGTTTGAATTGATCCATGGAGTTATAAAAATCTGGGTGATGGAAAAATGTAGGTGGTTCTCTTTGAGAGCTTCTTCCTTTCTTTCCACCAGTTGGTTTTTGGGGCTGAGTGTTTGTAAGAGATTAGGAGAGAAAGTCTTGCTTGAATCCCTGTTGCTTGTGCTCAATCGGAGGAAGCAGTTCTATTTTGGAGAAAGCTAATTGCAGAACAGAGTGTTCTGTTCTTGCACTTCTTCCCACCATTTGAAGAGGCTTACGGCGACTTGCATCGTGCAAGAACCGGATCAGAGGAGCCCCAGGCATGTCCCCCCTCTAGAGGGTGTTCGCTTGAGCACCTGGGAGCCAGTTGATCTTCCATTGCTGCTGTTTTGCTTTGCCCTGCTTTTGTGGTTGCAGATTTTGGAGTTACTATACTTGGAAGAGAGGAAGAGCTCCAAACAATTGTTGGAATCCATTGAAGCAAGTTCCTTCAAGACACCCACTTGCTGTTGTTGCAGGAAGAGAGTCCAACGCATTCCTTTTGTGTTTTGGCTTTGCTGTTCTTGGAGAAGACGAGAAGAAGAAACAACGTTCAAAAGCATGCTGGAAGAAGAAGAAAACAGGAATATATTTATTCCTGTTATCCCAGCAATTCCAGCAGATATCCTAGGGTTATTCGAGCAGGAATAAGGTAATTATTTCTAGTTTTATTTTTCATGCATGCCTAGATCTAGGTTTATATAATTGTTTATAAATATTACATGCCCTTGTTCATGCCTAGTTTTGCCTATACATGCATCCGGAATATGTTAGATCCTGTACGGAGTAGGTAGTTTTCGCTGTTATTTTAAAATAGTTTTAAAATACATACCTGCTCCCTGCTGTTGCATGCTTAGTGTAGGCACCTGCAACACCCGCGCAGTTTTTCTTTCAGTGGTATCAGAGCCAGGTTCAGGTGTAGCATTTCTTGATTGCATATATAGTTGATTAAAATGTTTAATCTTTTGTATCGTAAATCATAATGTATGATTAGAGAGTACTTTTAGGAACCTAGTTGAGACCTTCACCATGACCGTGTGTCTTTGACACGATGCGGATCGTCTGTGTTGGCCTCTTCAGAAGGATCCTTTAAGGAAATCTTGAAATTAAAATTGTTTTAATTCAAATACATGTTTGGCATGTCTGATATTTTTTTCTTTTGGGCAATGTAATGTTTATAAAAGAATAATCCAGATATGATGCATCAGTGGATATGTAAAAGCAGTTTTACATGTTTTTAATTAAAATTGTTTTAATTAAAATGATTGGCTTATATTCAAACAATTTTGAATTGTATGATTAATTAAATGACAAGTTATTTTAGGGTTTATGAAATCTAATATCATTTAAAAAAGCCAATTGGGTTAATTGGGTTAGTTGTCTAATTGGGTCCATAAGTAGGTTAGACCTAAGTTTAGTTGAACCGGATAACAAGAAGATTAAACAAAAGTTGTTTAAGGCCCTTCTTTAGAACTATCTAATAGTTAGATTAGTTGATCCGTTCATCTAAAATGGATCCAATTAGTGGCTCAGTGGATGCCCGAGTCTTTAGGCTAGTCTGATCAAGTCTGGTAAACCGACTGGTGTCGAGATAGGTTTGGCATTGTGATCATGGTTGTATGAGGCTACCTCTTTCCTGGCCAACTTGGTTGGTGTCTAGGAAAGATGGTTAATGGCGGATACTCACCCATGATCTCACCTACCTGGCTAGTCGAGTCGACCAGAACTGATTGGAAAAGCTCAATGACTCGAGTTAACCCATGTCACCCAGGTTGATCGGTCTGACTGATCTATAGGTGCCCATGGATCATTTGTTGATTTATTTCAACCCTCCTGGAATCTAATTGATTCAGTGGAAGGTTGATCCATGTCCTTGTCTTTTCTTCTGTCATAATTAAAAATCCTCTAAAATTATTAGGTCCTTAAAAAGACTAAGTCAAGGAGTTGACAATGTCTTAGCCTCCCATTAAGTTGGACAGAAATGTGTCCACTAGCTTGGTTTGCATCGGCAGTTCCATAGAACGGGTGTACATCCAGCGACTGGAATTTCTATCTGATCGATGATGGTTCAGTGCAACCTCCTTAACGGGACCAGGTGGGCCGGCCTTAGCTGGGCTTGGTCTTTAGTTAGCTGGAAGCATTGGATTTGTCATTTTAATGGTTGGACCTAACCAGAGACCCGCAATAGGAGGCCCCTAGGCTGATTGGGGTGTTCTCTGGGGCAAAATAAAATACTGAAAATTGTTTAAGAAAACAATTGGTTTACGAACCTACCTTTAGGCTCGTATGGGTGAGCGGGCCATAGTCAGGCTCATGCAAGGTTTATTGGATTTCAGTACCTACTTGAAAAAGTGTTTTCATGGATTGGAGTTAGAGGCTACCAATTTGAAAAATTAGTGGGCGAAACCTTTAGACTAAAGTCCAAGTCTTTTGGTTAAAGTATTAATTCATACACTAATTTGGTCTTATTTTCTTTTCAGATGTCTTCAAATTTATCGCTCCGGTCACTTTTCGATAACGAGAAGTTAAAGGGTCACAACTTTGATAGTTGGTATCGAAGATTGAGAATCGTTCTGGAGCATGAACGGATCCTCTATGTGATAACGGATCCGGCACCTGAAATCCCTCCCGCTAATGCACGGAGTGCGGTTAGAGATGCTTATCTGAAGTGGGTCTCTAATCGGACTACTGTCCGATGCATTATGTTAGCGATGATGAACGACGAGTTCAATCGCAAATTCGAGGAGGCCCAACCTGATGAAATTCTTCAAAAGTTGAAGGAATCCTTCGGCACCCCAGATGATGTAGAACGGTACAAAGTGTCTTGTGCCATCTACAACTCTAAGATGCCGAATGGTGGTTCAGTCACTGATCATGTATTGTACATGATTGAGCTGATTGAAAAGTTGGGCAAACTCAGATGCCCCTTACACGAGCAGCTCGGCAAGGATGCGATCCTGAATTCTCATCCCTCCTCCTATCTTGATTTTCTCGATCATTATAGAATGAATAAGCCTGCAGTCAACTACCATGGTCTTTTGGGGTTGCTGCAGACTTTCGAGAAAGACCACCAACTTAATAAGGGAGTGGTGAATTTAGTGGGAGGTAGTAGAGGTCGTCGTCCATTTAAGAAAGGGAAGAAGAATACAAATAAGAAGGGAAGAAGGTGCAGAATGCTCCTGGCCCTAGTCAGACCAGGAAGTATAAGGCTGATCAATCTTCTGCAGAGTGCTTCTACTGCAAGAAGAAGGGACACTGGAAGAGGAACTGTCCTTTTATATTGCGTCCCTTGATCCGAATAGGCCGAGGAAGCAGAAGTCTGCTGAACAAGGTATTTATATGATAAAACCTTGTAATTACTCAATTGTTGATACTGCTAACTGGGTATTGGATACTGGCAGTCCAATTCATGTTTGTAATTATTTACAGGGACTTCAAGTTAGTAGAAGATTTGAAGATGGAGAACAGTTTCTGAGCGTCAGGAATGGAAATCGTGTTCCAGTACTGGCGGTCGGAGTCCTGCGTCTTGTCTTTGAGTCTTGTACTTTCGAACTAGTCGACTGTCACTATTGTCCTAGTTTCATTATGTGCATAATCTCTATAGGCCTTTTGGCCAATTATGTTTTGAACTAATAAAAGGAGATTTTGCAATGTTATTTTGAATAATTCTGTTATAATGAAAGCTAGATTAAATAATGGCATATATGTACTATCAAGGCCTGTTAGTGTAATGTACACTTCCAGCAAATGCCCAAGATTAGATAATGTTAATGATTTGTATCTTTGGCACTGTAGGCTAGGTCATATTAACCAAAATAGGATAAACAAGATGCAAGGAAATGGACTCCTCGAGGTCAGTGATTCTGAATCACTGCCCACTTGTGAATCCTATTTACTTGGTAAAATGACCAAGTCACCTTTTACTGGAAAAGGTGAACGAGCTACAGAACTTCTAAGTCTCATACATACTGATGTATGTGGACCGATGATAATTAGTGCTAGAGGAGGATACAAATATTTCATTACTTTTACAGACGACTTTTCAAGGTTCGGTTATGTCTTCTTAATGAGACATAAGTCTAAGTCGTTTGAAATGTTCAAACGATACCGTAATGAAGTAGAAAAGCAAACTAGAAAAAGTATTAAAACCCTTCGATCTGATCGAGGTGGTGAATACTTATCTGGTGCTTTTTTGACATATCTTGAGGAGAATGGAATTCTCTCTCAGTGGACTCCTCCAGGAACACCATAGTTGAATGGTGTGTCTGAAAGGAGGAATCGAACCTTGTTGGACATGGTTCGATCCATGATGGGCTTTGCAACTCTGCCGCTATCCTTTTGGGGATATATGCTGGTACGGACACCAGACTCAGAAGAAGACTTCAGGGCTCCATCTAGATCTCTGATTGACCTTGCCCGAAGAATTAGGGTTTTCTGGTTTTGTAATAAGGGTTGACTTGGTCAACTCAATTTTAGTCTTGAGTATGTATTTTCCTGCAATTTAAATTTTGTTGAGTCATGTTGACTCAGTACAAGTCCTAGTAGTGGTCTAGGTCTTCTCCAGGTTGGTGCCACTTTTTTCTCAGTCAAGTCAAGGTCCAGGGTGCCACTTTTTCTCCCAGGCCCAAGCAAGTGGGCGCCACACTCCCAGCCACACGCCACAGTCCAGGAGGTGCCACATCTCTATCCAGTGTGCCTTGGTCTCCACACCACAAGAAAGCAGGTCCCTTCTTTCATGCGCCACTTAAGGAGAGATCAATCCAAGATCCTCAATCCAAGGGGGCGCCCAAAACAATTCCATAAGAGCCAAGCTATGAAAAGAAAGGAGCAATACTTGGGGAGCAAGACTAGGAGGCGCCCAAATACTTCCAAATAAAACCAAGCATGGAAGGAAAATATTTGTCTTGAAGAGCAAGGCTAGGAGGCGCCATCTTCTTGCCTTTTGGAGCCACCAATCAACAATTAAGGAAGCTTTTGGCCGACCATATGAGGAGGATTTGATTCTACACGCCTAATTTGAGGATCCATCCTATTAGTCCCACATGGGAAGATGTAAAAACCTGATTTCTTGTAAAAGCCTATAAAATAGACCCCTCTTGTAAGTTTTCAAAACAATGATGAATGAAATCAATTTTTGTGTGAGCAACTTTGTGTTTCTCTCTTCCGCACTTGTATTCAGGTGTTGAGCTCCGTGAGGGAGTAAATCCGGGTTCCCTAGGAATCTTGAGGAGGTGTGAGATCTCCAACCCCAAAACCCTACCAAAACCCTAGGTTAGCCACTTCAATTCCAAACCCTAGCCGCCATCATCTTCTTCATTCCACCAATCATCCAAACCCTAATCTACCTCATCATCTCTGGCCCCTCTCTTCCAAGTAGAGGCCAACCACCAGCATCCAGGTCCAGATCGGCTACTTCGAATACAGAGCAAATCCCAGAGGAAGTCAGATCAGCATCCAAGAGAATCAGGATTTCAGCAACATCAATTTTTCAAGTTCTTCTTATCTGGTAACTCCTTTCTTTGAGTATCTGGTTCCTTAACTTGTTCTTCTTCTTTCCCAGATCCTGAGTTTGGGAGAAGCCAACTCTGCCAAAGGACCAGTATTGTAGGATCCATTGCGAAGATATCCGAATCCGATGATCCAACAATCTGCTCGAGAGAGTCCTTCCACCAAACTCTGTGAAGATCACTGCCTGGTACATAACCCTTCCCTTCTCTTTATTTCTGTCCTATTGAAAGTTCTGAGCGAAACCCTAGGTCTAGGAGTTTCTCAACCCCCAGCGATCGTTTACTTCTGAACTACTCTGATAATCTAGTTTCTTTGAATTGTGCTTTCAATTATTATATAATTTCTTTCAATTTAGTTTAACTTTCATTTGAGTCAAAGCCGACTTCTGAAAATATATATAAAAAAAAAAATTAGTCTTAATTTACTTCCACAACATATCATCTCTTTCGTTCTGCATCATTTTTGGTATCAGAGCTTTCGTTCTGCATCATTTTGGTATCAGAGCCCTGTCTAGGGTTCTTGCTTGTTTGATTATTTTTTTTGTTCCTTTTTACTTTTGCTGCCTGAAGTAGACTCCCCTGGCCGTCCGGTCCTAGGAACAAGCGAGATGCAAGCCTCCTCCTCCCATTCCATGGGGGTTCCCAGGGCGTGTAGGGGTGCCGCTGGGTTATAACTTCTAGGCAGGGATTGTAAACGGAACACACGTTCTATTTTCTGCCAGTAAGTATCCTATTATTCGAATTGTTTCTCCCTACAAAAAATTCTAAATTAAGTAATTCTTGTTTTGCTGGAACTAGTATAATTGAACGTAATTTACAAAAAATTTTCATGATTTATTAATTTTTATATATTTTCTGAGATCAATTTTACTGTTGTTCTATTTTTTATTTTCTGCAAGCTGTTTTTTTGTTTGAGTGTGCATAAATTGAATCTATCTTAAGGGAACCGAAGTTGCGACATAAAGGGAGGATTGAGACCCTCTCCTTAGCCCAAAACCACCTCCCGTGCATTCGAACCTAAGCCTTAATCTTAAAATTAATTAGACCTAATTTGCCCTAGTAGGCTAGGGACACCAACAAGTAGGGTCTAGGCTAGTGTTTAGTCAGTTTGTCTGGTTACTCTGTGTGTGCTTTGTACTCAGTGTCTAGAATGGTGGTTCAGGGATTCTATCTCGAAGGGCTTGTGTGATGGTCCGCCTACCTGGCCAATCACTGATTGGTGTCTAGGATTGGCAATTAGGGACCTAACACTCTCCTTACACCTGCCTGGCTGAGTCCCGAGTTACTACAGGCTAGCTTGCCACTCTGATTGGGTATCTAGTTTGGGCTCTAGGTCTAGTTAGCCCGTAGTCATTTCAGTCGAGTCTCATTTGGTGTGTTTGCTTGCATCATCATGTCCACCCGGAATGGAGTACCCTACCAACCTGGTCAAATCCAACCTGATTTAGAGGCCATGGTTAGAACTCTTACCGAAAGTATGAACAAATTGAGTCTGGATATGACTGCTACTGTTGCCCAGTTTAAGGAACAAGTCCATGAGGATCTTACCCAGCTTAGGGATCGAGTCCAAGTACTTGAGGAACCTAGGCATCAGAATTGGACTCCTGACCCAGATTTTAATGTGCCTCAACCTCACCCACACCAGGAGCCTAGAAGACCTTTATACAGGGATCCTGAACCTAATCATAGGAGGCCTGACCCAGAGCCTAAAGATAGAGATGATAGGTTCATCTGGAACATCAAATTAGATGCACCCACTTTTGATGGTAGCTTAAACCCTAAGGTGTATTCTGATTGGGAGGGTGAGATGGACCAGTACTTTGAGTGGTATGCCATGTCTGAGGAAAGGAAGTTCAAGTTTGCCAAGATGAAGTTAGTGCATCAAGCTAGGTTATACTGGGGGAACATTGAGCTAACCACTAGGAGATGAAATGTTGAGCCCATAACCACTTGGGAGGGTATGAAAGAGAAGCTTAGAGATAAGTACCTACCCATTTCATACCAATAGAATCTGTTAGACCAATGGCAAACCTTGAAACAAGGGAACCGATCTGTCTCAGACTACATAACCTCCTTTGATGAGTACCTAATGAGATGTGATGTGAGTGAAGCCTATGAGGTCACTTTGTCTAGGTTTAGGGCTGGACTTAGGGAAGAAATTAAGAGGGAGTTGTTTCTGAGAGAGGTTACTGACCTAGACCAAGCCTATCAGATTGCACTGAACACTGAGAAATTTCAAAGAGGACCTATACCTTCTAGGGTTAGTGCCCCAATCCCAAGAAATGGACCTAGCCAAGTTACCCCTAGCAAACCTATTCAGGGCATTCCCACCCCTAGGCCCATGGACAAAGGTAAGGCACCTGACACCCAGAGAACCCCTAGTTCTAGTATCACCTGTTTTAAGTGCCAGAAACCCGGTCATATCTCCAGCCAGTGTACAGCCATAGCCTGTTTTAAGTGCCATAGGATAGGTCATGTTTCTAGCCAGTGCCCTCGTAGATCCCTTTACATAGAAGAGGGAGAGGAAGAGAATTCCAGGCCCAATGAAGAATTTGAAGAAGAAGTTTATGAGGCCGGAATGAACTTGGTTGATGAGTATGAAGGAGAGGAGGAACCCACAGAGTCTGACCAGTTAGGGGTTGTGAGATGCATCCTGTCCCAGAGTAGAGTTCAGGAGGATTGGCGTAGGACTAACATCCTACAAACTTTCCTTAAATTAGGGGATAAGGTATGTAAGATCATCATAGATAGTGGGAGCTGTGTGAATGCCATTTCTGCTAGCACTGTCAAAATGTTAGGCTTAACCCCATCCCCCACCCCAACCCCTATAAGGTTTCTTGGGTAGACTCTACCTCTATACCCATCCAGTCTAGATGTCAGGTCCAAATCCAAATGCAATCCTATCAAGAAAAGATTTGGTGTGATGTCTTGCCCATGGGGGTGAGCAGTATAATTCTTGGGAGACCTTGGTTATATGATCATGATGCCACCCTCTTAGGAAAATCTAATACCTGTGTCTTTAGTTTTAATAGAAAAAAGATCACAATCCATTCAGTCCCTCCTAAGGACAAGGTAGCTAAAGGATACAATAAGGTCAAAGAGATGAAGACTGGAGTGAACCTAATTAGTGCTAAGGATCTAGAACAAGAAATTCATAGTGGTTCACCCATTTGGATGTTGACTGCTAAGGAACTTAGGACTCCTACACCCTCAAAGCCTCCTCAGGAAGTTAGGTGGTGCAGGCACCAGACTCAGAAGAAGACTTCAGGGCTCCATCTGGATCTCTGATTGACATTGCCCGAAGAATTAGGGTTTTCTGGTTTTGTAATAAGGGTTGACTTGGTCAACTCAATTTTAGTTTGAGTCTGTATTTCCCTGCAATTTAAATTTTGTTGAGTCATGTTGACTCAATACAAGTCCTAGTAGTGGTCTAGGTCTTCTCCAAGGTGCCACATTTTCTCCCAGGACCAAGCAAGTGGGCGCCACACTCCCAGCCACATGCCAGAGTCCAGGAGGCGCCACATCTCCATCCAGTGTGCCTTGGTCCCCACACCACAAGAAAGCAGGTCCCTTCTTTCATGCGCCACTTGAGGGAGAAATCCATCAAGATACCTCAATCCAAGGAGGAGCCAACTTCTTTCCAGATAAACCCAAGCCAGGATGGCAAGAATTTTTCTTGAAGAGAGGATCAAGGAGGTGCCCCACAATGTTCCATAAAAACCCAAGTTATAAAAGGGAAGAGAGCATGTCTTGGGGAGAAAATCAAGGAGGCACCCAAAAGTTTCCTAAAGTGCCAAAGCCATGAAAGGAAGAAGCCTAAACTTGTGGAGCAAGACTAGGAGGCGTCCAAAAGAGCCAAACCATGAAGGGAAAATCCTTGATTCATGGAGAGATACTAGGAGACACCCCCATAACCTGCCATTTGGAGCTGATTTTCAAGTTTTCTTGGAGTTTTTGGGCTGCCCACTCATGGAAGGAGTCTTGGGAAGAGAATTTGATGCCTAAAGTGTGGGTTAGTCCTATTAGTCCCACATGGGAAGTGTATGAAATTTTATTTCTTTGTTATGTCTATATATTCAACTCTATGTAACTCTTGAAAAAAAGGAGATGAATGAAACCAACTTTTTTTCTGTGAGCAAACTCTGTGTTTTCTCTCTTCCGCACTTGCATCCAGGTGTTGAGCTCCGTGAGGGAGTAAATCCGGGTTCCCCAGGAACCTTGAGGAGGTGTGAGATCTCCAAAACCCAAACCCTAGGTTAGCCACTCCACTCCCAAATCCTAGCCGCCCATCACCCTTCTCTTTCCACTAAGCCCTAGCATATTCCACCTCCCACGGCCTCTCTCTCCAAGTCCAGGCTGACCACCAGCATTCAGTTACAGTCCGGGTACTTCAGATCCAAAGCTCTTTCCAGTGGGAGTTGAATCAGCCTTCAAGAGAATCCGGATCTCAGCGACATCAACCTTCAAGTTCTTCGAACTGGTAAATCCTTCCCTGAGTCTCTGAATCCCTCACTTATTTTTCTTCTTCCCAGATCTTGAGTCCAGGAGAAGCTGACCAAACCACAAGACCAGTATTGGAGGATCCATTGCGAAGATAGCCGAATCCGAGGATCCAACAATCTGCTCGAGAGAGTTCTTCCACCCAAATTCTGAGAAGATCACTATCTGGTTGGTAAACCATCTCTCCTCTCTATTTCTGTTCTGTTGAAAGTTCAGAGCGAAACCCTAGGTCTGGGAGTTTCTCAACCCCCAGCGATCCGTTACTTCTGAACTACTCTGATAATTTAGTTTCTTCTAAATTGTGCTTTCAATCCTTACCTAGTTTCCTTCAACTTAGTTTTGCTTTACTTTGAGTCAAAGCCAATTTCTGAAATATATATATATAAAAAAAAAAGAATTAATCTTAATTTTACTTCCGCATACGCTTCTTTGTTCTTTGTTCTGCATCATTTTTGGTATCAGAGCTTTCGTTCTGCATCATTAGGCCTTTGTTAGAAGAATTTGAAGATGTTTTTCCCGAGGATCTGCTAGACCACCTTCCACCTCTTAGGGATATCCAGCATTCCATAGATTTAACCCCAGGAGCTACTTTACCCAACTTGCCCCATTATAGGATGAATCCATCTGAGCATAAGGAACTGCAAAAGTAGGTTGGAGAATTGTTGAGGAAGGGGTTCATTAGAGAGAGTCTTAGCCCTTGTGCAGTCCCTGCACTACTGACCCCAAAGAAGGATGGCACGTGGAGGATGTGTGTTGATAGTCGTGCCATCAACAAAATCACAATCAAGTATAGGTTCCCTATCCCTAGACTAGATGACATGCTAGATATGATTGCCGGTGCAATGATTTTTTCCAAAATTGATCTCAAGAGCGGCTATCATCAGGTTAGGATTAGACCAGGGGATGAGTGGAAAATCACTTTCAAAACTAAAGATGGTCTCTACGAATGGGTTGTTATGCCTTTTGGGTTGTCTAATGCCCCTAGTACTTTCATGAAGATTATGATCCAGGTGCTTAGAGCTTTCATAGGGAAGTTTGTAGCGGTCTATTTTGATGACATCCTGATCTATAGTAAGACCCCTGCAGACCACCTAGGCCACCTTAGACAAGTCTGCCAAGTTTTGAGGAATGATAGTCTCTACGGTAATCTCAAGAAGTGTGAATTCATGACCAGTAGAGTTATCTTCCTTGGTTTTGTAGTAACCCCTGACGGCGTGGCTGCTGATCCAGAGAAGATTAGGTCCATAGTAGAATGGCCAGAGCCGACCAGTGTGCATGAAGTCAGAAGTTTCCATGGCTTGGCTACCTTCTATAGATGATTCATCAAGCGGTTTAGTACTGTAGTTGCTCCTATCACAGACTATATTAGGAAGGGAGAATTTCAGTGGACTAAAGCAGCCCATAAAGCCTTCCTAGATCTTAAGGATAGGATGATCCAGGCACCCATTTTGAGGTTACCCGACTTTTCTAAAGTATTTGAGGTTGCCTGTGATGCTTCAGGAGTAGGTATAGGTGGAGTCCTAAGCCAAGAGAATCATCCCGTGGCATTCTTTAGTGAAAAACTTAATGATTCTAAGCTTAGGTATTCTACCTATGATAAAGAATTTTATGCGGTAGTGCAAGCTTTGCGTTACTGGAGACAT
The DNA here is from genome assembly GCA_021397845.1 of Areca catechu. Lineage (NCBI taxonomy): Eukaryota > Viridiplantae > Streptophyta > Magnoliopsida > Arecales > Arecaceae > Areca > Areca catechu. Next base: position 24,977,758 of record CM038038.1, read on the forward strand.
TATTTGCTACCGCAGGAATTTGTGCTGTTTTCGGACCATGAGGCTCTTAGATTCTTATATTCGCAGAAGAAGCTTAACCCTAGGCATGCTAAGTGGGTAGAGTATATCCAGTCCAATACTTTTGTTTTGAAACATAAGGCTGGGAGTGAAAATAAGGTAGCTGATGCCCTTAGTCATCGATCTTTGTTATTGAATTCTATTAGGGCTGAAGTCGTAGGGTTTGAGCAGATCAAAGAGGAATATGAGTCGTGTCTGGATTTTAAGACTGTGTACCAGGATCTAGCTCAAGGACCATCTAGTGATCATAAGGATTATACCCTTTTAGATGGCTTTCTGTTCTTCAAGAATAGGCTTTGCATCCCTAGAACTTCTCTTAGGGAATTTTTGATTTGGGAAATTCATGCTGGAGGTCTAGCTGGCCATTTTGGAAAAGACAAGACCATCCTGGCTATTGAAGACCACTTTTTCTGGCCTAGCTTAAAAAGAGATGTAGCACACATTGTGGCTAGGTGTCGGACCTGCGCTGTTGCCAAGCAGCGAAAACAGAACACCGGCCTTTATACCCCACTCCCTGTCCCAGATCGTCCTTGGCAAGATGTGAGTATGGACTTTGTGTTAGGTTTGCCTAAGACCCAGAGGAGGCATGACTCTATCTGTGTCGTAGTCGACCGATTTTCTAAGATGGCCCATTTCTTGCCTTGTTCCCAGACTTTTGATGTGTCTAAGGTAGCCACCCTGTTCTTTAATGAGATAGTTCGACTCCATGGCCTACCTAAGATAATTGTTTCAGATAGGGATGTCCGGTTTACCAGCTATTTTTGGAAAACCCTTTGGCATAAGTTAGGGACAAAACTTAAGTTTTCAACTGCCTATCATCCCCAAACTGATGGCCAAATCGAAGTAGTGAACCGTAGCTTAGGCAATCTATTAAGGTGTCTTGTTGGTGAAAACATTAGGAATTGGGATTTGTACTTACCTAGGGCTGAATTTGCATACAACGACTCGGTCAATAGGTCTACAGGTAAGAGTCCATTTGAAATCGTGCATGGTTACAAACCTCACACACCTCTTAACCTAGCTCCTTTACCAATCCACACACGAGTCTCAGAGTCTGCTGAAGTTTTTGCACATCATATAAAAGACTTGCATAAAGAAATTCATGCCAAAATAAATTTAAGTAATGAAACTTATAAGAAGTTGGCTGATTCTCAAAGGTGAGTCAGAACTTTTGTTGAGGGAGACTATGCAATGATTACATTAAGGCCTGAACAGTTTCCTCCTGGAACCGTTAGAAAGTTACATGCTAGAGGAGCTGGACCATTTAGAGTGGTGAAGAGAGTAGGGTCCAATGCCTATGTACTCGAGTTGCCTTCAAAACTAGGCATTAGCTCCACTTTCAACATTACAGACCTAGTAGAGTATAGGGAGCCAGCTGTGATTCCCAGTGATCCTTTTGAGCCTAATCCTGCTCTTGAGAGTGAACCCAACCCTGTGTGTCCACCAACAAACAGGCCTATGAGGAAAGAGCAGATTGAAAAGATCCTGGATAATCAGGTTATCTCTACTCGTAATCGAGTATACCAATGATACCTGGTCTGCTGGCAAGGAAGGCCAGATTCTGATGACTCTTGGATCTCCCGAGATGAATTACAAGAGCTGGATCCAGATCTCTTGGAGAGATACCAGAGCCAACTTGATCCATACTCGACAAGGTCGAGTTCCTCCCACCCCGGGAGAATTGGTGCGGGCACCAGACTCAGAAGAAGACTTCAGGGCTCCATCTGGATCTCTGATTGACCTTGCTCGAAGAATTAGGATTTTCTAGTTTTGTAATAAGGGTTGACTTGGTCAACTCAATTTTAGTCTTGAGTCTGTATTTCCCTGCAATTTAAATTTTGTTGAGTCATGTTGACTTAGTACAAGTCCTAGTAGTGGTCTAGGTCTTCTCCAGGTTGGTGCCACTTTTTTTTCAGTCAAGTCAAGGTCTAGGGTGCCACTTTTTTCTCCCAGGCCCAAGAAAGTGGGCGCCACACTCCCAACCACACGCCAGAGTCCAGGAGATGCCATATCTCTATCCAGTGTGCCTTGGTCCCCACACCACAAGAAAGCAGATCCCTTCTTTCATGCGCCACTTAAGGAGAGATCAATCCAAGATCCTCAATCCAAGGGGGTGCCCAAAACAATTCCATATGAGCCAAGCTATGAAAAGAAAGGAGCAATACTTGGGGAGTAAGACTAGGAGGCGCCCAAATACTTCCAAATAAAACCAAGCATGGAAGGAAAATATTTGTCTTGAAGAGCAAGGCTAGGAGGCGCCATCTTCTTGCCTTTTGGAGCCACCAATCAACACTTAAGGAAGCTTTTGGCCGGCCATATGAGGAGGATTTGATTCTACACGCCTAATTTGATGATCCATCCTATTAGTCCCATATGGGAAGATGTAAAAACCTGATTTCTTGTAAAAGCCTATAAAATAGACCCCTCTTGTAAGTTTTCAAAACAATGATGAATGAAATCAATTTCTGTGTGAGCAACTTTGTGTTTCTCTCTTTCGCACTTGTATTCAGGTGTTGAGCTCCGCGAGGGAGTAAATCCGGGTTCCCTAGGAACCTTGAGGAGGTGTGAGATCTCCAACCCCAAAATCCTACCAAAACCCTAGGTTAGCCACTTCAATTCCAAACCCTAGCCGCCATCAGCTTCTTCATTCCACCAATCATCCAAACCCTAATCTACCTCATCATCTCCGGCCCCTCTCTTCCAATTAGAGGCTGACCACCAGCATCCAGGTCCAGATCGGCTACTTCGAATACAGAACAAATCCCAGAGGAAGTCAGATCAGCATCCAAGAGAATCAGGATTTCAGCAACATCAATTTTTCAAGTTCTTCTTATCTGGTAACTCCTTTCTTTGAGTATCTGGTTCCTTAACTTGTTCTTCTTCTTTTCCAGATCCTAAGTTCAGGAGAAGCCAACTCTGCCAAAGGACCAGTATTGTAGGATCCATTGCGAAGATATCCGAATTCGAGGATCCAACAATCTGCTCGAGAGAGTCCTTCCACCAAACTCTGTGAAGATCACTGCCTGGTGCATAACACTTCCCTTCTCTTTATTTCTGTCCTGTTGAAAGTTCTGAGCGAAACCCTAGGTCTGGGAGTTTCTCAACCCCCAGCGATCCTTTACTTCTGAACTACTCTGATAATCTAGTTTCTTTGAATTATGCTTTCAATTATTATATAGTTTCTTTCAATTTAGTTTAACTTTCATTTGAGTCAAAGCCGACTTCTGAAAATATAAAAAAAAAAAAGAATTAGTCTTAATTTACTTCCACATTGCATCATCTCTTTCGTTCTGCATCATTTTTGGTATCAGAGCTTTCGTTCTGCATCATGCACTTCTAACAGCCTGTTACTTATTAAATAATGTTCCAAGTAAGTCTGTTGTCTCCACTCCATATGAGATGTGGAATGGGCGTAAACCCTCAATCTCACACCTTCGAGTCTGGGGTTGTCCGGCTTACGTAAAGCGTTTAGACTCAGACAAACTTGTTCCTAGGTCTTATCGGTGTTTATTCATTGGTTATCCTAAGAAAACCAAAGGGTATTTCTTCTACTTGGAGAATGAACAAAAGGTGTTCATTCTCTTAGAGCTATCTTTTTGGAAAAGGAGTTCCTTGGAGAAGGAACTATAGCCTCTAAGATTGAACTTGATGAAGTTCAGCCAATAAAAGAACCTGTACACTTTAAGGACATCGTAGAACCGGCTGTGATTGAATCACACCCAGAACCCATTAGGAGATCTGGTAGAATACCGCGTCAGCCAGATAGATACTACAATTTCTTGGTCCGGGATGGCGATCCTATTGAGCTCGATGAGAACAATGAGGATCCGATCACCTATATGGATGCTCTTCAAAGATCTGACTCTGAGGCATGGCTTGGAGCCATACGATCCGAAATGGAGTCCATGGAAATCAACAATGTATGGACATTGGTTGATCCGCCTGAAGGGATTAAACCCATTGGGTGTAAATGGATCTTCAAGAGGAAAAGGGGCGTAGATGGGAAGGTAGAGACCTATAAAGCCCGTCTAGTTGCCAAGGGGTATCGTCAGCGATATGGTATCGATTATGACGAGACTTTCTCCCCTGTGGCAATGCTCAAGTCCATTCGGATCATGCTTGCTTTGGCAGCATATTTTGATTACGAGATCTGGCAGATGGATATCCGAACTGCTTTTCTAAATGGGGAGCTAGAAGAGGAGGTGTATATGATACAGCCTGAAGGGTTCACATCCACAGATGAATCAAAAGTATGCAAGTTGTAGAGGTCCATATATGGACTCAAGCAAGCATCTCGAAGTTGGAACTTATGGTTTGATAGATGTATCAAATCATATGGCTTCGTTAGGAACAGAAAAGAACCGTGCATCTATAAATGGGTTAATGGTTCTGTGATTGTATTCCTAGTACTGTATGTTGATGACATTCTCTTAATCGGGAATGACGTCGTAGCATTACAAGGAATAAAGGTCTGGTTATCATCTCAGTTCTCCATGAAGGACTTGGGTGAAGCTTCTTACATACTAGGTATGAAGATCTATAGAGATAGATCTAAGAAGCTTTTGGGATTGTCCCAGTCTATATACATTGACACCGTGCTGAAACGGTTCAGCATGGAAAATTCCAAGAAAGGCTATCTCCCGATAGGTTCTGGAATTACTTTTTCCAAGAAGGATTGTGCGACAACTCCTGAGAAAAGAGAGCGCATGAGTAGAGTACCTTATGCTTCTGCAGTAGGATCTATCATGTATGCAATGACTTGTACTAGACCAGACGTGGTATACTCACTAGGAGTAGTGAGCAGATACCAGTCTGACCTAGGTGAGGTGCATTGGAAGGTGGTTAAGTCCATCCTTAAGTATTTGAGAAATACTAAAGATCAATGGCTGATTTATATGGAGAACCTGACTTGAAACTTGTGGGATACTCTGACTCTAGTTTCTAGTCGGATAGAGATGATAGCAAGAGTGTGTCAGGATTTGTATTTACCCTGAATGGAGGAGCGATCTGCTGGAAAAGTTCCAAGCAGGCAACTGTTGCAGACTCGGTATGCGAAGTAGAATACATTGCAGCATCAGATGCAGTAAAGGAAGCTATATGGTTGCGGAAGTTTCTTGGAGAGCTAGGGATGGCACCTTCCCTAGATGATCCTATTCCAGTGTACTGTGACAGCACTGGAGCCATTGCTCAAGCTAAGGAGCCTAAAGCTCATCACTGCACCAAGCACATACTGCGGCGCTACTACCTCATATGAGAGATCGTAGAATGAGGCGACATCAATCTTTTGAAGATCAATGGAAAAGAAAATTTGGCCGATCCCTTCACTAAAGCCCTCGGAATAAAAGAGTTCGACTATTGTAAATGGGAAATGGGTATTAGATACTCTTCTGATTGGCTTTAGTACAAGTGGGAGTTGTTGGGAATTGTGTCCCAAAGCCAATCGCCTGGGTTGTAGGCGGTTGAGCTCAGTATTGTGCTTTTTCTTTGAATTAATAAAATATATTTTTTGGCAGCTCATCACATATTAAATTTTCCTAAAATGAACTCTTTCCATGTGATGAAGTCCTTAGGACTACACTGACTTCAATACAGAGAGGATGTATCGAGTGGTCCTTAAACCCTGTTCACAACCAAAGGATATATTGTACTGGACAGCAATATATCAAGTATAGGTTGTTGTAGTTCACATCGTTTGGTTGTCCGCTTGACCAAATGAGTGTGGTGACACTGATGTGATCTACAAGTGGGATATGTGATATCTTATTGAACGTAACTCCGTGCAGCCCCTTTCTACTAAAAGGATACTCACGATTGGATATGGGTATATGTGTCCCTCTGACCTGAGGTCATCACGGTAGCTTGCAAGCAACTCCCTGTGCTTTGGTGCCGGACTACCCAGATTTTTAATCCGGTGATGGAAGGTTTCTGGGTACAGGCAAGTATTTGTAGAGCAATGATGGACCAAGATGGAATTAACCTGTCCAAACAGTTTGGATCGAATGTCTCGCAGTATCTCAATTTAGCAAATCCTCGGCCGGGGTAGTCCTAGTGAAGAGTCACTGGGCTTGCAAGGTTGTGACACGTAGTTGACTGACTCAGTCTGGGTTGGCAGCCCAATCTCAGTCATCCTGAGCATTAAAGGTCAAAGGGATAAATTATACGGTAACCATATGCCAGAGGTTCGATAGTTTGCTCCCGCATCTTCGACCTATCCGGACGCCGGGACCCATTGCTAGATGGTATCTTGTGCTGGTACTGGAATTGTTCTAGTGCTACCGCCTAGGTTCGAACCTATGAGGTCACACACCACAGAGGATTACTCCCTGATCAAGGTATCGATTTACGATTATGAATTATTTCGGTAACGGTTTGATTGAGCATATTGGATTGACTCGGGTTTGGATCGATCAGAATTTGTTCGGGTCTACCAGGAATTGTTTCCGGGTAACCGAAACTAGACCAAGCCAATTGCTAATTAGATTTTGATCTAATTAGGTTTTTGAACTGGTTGTGAACCGGATTGGACACATCACCATGGTGTTTAAAAGCTTAGGTGAACAGGGAATTCAAGAAGCCATTTTATCTCCCATTTGTCTTGGTTTTTGGCTGATTTAATCCACCATTAAATCCCCTTTATTGCTTGGTTGAAATGAATAGGATTCATTCCTAATACCTGTTGCCTTTTGGTTATCCCAGCTCATCTTTTCACCTCCCCATAGCACCGTTTGAATTATTCCACGGAGTTATAAAAATCTGGGTGATGGAAAAACGTAGGTGGTTCTCTTTAAGAGCTTCTTCCTTTCTTTCCACTGGTTGGTTTTTGGGGCTGAGTGTTTGTAAGAGATTAGGAGAGAAAGTCTTGCTTGAATCCCTGTTGCTTGTGCTCAATCGAAGGAAGAAGTTCTGTTTTGGAGAAAGCTAATTGCAGAACAGAGTGTTCTGTTCTTGCACTTCTTCCCACCGTTTGAAGAGGCTTCCGGCGACTAGCATCGTGCAAGAACCGGATCAGAGGAGCCCCAGGGGTGTCCCCCCTCTAGAGGGTGTTTTCTTGAGCACCTGGGAGTCAGTTGATCTTCCATTACTGCTATTTTGCTTTACCCTATTTTTGTGGTTGCAGATTTTGGAGTTACTGTACTTGGAAGAGAGGAAGAGCTCCAAACGATTGTTGGAATCCTTTGAAGCAAGTTCCTTCAAGACACCCACTTGCTGTTGTTGCAGGAAGAGAGTCCAAAGCATTCCTTTTGTGTTTTGGCTTTGCTGTTCTTGGAGAAGACGAGAAGAAGAAACAACGTTCAAAAGCGTGCTGGAAGAAGAAGAAAACAGGAATATATTTATTCCTGTTATCCCAGCAATTCCACCAGATATACTAGGGTTATTCCAGCAGGAATAAGGTAATTATTTCTAGTTTTATTTTTCATGCATGCCTAGATCTAGGTTTATATAATTGTTTATAAATATTACATGCCCTTGTTCATGCCTAGTTTTGCCTATACATGCGTCCGGAATATGTTAGATCCTGTACGGAGTAGGTAGTTTCCGCTGTTATTTTAAAATAGTTTGAAAATACATACCTGCTCCCTGCTGTTGCATGCTTAGTGTAGGCACCTGCAACACCCACGCAGTTTTTCTTTCACCTTGTCCATTCATTGTGGATTGCTATTATTTGATAACACAAAACATTGATCTTAGCCATTCAGGCTCTTATGGTATTCATTGGCTACAGTAAGTTTGCTATAGGAGTAGGAGTGTACTTATAGGGAATATACCAACCTTAGTAGTTAAGGTGTAGTCATATATAATTTAAGAATCTAAGTTATTAAGATCATAGCCATTATAATGTGAATGATGAAAAGAAATTTTCATGAACTTTTACAATTTGGACTTGTGCTGATTGAATCATGCATATGACAATACTTAGGATTTGGCAAGTTTTCATGACTTGCATCTTGTCAGGGCTCTCGATAAAAGAACTCAATTACATAGTAACTACACCTATGAATTCTTTTTTATTATGCTAAGTTGCCACTACATGCTGCTAGGCATTACTGCTGGATTGTGAGAACCCACTAAGATTGTTTCAGATCAACGGTCCTTGATGAGATGAATTAGAATTATTCCAGTCCATTGAAAGAGTTGAATGATACTATGATGTAGATTATGGTGTGTCTCATTACCAGATAGAATGACACCTGAGAAGTTACATACAATAAGAATTTGACCTAATCACATGATTGGATCAAAATAGGTAAGAGTTACATATTTAGCAAATCTAAGATTATAAATTCTGAACCTATTATTTTTGGTACCTGATAATTTTAGCAACTACTAATTTTAGCAAGAAGGACTTCATTACAAAAGTTATAATATAATTAAATGATTTGAACATTTAATTATGATTAAGCTCGATACAAATTGAATTGAATTTGATTTGGTTGAGTTTGGATGATGATCTAGTTTAATTAGGTTTTGGACTAACCTAATTACAATTATTGCAAGCCAATCTGGTTTGACCTAATTGGTTGCCTAATCCTAGGTGAATTAAATCTGATTTAATTCAATTAGGTTTAATCTATTCTATTTAGATTTAGTGGTCCTGATTAGATTTGGATCTAATTCCTAATTAGTTATAGATTTAAACCTAAATCTAAATTGATTAGGAATTAAGTTAGTTTTCTTGTTGTTTAGAATTTATTAGTTAGTTGGCCTAACTAATTCCTAATTAGTTATGGATTTAAATTTAAACCTAATAGGATTAGTCAGGTTAGTTCGAGTCCTAAAGGGATTAGGACAAGGAGTTGTTAGTTGAACTAATTCCTAACTAACTAACTAATTATTCACTCTCCCTCCCCGTGTCTTAATCTCTCTCACCACATGCCTCTCTCTCTCCTCTTGGGTTTGTAAGAAAGAAAGGTGACTGCCATATCCTTCTTTCATGTGGAATTGCATTTGGCATGAAAAATTATGGGGCACACAAAGGAGTTTGGGCTCCCTGGTATTCTCTCTCTCATTCTTATCCTCGTATAGTTTAGCGTTTGAATTTGTTTTAAAACCTTTGTCCTAATTATAGATGGAAAGGATTCTAGGAAAAAAACAATTAAGATGTGGCATGAAAAGTATGGGAGAGATATGGGATGCAAATTATTGATTGGGGGATTTTTTTGGGGGTGTGGACCATGAGAAAAAAAAACAAGAGAGCATGCCCACCCTTCTTTATATTACCTACCACCCCATGTTTCTTTTGCATTCCCTACCATACAAAATAAAAGAAGAGAAAAATTATTTTTCATCGTTGTCCTTCTATTCTTGATCTTGAATGAATGGTTCAATTCAAGAAAAGAAAAAAATATTCTTCCTTGATCACTTGAGAAAAGATCAATCTTGTTTCAAGATGTCTAACATAGAGAAAAGGAAAGGAAGAAAGGTAGGGAGATTTGATCCAACTATCAAATCAAGGTCTGCAAAGTGCTAGCACTCCAGTAACCTTGGGGCTTCGATTAGGCCATCTCTGTATGGATACTAATAGAGACCGAGCATGTGCACGGCTCCAGTGGATCTCCAGGATTTTTTCAGATCCGATTCGATAAAGATAGAGTAACACAATAGGTAAGTAGATTTGATCTACTTTACGATTTTATTTTTATTTGAAAATCTACATGTTCATGAATAAATCCTACTATGCATGCTTATATTAGATTTTTATTTCTACTACATATTTATTTTAATTAATTAAAAATTTTTGAAAAACCTGCATGTGACCTTGGGATCGTATGATGGTTCCTTTAGTGGAGACACCGGAACAAGAGTATAGGTGATTGTTAAGAATAAGGGTACTGAGTGTGACCAAAAATGAGTACTCATTAGAATATCTACATTCTCATTAATATCATTCTTGATACTGCAGTAGTTTGAATAGTTCTATGACCTGAGTGCCTCGGTTGTTCATATTGAGGTTACTATGATTTGATTATACCAAAACTTAATCTCCTAGTCATCCCACTCATGAGAGTGAGAGATCTTAATATTTGTCTATCTTGCTCATGAATTTGGCCACAAGGTTTGTCGAGTTTTAATAGATGCTGAATTTCGACAAGCAGAGATATATGTTTTGCTAAACTATGAGAAGATTGACCCATATATTGAGTAAGTATCAATCACAATCCTAACTCTTCAATCACTTATTATAGTATACTAATTTTATTCATGTTTAGGGATTATGATCGAATGCTGAGATAAAACAACTCAAGAATAAGTGAGCAAGAAATTTCTACCTAGTGCTCACAAGATTTTATAGATTGGTTCCAACCAGTAAGCATTAATTAAAATTTTATCTATTTTTATTTTTTTTAATTTATTCTTTTCATAATATGTAAGTTGTGCAAGAGAGGACTCTATTCCTAAAAAGCTAAGTCCATTAGGTTACAGGCTAGCAAAATAATAACACGTTATAATGTCTATAACGTTAATAATTTTAAATTTTACATCCATAAATATAGATATCATAAGAACACAATGAATAGTGGTGTCTGTATAAAGGGTAGTTGGTGGGAAGAGGCACCAAAGAGAGACTACTTTAGAATTCTCAAAGAAGTGATCAAGATGACATACATTAGAGGTAATAATGTCATTCTATTTAAGTATCAATTGTTTTATAATAATATTGACAAGAAGGTTGATCCACGATACGGGCTTATTAAAATCAAACATGGATTAAAAGTATATCTAAATGAGCTATTTATGCTAGCTCACTAAGCTATTCAAGTATATTATATTACTTTGCCATCAAAAAAGAGAGGAAGGAAAGATTGGTGGGCTATATGCAAGACTAAATCTCGAGCTATTCATTATATCCTCAAAGAAGAAGAAGGGCCCCATTTATCAGAGTGCTTTCAGGAGGATGAAACATTAAGAGTTTATCAGTCCTATATAGATGCAAAGTTGGATGCTTTAGGAGTTCTCCTACACGATATCTAACATGAGAAGATAGGTCATACTAAATTTATTTTAGCGGGCAATCTAATCCAAAAAGGGGAAGAATATGAAGAAGAGGGAGAAGAAGAAGAAATGGAAAGGAAGAAGAAGATGAAGAATGGAAGAGGGTGAATCAGAAGAAGAATCTGAAGGGTATCAAATGGTCAGAAGAGGCTAACATGTAGTGCTACGTATATAATTCTTGAATCATTTTAAATACTTATCTTCCATCATTTTAAATCTTATATTGCCATCGATAATTATATAATTAATTCGATGATAAAATGGGTTGATCGGATCCCTGCTAGATTGGGTCGATCAGATCTCTGCTAGAATGGATTGATCAGACCCCTGCTAGAATGGGTCGATCGGACCTCTGCTCTATCCCAGCCAAAAAAAAACCATCGGCTCCGGTCCAGTTCAGAGAAAAGTTGATTGGGTATAATAGTTGCCCCCCTTGCTCTTGGTCTTCGAAGGGATTTGTAGCCTCGAAGGATGAGAGCATCACTTTGGGTTGTTCGGACCTTTGCTGAAGTAGGCCGTTCGGATCTTTATTAAAGGTGGGTCTTCGGACCTTTACTGAAGTGGGTCGTTCAGACCTTTGCTGAAGTGAGTCATTCGAACCTCTATTGAAGTGGGTCATTCGGACCTTTGCTGAAGGGTCAGTCTTCGGACCTCTATTGAAGCGGGTCATTCGGACCTCTGCTAAAGCGGAGGGTCTTCGGACCTCTACTGAAGGGTCGGTCGGACCCTTGCTAAAGGTGGATCTTCAGACCTCAACTGAAGTGGGTCATTCAGACCTTTACTGAAGTGGAGGGTATTCGGACCTCTGCTAAAGGGTCGGTCGAACCATTGCTGAAGGTGGGTCGGTCGGACCTCTACTAAAGGGTTAGTCTTCAGACCTCTGTTGAAGCGGGTCGTTCAGACCTCTACTGAAGTGGAGGGTCTTCGAACTAGAGGGCCGGTCAGACCCTTACTGAAGGTGGGTCTTCAGACTTCTGCTGAAGTGGGTCGTTCGGACCTCTACTGAAGAAGGGTCATTCGGACCTCTACTAAAGGATCGGTCGGACCCTTGCTGAAGGTAGGTCTTCGGACCTCTGCTGAAGCAGGTCGTTTGGACCTCTATTGAAGAAGGGTCATTCGGATCTCTGGAGTGGGCTGCCCTAAACTATACCGACCGGAGTTGGACTTTCAAAGTGGGCTGCTATAGAGCCTCTACCAACCGGACTCGGACTTTCGAAAGTGGGCTACCCTAGAGCCTTGTTCCTTTTGCTGCACGAGAAAGAGGCAGTCTGCATTCCTCGGTGCCGACTGCAAGTCTTGAAATGGGATAGAAAAAGTTTTTTTAGCTGGGTGAAGGAGTGAATTGTACCTGGTCGGATGGTGGAGAACCATATCCGAGCCGCCTTCTTGAGTGTCGCAGGGAAAGCCATGCAGTGGAGGATATCGAAGGTGCCCTGTGGTGCGGGCACCAGACTCAGAAGAAGACTTCAGAGCTCCATCTGGACCTCTGATTTACCTTGCTTGAAGAATTAGGGTTTTCTAGTTTGTAATAAGGGTTGGCTTGATCAACTCAATTTTAGCTTGAGTCTGTATTCCCTGCAGTTTATTTTGTTGAGTCATGTTGACTCAGTAGTGGTCTAGGACTTCAACCTGGGGTGTCACATTTTCTCCCAAGGCCAAGCAAGTGGGCGCCACACTCCCAGCCACACTCCCAGCCACACACCTGAGTCCAGGGGGTGCCATATCTCCATCCAGTAGGCTTTGGTCCCCACACCACAAGATAGCAGGTCCCTCCACTCATGCGCCACTTAAGGAGAAGACAATCTAGGAGCCATAATTCAAGGGGGCGGCCAAGGTGTTTCCATAAGAGCCAAGCTATGAAAAGAAAGGAGCAAAGCTTGGGGAGGAAGACTAGGAAGCGCCCAAGTAATTCCAAATAAAACCAGGTATAAAAGGAAGGAAATTTCTCTTGAAGTGCAAGGTTAAGGAGGCGCCCAAATACTTCCAAATAAGACCGATCATGGAAGGAAAAATATATTTTCTTGAAGATCAAGGCTAGGAGGCACCACCCACTTTCCTTTTGAAGCCACCAATCAACATTTGTGGAATCTTTTGGCCGGCCACAAGTGTAGGGATTGATTCTACAATCCTAATTTGAAGATCCCCTCCTTTAGTCCCACATGGGAAGATGTAAAACCCTACTCTCTTGTAAAGTCCTATAAATTAAACCCTTCTTGTAAACTTTAAGGGAATCTGATGAATGAATTAAATTTTTGTGTGAGCAAACTCTGTGTTTTCTCTCTTCCGCACTTGCATCCAGGTATTGAGCTCCGTGAGGGAGTAAATCCGGGTTCTCCAGGAACCTTGAGGAGGTGTGAGATCTCCAAACCCCAAACCCTAGGTTAGCCACTTCACTCCCAAACCCTAGCCGCCCATCATCCTTCTCTTTCCACCAAGTTCTAGCATATCCCACCTCTCACGGCCACTCTCTTCAAGTCAAGGCCGACCCCAGCATCCGGGTCCAGTCCGGATACTTAAGATCCAGAGCAATTCCCAGAGGAAGTCAGATCAACCTCCAGGAGAATCCGGATTTCAGCAACATCAACTTTCAAGTTCTTCAATCTGGTAAATTCTTCCTTGAGTATCTGATTCCATCACTTGTTCTTCTTCTTTCCCAGATCTTGAGTCCAGGAGAAACCGACTCAGCCACAGGACCAGTATTGGAGGATCCATTACGAAGGTATCCGAATCCGAGGATCCAACAATCTGCTCGCGAGAGTTCTTCCACCAAACTTTGTGAAGATCAATGTCTGGTTGGTACCCATCTCTTCTCTTTATTTCTGTCCTGTTGAAAGTTCAGAGCAAAACCCTAGGTCTGGGAGTTTCTCAAACCCCAGCGATCCGTTACTTCTGAACTACTATGATAATCCAGTTTTATTTAAATTGTGCTTTCAATTATTACCTAGTTTCTTTCAATTTAGTTTAGCTTTCCTTTGAGTCAAAGCCAATTTCGAAAAATATATAAAAAAAAGAAGAATTAATCTTAATTTATTTCCGCATCGCATCATCTCTCTTCTTTCATTCTGCATCATTTTTGGTATCAGAGCCCTGTCTAGGGTTTCTGTTTTGCTTGCTTGTTTTGAGTCTCTCTCTTTTTACTTTGTCTACTCGAAGTAGACTCCCCAGGACGTCCGGTCCTAGGAATGAAGCGAGGTGCAAACCTCCTCTTCCCATTCCACGGGGTGTTCCTAGGGCGTGTAGGGGATCCGTTGGGTTACAACTTCGTAGCAGGAATTGTAAACGGGGGAAGCACTCTGTTTTCAGTCTATAACTGCCCTGTTACAGAAATTGTTTTTCATTGTAGGCAACTCCAAATTATGTGATTATTATTTTTCTGGAACCAGTATAATTGAAACTATTTTACATAATTTTCTTGTGATTTATTGGTTTTCGTGAAACTTCTGAGAGTTAAATTATTGCAACTCTGTTTCTATGTTTCTGCAATTCAATTATTTTGAGTGATCATCTCCTAATTCATCTTAAGGGCATTTGAGCATCTAAGATAAGGGGAGGAGTTGATAACCTCTCCTTAGCCCAAAACCACCACCCACTCATTCGATCCTAAGCCTAATTTTAAAATTTATTAGACTTAATTTGCCCTAGTGGGCTAGGGACATCAACAAGTCGGGTCAAGGCTAGTGTTGAGTCAGTTTGTCTAGTTACTCTGTGTGTGCTTTGTACTCAGTGTCTAGAATGGTGGTTCAGGGAGTCTATCCTGAAGGGCTTGTGTGCTGGTCCGCCTACCTGGCCAATCACTGATTGGTGTCTAGGATTGGCATTTAGGGACCTATCACTCCCCTTACACCTGCCTGGCTGAGTCCCGAGTTACTACAGGCTAGCTTGCCACTCTGATTGGGCATCAAGTTTGGACTCTAGGTCTAGTGAGCCAGTAGTCGCTTTAGTCTAGTCACATTCTGTGTGTTTGCTTGCATCATCATGTCTACCCGGAATGGAGTACCCTACCAACCTGGTCAAGCCCAACCTGATTTAGAGGCCATGGTTAGAACTCTTACCGAAAGCATGAACAAATTGAGTCAGGATATGACTGATATTGTTGCCCAGTTTAGGAATCCAGTCTGTGAGGATCTTACCCAGCTTAGGGATCGAGTCCAAGTACTTGAGAAACGTAGACATCAAAATTGGACCCCTGATCCAAAATTTAATAGGCCCCAACCTCACCCATGCCAGGAGCCTAGGAGGACCTTATACCGTGATCCCGAGCATAACCTTAGGAAGCCTAACCATGATATCTATAGTGTGGATCGTGTCTATGAGAGGTCCTTACAATATTCTAGACCAGGCACTCAACAACCCAAGTCTTCTAGATCAAACCATTTAGATCCACACCCATGCCCAAGTAAGGTCTCTACTAGCTTGAAACCCAGTATGACCCAGGTTCCTATATCGCAAGAATGTTTGTTTTGTGGAGAAAGAGGCCATAAATCTAGTCAGTGCCCATGCATAGGACTGGCTTGTGCACAGCTAAGTGGTAGGAATCCTAAGGATGACATTAATGAGGGAGAACCCAAGCCTACCAATAAGGAAGAAAGGTTAGGTATGACAAGCCTAGGATCAGTTGACCCAATTATCACTGACCCGAAACCCATTGAAGATGGCATCAAGGAAGTATATGATGCTGGCTTGAGTCTAGTTGATGAATATGAGAGGGAAGAACTTGAAGAATGTGACATCGATACTATTGGTTCCTTACCAGAAGAGACCTTGGAGAGCAACCAAGTGGTAGGACCTAGTTCAGAAATTCAAGAGATTTGTGAGAACCAGTTTCTTTAGTCAAATACCCCCAGGAAGAACTCATAGTGTTAGCCCGAGCTATCAGTTCGTATCCTCTAAAGACAGTCATTCCCCAAGTACCAATTGAAGATCTTTGCACTGAACTGTTTAAGTTTGCCCACCCTATGGTAGATCCTCTCCTTAGGATGACTGAATCAAGCCTCTTACAATTGGACCTTGTCCCATGCCCAGCCACTAAGGTCTCTCCCGTAATCTCAGTTGAACATCCTTTTCTTGAGCGGATTGATTCACCCAGTCCTGTAGAAGTCCTCCTTATGGCCCCAGACCCCTTCCTTCACATGACTGACCTACCCTCCTATAGAGTATTCCTTTCCTCACCCATAGGTCAAATTTCAAGTCTTGAGGTCATCATCCATAGACCCTTCCATGAATCATTCTCTAATCCATTTCTTGAGAAAGTGGATCATTATTTCTTAGAGAACAAACCTTAACTGTTGCAATCACATGTCCTAGGCTACTCCCCGAACCATCTCGTGATCCATTCCTTGGAGTAGCAAACTTTTCCTTTCGTAAGGATGACCAGTTGACACTCATAGATCACCATTCAAACCTTCAGGTCACCACCTTTAGTAAGCAGGTAATTCGAGACTCCACCTCATATTTCCTCCCTTTCTCTAAGACTTCCAATGCTTCTTACACCATCCAAGTATACTTTGTCGAAGTCTTTAGAGTGAACCACGAGTCAAACCTATTAGGTTTGCCACCTACTTCTGGAAGACCTTATGGCACCTACTAGGCACCCATGATAAGTTTTCATGCTCTACATACCATCCTCCGACCCAAGGTCAAACCTAGAGAGCCGTAGTTTGTTAGGTATAGACCTAGGGTTCCTTTGGAATAAAGTTCATTCTTTAGGAATGCGTCGTCAGTCGAGTTTAGGACATTAACTCAGATTTTGGTTGAGTGAGAATACCAGGAATTGGGATTTGTATTTACCTAGGGCTGAATTTGCATACAATGACTCGGTCAATGGGTCTACAGGTAAGAGTCCATTTGAAATTGTGCATGGTTACAAACCTCACACACCTCTTGACCTAGCTCCTTTACCAGTCCACACACGAGTCTCGGAGTCTGCCGAAGTTTTTGCACAGCATATAAAAGACTTGCATAAAGAAATTCATGCCAAAATAAACTTAAGTAATGAAACTTATAAGAAGTTGGCTGATTCTCAAAGGCGAGTCAAAACTTTTGATGAAGGAGACTATGTAATGATTAGGTTAAGGTCTGAACGGTTTCCTTCAGGAACCGTTAGAAAGTTACATGCTAGAGGAGCTGGGCCATTTAGAGTGGTGAAGAGAGTAGGATCCAAAGCCTATGTGCTCGAGTTACCTCCAGAACTAGGCATTAGCTCCACTTTCAACATTTCAGACCTAGTAGAGTATAGAGAGCCAGCTGTGATTTCCAGTGAGCCTTTTGAGCCTAATCCTGTTCTTGAGAGTGAACCCAACCCTGTGTGTCCACCAACAAACTGGCCTGTGAGGAAAGAGCAGATTGAAAAGATCCTGGATGATCAGGTTATCTCTAATCGTAATCGAGGATACCAAAGATACCTGGTCCGCTGGCAAGGAAGGCCAGATTCTGATGACTCTTGGATCTCCCGAGAAGAATTACAAGAATTGGACCCAGACCTCTTGGAGAGATACCAGAGCCAACTTGATCCATACTCGACAGGGTCGAGTTCCTCTCACCCCGGGAGAATTGGTGCGGGCACCAGACTCAGAAGAAGACTTCAGAGCTCCATCTGGATCTCTGATTGACCTTGCCCGAAGAATTAGGATTTTCTGGTTTGTAATAAGGGTTGGCTTGATCAACTCAATTTTACCTTGAGTCTGTATTCCCTGCAGTTTATTTTGTTGAGTCATGTTGACTCAGTAGTGGTCTAGGACTTCAACCTGGGGTGTCACATTTTCTTCCAAGGCCAAGCAAGTGGGCGCCACACTCCCAGCCACACTCCCAGCCATACGCCTGAGTCCAGGGGGCGCCACATCTCCATCCAGTAGGCTTTGGTCCCCACACCACAAGATAGCAGGTCCCTCCTCTCATGGGCCACTTAAGGAGAAGACAATCTGGGAGCCACAATTCAAGGGGGCGGCCAAGGTGTTTCCATAAGAGCCATGCTATGAAAAGAAAGGAGCAAAGCTTTGGGAGGAAAACTAGGAGGCGCCCAAGTAATTCCAAATAAAACCAGGTATAAAAGGAAGGAAATTTCTCTTAAAGTGCAACGTTAAGGAGGTGCCCAAATACTTCCAAATAAGACCGATCATGGAAGGAAAAATATTTTTTCTTGAAGATCAAGGCTAGGAGGCACCACCCACTTTCCTTTTGAAGCCACCAATCAACATTTGTGGAATCTTTTGGCTGGCCATAAGTGTAGGGATTGATTCTACAATCCTAATTTGAAGATCCCCTCCTTTAGTCCCACATGGGAAGATGTAAAACCCTACTGTCTTGTAAAGTCCTATAAATTAAACCCTTCTTGTAAACTTTAAGGGAATCTGATGAATGAATTAAATTTTTGTGTGAGCAAACTCTGTGTTTTCTCTCTTCCGACTTGCATCCAGGTGTTGAGCTCCGTGAGGGAGTAAATCCGGGTTCCCCGGGAACCTTGAGGAGGTGTGAGATCTCCAAACCCCAAACCCTAGGTTAGCCACTTCACTCCCAAACCCTAGCCGCCCATCATCCTTCTCTTTCCACCAAGCCCTAGCATATCCCACCTCTCACGGACGCTCTCTTCAAGTCAAGGCCGACCCCAGCATCCGGGTCCAGTCCGGATACTTCAGATCTAGAGCAATTCCCAGAGGAAGTAAGATCAACCTCTAGGAGAATCCGGATTTCAGCAACATCAACTTTCAAGTTCTTCAATCTGGTAAATTCTTCCTTGAGTATCTGATTCCATCACTTGTTCTTCTTCTTTCCCAGATCTTGAGTCCAGGAGAAGCCGACTTAGCCACAGGACCAGTATTGGAGGATCCATTGCGAAGGTATCCGAATCCGAGGATCCAATAATCTGCTCGAGAGAGTTCTTCCACCAAACTTTGTGAAGATCACTGTCTGGTTGGTATCCATCTCTTCTCTTTATTTCTGTCCTGTTGAAAGTTCAGAGCGAAACCCAAGGTCTGGGAGTTTCTCAACCCCCAACGATCCGTTACTTCTGAACTACTCTGATAATCCAGTTTTATTTAAATTGTGCTTTCAATTATTACCTAGTTTCTTTCAATTTAGTTTAGCTTTCCTTTGAGTCAAAGCCAATTTCAGAAAATATTAAAAAAAAAGAATTAATCTTAATTTATTTTCGCATCGCATCATCTCTCTTCTTTCGTTCTGCATCACCCTGTGCCATTATATGGGCTTTGTAAGTGTCCAGATGATATAGTGGATCAGTGTGCCATCGTAGGCATCCATCTTAGGGATTTTGAAGTGACAGCGGATGGCTTTCCCCATGATTCTGTTGGAGAAAGGCAGGCGAGAGTCGTACACCTGCACTCCATCAGCCTTTTGTCGACCAACCAACTCAGCGATCTGCTTCTCCATACGTTGGAGCTTGTTGGTGTAGTCCCTCCTTGCCGTAGTGCTGATCATCGTCAGGGACTGAGTCAGCGAAGGTGGGTGAGGTGGACCTCACTCTCTTCCTGTCAGCATGAGCCCCTTGAGATATTTTGGGTTCTAGTACCATGCAAGAGCGAGACTGAGGGATTCCTTGCTGTCAGCTTCCCCCAGCAGTAGGCCAATAGTTGGTTTGTGATGTTGCAAGGGCCTGCTGCCTATTGTTGGCTGCATCCTGGAGATTCTAAACCATGGTAGGAAGGATGTCGATGCGGTTCAGAAGGGTATGGAACTGCTATTGTCCCAGAGTAATAGTGGGTTTGGTGGCGTCGTTCTCCTTGAGGGGGCCTTCCGACCTTCACGGGGAATGACCTCTCCTAGTGGAGGTATTTTGGGCTCTTCCCTTTGCCATTGCTCTATCTGGTGGTGGATTCCTCCTTTTAGAGAAGGGAAAATGTGCCCTTCTTCTAGTGCCAATCTGTTGCTGCAACTTCTTCCAAACCAGCTTCAGTCAACTTGGCTGGAGCACTCCTCTCCCGGTTCCTGCAAAAAGTCTTCAAGGCCTGGTGGTGTTCCGGCGGGGAACACTCTAATGCTTAAGTTAGCGGGAGCTTGAGGGCAACAAAATGGAGGAATCAATAGAGATGAGCTTGT
Source organism: Areca catechu (assembly GCA_021397845.1). Lineage (NCBI taxonomy): Eukaryota > Viridiplantae > Streptophyta > Magnoliopsida > Arecales > Arecaceae > Areca > Areca catechu. The sequence goes on from CM038038.1 coordinate 24,997,855, forward strand.
GAAGTAGGGAGAGAGTCCTTACCGCCCAGAGTCCCCTGTTTTACCTTATATAGGTGCGGAACATTACCAGAATCTATTAAGGGCGAGGCACGGAATGGTCGATCTACCCCTAGGAGAATCCAGGAGTGGCCACATGGTGCAAGGATGAGGCAGCATCGTGGAACTAGTGGAGTAGTGGCACTGATGTGTCAGGGTTCTGTTGTAACAAAATTCTGGTACCAGCTAGATGAGGCTTCTGGAGCCTTCTGATTGGTATGATCTAGGCTGAAATAGATCAGTCAGATTTCTGATGGAGAGGGTTAGATGGACCTCTGCTAGAGTGGGTCGGACGGACCTCTGCTGAAGTGGGTCAGACGGACCTCTGTTGAAGAAGAGGGTCTTCGGACCTCTGATGAAGAGGGACTTCGGACCTTTGATGAAGAGGGATCTTCAGACCTCTACTAAAGTGGGTCAGACAGTCCTTTGCTGAAGAAGAGGGTCTTCGAACCTCTGATAAAGAGGAGTCTTCAGACCTCTAATGAAGAGGATCAATCGGACCTCTGAAGTAGGTCTTCGGACCTCCACTAAAGAAGAGGGTCTTCGAACCTCTGATGAAGAGGGTCAATCAGACCTTTAAAGTTGGTCTTTGGACCTTCACTGGAATGGGTCGATCGGACCTCTGCACTATCCCAGTCGAAAATAAACCATCGGCTCTGGTTCGGTTCAAAGAAAAGTTGATTGGGTATAACAGTTACCCCCTTGCTCTTGGCCTTCGAGGGGACCAGCGGCTTCAAAGGATGAGAGCATCATTTGGCCTTTAATGCATCTATCCTTGGGATGATCGCGAATCTGATCAGGTGTACTATGACCGGTCGTTTCCCACTCCGAAGTCCTGTGCCAAGGATAGGTGTCAGCATCGCATTGTGTGCGGGGGGAGAGGTAGTTAATGCAGATGGGGTACAATGATGAGTGGCCAACCTGGCCTGTTAGACCGTCGAGCTTTAGATGTAACTTCGGCGACTTGGCAAGATCCAGATGATTAGCACCGTATCTGAGGTGAGTAATCCATTGCTGGTCCGGCGATCACGTTGGTCATGGTCTAAACGTGCTACATCGCATCTCATAGACTTTCCCGTTGGATTGGAAAGTCGCACCATCTAATGACTGATTGCGGCGCTCGAGGGATGTTGGGGGGTGGCCTCTCAGCGGCTATAAAAGAAGGGGGTGAAGGCTTAAGGGGAGTCTTCTGCTGCATCTTGCCTGAGGAGAGAGAACGTTCCCTTCTCCCGCTTTCACCTTCTTAAAAATCCTAACCTCCAGGTTAGTTTCCTCAGCCTTCCTCTTTGCAGTAGTTATGGCTTCTGGTAGCCGTGGCTCCGTCCATAGGGATAGGGAACCAGGCCCAAATAGTATCCCATCTGATGGGGAACTAATATGCATGCAATTTTTTTTGTATGTTTTATATGTGGGGTTGAGTGATTAATTCCCAAATTTTAGATTAAAATAAGTTGTAGGGAATTTTATATGAATTTTAGAAGATCAGCATGCAGATTAGGACCTAGAAAAGTAGAAAAGAATGATTGCTGGGGCTGAGAAGCCTCGGTTAGGACAAGTTCTCCTACAATAAAACTACTGGAGGTGGAGGGGGTGTACCTGACAACGTCTATGAAGATCGAAGTAAGGGATCTCTCGTTCCTCGACGGATGCGGCCTGGAAAATCGAGTCAAAGACCCGCAGATACCCGGCTTTCTGCTCGATGATCCGATTGAGGCTTGGCTGGAGTCGTTGGATTCGTAGGAACTCGGGAACCTGCAAACGACCTGTCAGGGGTTAGAAAACTCACAAAGGAACAAGAAAACAAAGAAAAAAAAGTAAGGGAAGGCTTCTTTTGGAGTGGGCATCCAGGGGATCTGGAGGGTTTGTTGGCAGCAGGAAGATGATTGCAAACACCGGGAAGAAGAACTCTCACAAATCCCTTTATGCACACAGCAGGGTATCACACAACTCAATAGAAGAACTCAAGGTTTTAATTCATATCAAAAATTAGGTTTCATACAAGAGGCTAGGGTCCCTTAAATAGACCCTTAACCTTGGGCTCCAAGTAAGGGCACATAAGTCTTTACATAAGAATCCTTTTCCCTCTCAAACCCTAGCTAGAAAATAAGGAAATATTAGGTAGAAAAATCCCTAAAAATTCTTTTGACTTGGCCAACACTCCAAGGATGCCTAGGGGGCATGTTGGGCTTCTAGGAGCAGCAAAAGGCTGGCCCAAAGGGGCTCGGGTGCATGGGTTTGGGCCTTTGGAAGCTGGGGTGGCCTGGTAGCCAGGTAGCAGGAATATTCCCTGGTATCTTGCTTCTTAGGGGCTTGGGCTTGGCACCTGGGCTTTATTTCTTTGGGCTAGGATGTAGATGGACCTCTGGAATCATGGATGCCCTTATCTATGAATATACTTTGGCATCTGGAAGGGAATCTGGGCATCTGGAGGGCATCTGCAAGAAATCAGGGTTTTCCTGAATTTTCCTTCTAGGGTCTTCAAATCTTCAAGCTGGGTTGGACTTGGGCTATACTTCCATGTCTTCAATATAGTTGGACTTGGTCTTCACTTGTATGATATAGTCTTGAGTCTTCAGTATGCTTGGACAGGACTCAAAAAAATAAAATTAGCTCAACATGAGCTGACTAGCATTGGACTGAACTAGCTCAACATAAGCTGACTAGTACAGAACTAAAATAACAACTCAAAAGACTCAAACAACAACTAAAAAAAAGGACTCAGATGGGCTAAGCCCTTATTACAGATGGACTCATAAATTATTGATCAATTCATAGAGGGTAAAAAAGCCTATATCTTATTCTGGTACCTCCGGTGTCCCCACCACCATCAGAGATGACCCGGGAGAGGGTAGAGGGCCTTAGGGTGAGATATAACATACCCTCTACCCTGCATTTGACCATCCCAAACCGGGAGGGAAGAGTGACTGGTCCACTAAATCTAGGAGCTCCCCTATGTACGAGGACCACTTCAAAGCTGATAGAAAAGTGCTCTAAGAGCCAATCATTTTGTAAACTTCCAAATCATGTATGACATATTTTCCTATTAATAAAGGCATGTGATTCATCATATACTGTTGTATCATGTTTCTGATGATTATGATGAACCCCATAGAATAGGGCAATGGAATTAGGGTTATGATAAAATAACAGTGAGACCTAATTCCTATAAACCTTAATCTAGAATGTTCCTAGTCGTTGGACCATCGATTCGGGGATCGATGAATCCAGAAAGACTAGCTTACCTATGTATGCTCAGTTGATGAGGGTGGTTGATCTATAACCACTTGTGTAGAGACATTAATACAAGGATAAGGGTGCTCTCACAGTATGAGTACACTGAAACTGATCCGCACCGGGACTATCTTATGGAAGTCTTACTACTTGTCAAAAGATAGATCCCAGAGTAGAAGTTGTGCATGTGATCTTTAGACCTGAGGTCACCATGGTTCCTTGTGCACACTAAGCCATACTTTGGTTCATACTCATTCATGGCATTGCGACATGTACGGGGTGTTCTGGGTATGGTGGAAGGTGTACGAAGGATGTGAGTGGACCAACAAGGAATCGATCATTCCTATTAAGAGGAATTATTATCCCGGGCAATCTCTTCGATGAGAGACTCAAGGAGCCTTTGATCAAAGCAGGATCAGATTAGTGGAATCTAATCAGTCATCAGTTGAGTCCTCATGATCGAGCTGAGATGCGATATGATTAAGTGTTAGGGTTTGACATCTATCCATACCTATCACTTAATCGAGATAATGGAAGATCGAAAGATTGAATTGCACGGTAACTTACTACTGAAGGGTATTTTGGTATTTTCTACCAAATTCCTCATCTTCCGGGTAGGCATGACACGTTGCTAGATGTCAATCTTGTCTTGTAGGTTTTCATGAACCAATTGATTTGGTTTCATGAGTCAATACGATGTGTGATTCGAATTGGACAATTAGGTGAGCCAATTTGACCTAATTAGGTCAATCAGGTTCGATCGAATCGAATCGGCTCAAACCTAAATCTAATGCTGGCTAGATGTGGAATCCAATGGGTCACACATAATAGAGACTTGGCCAAGAAAATCATTCATGATTTAATTAGGGTCATAGGATCCTAATTGGTTAGCCGGATTACATACTAGCATATGTAGGCTAACCTAATTCCTAACCCAATTGGATTGGATTCGGTTGCTTGCTAATTGGGCTAACCTAATTATGGGAGACCTAAATTAGGTTAAGTCCTAAGTGGGGCTAGCCAAATCAGAGCTTGATCTGATTTTAATTTGGGCTTAAGGGCATTTTAGGTGCCATATATGAAGAGTCCCAATGGCATGGGACTCTTGGTACCTAAATGATACCATAACTTCAAAAAGGCACATATGAGCTATAGACCTCTGATTTGAAAATAAATTCTATGGTCAGAAAGATTATTTAATGCTCTTTCCAATGACACCCATATTGCATATATTTCACTGATCAATATATGATGCTTTGGGTGGAGAGAGAAGTGGGAAAGGAAAGTGGCGCCCTTTTGGCGCACCCGGGAGAAGTATGGCACGCGCAGAAGGACTAAGAGTCATTCTGCAGATGAAACTCTGAGAGCTTCATCAAAATGGTGCCTCTTCACTTTATCCCCACACCTCTTGGAGAGGATTGACCAATCAAAGAAGTGGAAGGGGTGGCGTGAAAGCAGAAAGAAATATGGGCGCGCAGATGAAGAGTCGCTTCTCTTCATCTGCATGCGCACTATTCTGAGGCAGAGTCCTTCTGCCCTTAGGACTCTGCCTATTCCATGCTCTTTAAGATTGAAAGGATGCCTCCTTCCATTCTTCATAACCGGTATATGCCACATGGCATATGGGGAACTGCTCTGGAAAGGAAAAGAACATCAAATAAGACTCTTGAAGCATGAAGAGCCTTATCAGACATGAAGAGTCATATCTGATAAGGAGTCTCGGGATGCTTTTCATGCCCCATCTGAATCTATATAAAGGGGGTACGGTGAAATGAGACTTTAGATTTTCGGTCATCAGAAACAGAAGTCCATTTTCCCGAGAGTTATCTGAGTGCCTCTTTCTGTTGTCTCCCTCCCTCGTTCTTTTAAGACAAGACTTGTCTTGTTAAGACAAGGTCTTATCTTTTAGGACAAGGGTTTGTTTTAGGACATAAGCCTAAAGGATCCTAGGGGAAGGTTGTCCTAAAGCCAAGAGTGCCATAGGAGAGTGACTAGAGAGCCCTACAGTAGGACAGGATGTCCTATAGTGGTCAAAGGTCCAAAGGCTGTCCTAAGAGTCCTATTGAAGTAAGCAACCCCGGTAGAGATTCTTCCTTGGTTCAAGTCTCGTGTGGATCGCCGTTGGAGGGCTTGCACTTGTGAGCCTCATGGAAAGGATTGGATTTAGCGATCCAGGTATGTTAATTGACTTTATTTTATGATTCATTAGTTGTAATTGTCCAAGGGGTTCCTAGGAATTAGGGTTTTCTATACATGTTATACATGTTAGGGTATCATGCTATGAAATTTTATTTTGAAAGTCAATTTTGCATGCTGCATGATCCCCATGACCCTGGGAGAATTTCCATCAGTGGTATCGGAGCCCACCTTGTGGCATACCAATTATGAATCTATTTGAAGTTTGATGAAATTTCATTACCGGGCCGACCCGAACCCTGTCGAGTTGACCCGGCCAAATTCATATGCATGATTTCTTGTTTCTTTATGAAATGACATGATAATGCAATTATATAAAATTTTACATATTAGGGTAATATGTTTAATTTCAGTTTTTATGAAATGCATGATATTATGTCAAGTATGAAATTATGCATGTTGGTTTTACCCTTGTAACTGCTTTGGATTGGGTTAGTTACCATGGCCATCCGGTCATAGGAGCCAAGTAGGGTTTAAGGGCCCTCTCCTCCCATTCAATGGGTCTCCTATGGCATGTAGGGGTGTCGCTGTGGCCATATCCCATGAACAAGTGAGGTGAACGGGATATTGAAATATCAAGCCATGTTTTGCATATTAGGGTAATATGCTTGTTGTCATATAATGCTATGCATATTAGGGTAATATGCTTGATGACATGAAATTTTATGCATATGCTAGAGTGATATGCATTGTGTTTGTTATAAACTTGGTTATCATGTTCAATGTTTATACTTGTAGTAATAAACATTATTATCATGATAGTATTTAGAATGTGTTTTGAGACCATCAAAGCCCTCGTCAAAAACAATATTTAGTCATAGTATAAAACTTAGTCAAGATGCAAAACCAGTTAGAGTTTAATCAGCCAATTGATGTCTAGGCAAGTGGTTCTAGGAAGGTAAAGGGAATGAGGTTTATAATTGGTTCCGTTGTCTAACCTAGCCAATCTAATTGGTGTCTAAGGAAAGCAACGGGGGGACCCCCTCACCCCTCCCACTTACCTGGCTAATTTGGTCATATCTAAATCTTAATTTGGTAATGCTAATTGGTTAAGTATACTATAAAGTTGCCTTCCTTCATGCTAAGCCAAATTTATGTCAAAGTTATAGTAGGTTTGTTGTGTACACACAAGGCCTACTCTAGGGTTTGATATAAGATTTGTCTTGGTGCACTTAGTGCTTTATAGCATGGTTGGATATGTTGCTTTGTTGTGTACACACAAGGGCAACATAATTTAATCATGGCTATATGGAAATGAAGGGTCTGACTAAACTAAGACTTTATGATTTGTTGTGTACACACAAAGCCATAAGTGTCTTAGAGGAAAAGATAATTGTTGAGAATTGCACGGGTTGCAATTGGAAAGGTTGTCCTACCTTTGAACTCATGTGTGTTTGTTGTGTACACACAAGGCACTCATGAGGAATAAGGATCTCAACCCCACTAAGGAAACCAGGAAGGTTTCTCGCTTACCATAGTTGAGGGTTATGGTATTTGAAGAAAATAGTGGGAGACATAATTAGATATAAAGTCCTTATCTAATTATGAATGTCATAATTGAGTGGTCTACTAATATTGTTCTTTAATTAAATGTAGGACATTTATTTTAATGGCTTCAAACTTATCACTGAGAGGCATCTTTGATGCCAACAAGTTAACCGGTCCAAACTATGTGGATTGGTTGAGGAAGAAGGCTGATGGAGCCTGTTTCCATTGCATCATGTTTGGGCATTGGAAGAAGGATTGCAAGACTTGTCTTGCAAATGTGAAGCTAGATGCAAGTGGTGCATCTAGGGGTTTGTACAAGATACAAACCAATTTATCATTGAGTAATACCATTTCTAATTCATGCGTATTGGACACCGCATGTGGATCTCACATATGCAATTCATTGCATGGACTCCACAGAATTAGAAATATAATGAAAGGTACTTCAAATTATATGGGGCAAGTCGAGAACCTATATATGCTGAAGCTATGGGCACCTATATTCTGTTATTACCTTCGGGTAATATTATAAAGTTGGAAGAATGCTACTATGTACCAAATATTGTAAGAAATATTATTTCTATACCCCTGTTATTACAACAGGGATATGAAATAAATGTAAAGAGCACTGGATGCTCTATTCTTCAAAATAATACAATATTTGGGCATGGTAGTTTTGTTAATGGTCTTCTAACTTTGGAACTCAATGATAAAATTTTTCTTATTGATGATAAGAAGAAAAAAAGAGATAATGACAATGTCACATATCTCTGGCACTGCCGATTGGGTCATATCAGTGAGTCAAGGATAAACAAGATAGTTAAAGATAATTACTTTGACTCTGATGATTTCCAATCATTAGGAACTTGTGAATCTTGTCTCAAAGGAAAAATGACCAGTCTCCATTCACTAGACATGGAGATAGGGCAACTGAATTGTTAGGTCTAGTACATACTGATGTATGTGGACCTATGTCGACTCAGGCCAAAGGAGGATATTCTTATTTCATCACTTTTATTGATTATTTATCAAGCTACGGTCATGTGTATCTAATACAAGTCCGAAGCCTTTGATAAGTTTAAAGAATATCAAAGTATGGTTGAAAAACAAACTAGACTTAGTATTAAAGCTCTTCGGTATGATCGAGGAGGGGAATACTTGTCTAGTGAGTTTCAAACCATCTAAAGGACAAAGGCATTATTTTTGAATGGACCCCTCCTTATACATCCCAGTTAAATGGAGTGGTAGAAAGGAGAAATCGCACCTTGTTGGACATGGTGAGGTGCATGATGAGCTTCACAGATTTTTCCATTTCCTTCTGGGGACATGCCCTAGATACTGCTACATACATATGTATTATGAAATGGCAAAAGACCAAATCTTAAGTATTTGAAGATTTGGGGTTGCCATGCTTATGTCAAGAATACCTTTGGACATAAGCTAAGTGCAAGGGTTGATAAATGTAGGTTTGTTGGTTATTCAAAAGAAGGTGTTGGATACCTCTTTTATATTGCTGCTGAGCAAAAGATAATTATCAGTAGGCATGCTACATTCTTGGAACAAGAATTTATCCAAGAAGAATGTAGTGATTCTTCACTAGAGTTATGTGAAGAACAGAACTAACAAATCAATGAGCGTTCAAGTGAAATTCCCCAACCAGAGGTTCTTGTGGATCAAGAATAACCACAATACACACCTCCTCTCCGAAGGTTAGAGAGGGTGCAGGAAGCACCTCTTATATATGGCTTTGTCATCGGGGATGACAATGAAGCCAGTATCATACAGGATGATGATCCTGTGACCTATTTGAAAGCTGTCGAGGGTAGAGACTTTGACAAGTGGCTTGGTGCCATGAAATCTAAAATGGACTCCATGTATTCCAATCAGGTTTGGACTTTGGTAGATCCACATGAAGGAATTAACCAAATAGGGTGTAAATGGGTCTATAAGAAGAAGATTGGAGCAGACGGTCAAGTTGAGACCTATAAGGTTAGACTGGTAGCAAAAGGTTTCAAATAGACATGTTGTAGACTATGATGAAACCTTTTCTCCGTAGCTATGTTCAAGTCCATTCGGATACTGTTTGCCATAGCAGCATACCATGACTATGAGATCTGGCAGATGGATGTAAAGACTGCTTTCCTCAATGGAAACCTTGAGGAAGAAGTCTATATGTCACAGCCAGAGGGTTTTGTCTCAAGTGGGAGACCAAATCAGGTATGCAAATTAAAGAAGTCCATTTATGGACTTAAGCAAGCATCGAGGAGTTGGAACATCCATTTTTATGAAACAACCAAAGCATTTGGTTTTGTCAAAAATGTGGATGAACCATGTGTGTATAAGAAGACAAGTGGGAGTGCACTTGTTTTCTTGGTTTTGTATGTGGACGATATACTGATCATTGGGAATGATATCCCCATGTTGCAGTCGGTTAAAACTTGGCTATCATCAATGTTTTCCATGAAAGATTTGGGAGAAGCATCCTATATACTGGGTATAAGGATTTAGAGAGATAGATCCAAGAGGATGCTGGGCTTATCCCAATCCAGGTATATTGACTGGGTGTTGAAGAGATTCAACATGGATGGAAGTAAGAAAAGTTACTTTCAATGAGTCAAGGCATACAACTCTCTAAGAAAATGTCTCCTAAGACATCAAAAAAAAGAGAGAGGATGGCTATGATTCCTTATGCTTCGGCTATAGGATCGATAATGTATGCCATGTTATGTACCAAGCCTGATGTCGCTTATGCCTTGAGCATAGTGAGAACGATCGTTTATAAAGAGTGCTGTAAAGGATGACGTACTTTGAGGCCGTCCAGCGTACATGCATGGCTTCGATCGTATCTTCCGGTAGGATCCCTTTGACAAGAAATGCAAGAATAGGGTCCATCCAAGAGGCTTCTTGCTCCACTTGGTGGACTTCTGTCATCCCTTCAGCAATGCTTGGGTGCTGCAGATACTCTATGAAGGTCCAGTCAGAGGTGTTGGTAACGACTATAGCCAACCGCGACAAAGCATCCGCCCGGAAGTTCTGCAATCAAAGTATATGGAGAATTTCGAAAAACTTAAGCCGAGTCATGAGGCTTTGTACCTTGCTCAAGTACTTGGCCAAGGTCGGATCTCTCGTCTCGAATTCTCCCTTCACCTGGTACACTACTAGTTGGGAATTGGAGAAGGTCCTGATTCGGCTGATGCTCAGCTCATTGGCTATTCTTAGTCCCGCAAGGAGGGCTTCATATTTTGCTTGGTTATTTGATACCTGAAATGCCAATTGTAAAGCATACTCCAAGCTCTATCCATCGAGGTCGACTAGGATTAGGCCTACCTCGCAGCCTACAAGATTGGACGCTCCGTCCACATGGAGGGTCCAGGTGGGCTCTGCTTCTTCAATATTGTCATCCCCAGGTGCGTCGGCTATTTGTGAGGGTGCCTTCTGTCTCCAGGTACACTTTGCTATAAAGTCAGCAATTACCTAAACTTTCATGGCCAACCAAGGTTGGAAAGAGATGTCGAATTCACCAAGCTTGATGGCCCACTTGGCAAGCCGACCAGATGTGTCAGGGCTTCCGAGGGTTTATTTAAGAGGTTGATCAGTCATGACGATGATCGGATGTGCTTGGAAGTAGGGTCGCAGTCGCTTGGCCGCTATGACCAAAGAGTAAACAAGTTTCTGCATCTTAGGATATCTTGCTTCGGCATCATGGAAAACTTTGCTGATGTAGTAGACAGGCCATTGCTGATTGCTTTCTCCTACCCAGATGTGGACGAAGCTCACTGCCTCATCGGACGTCGAAGGATACAGATATAGGGGCTCTCCCTCCATAAGCTTTGCAAGCAAGGGAGGGGTCTTCAGGTATTCTTTTAATTCTTCAAGGGCCGACCAACACTCGTCTGACCACTGAAAGCGATCCGACTGCCACAAAGTCTTGAAGAAAGGAAGGCACTTCTCAGTCGACCGGGAGATGAAGCGACTAAGAGAGGCTATTCGGCCTATAAGTTCCTGCACTTGCTTCTTGCTGGTCGGATGCCCCATGTCGATGACGGCTTTGATCTTGTCAGGGTTGACCTCGATTCCTCTCTGCATGACCAGAAAGCCAAGGAATTTTTTGAAGGTTATCCCAAAAGTGCACTTAGTCGAATTCAGCTTCATCCGATGATGCCTCAAGGCATCAAAGGATTCCTATAAATCTCTGATGTGGTCGGCTTTGTGGAGGTTTTTAACTATCATATCAACATACACCTCTACATTTCTTCCAAGTTGCCCCTCAAAGATCCGGTTGATCAATCTCTGAAAAGTAGCACCAGTATTCTTTAGGTTGAAGGGCATTATCTTGTAGAAGTATAGTCCCTTATCGGTGATAAAGGCTATCTTCTTTTCATCCTCCGGGTGCATCCTAATTTGGTTGTAGCCAGATAAGGCATCCATGAAGCTCAAAAGCTGATAACCAGCTGTGGTGTCCACCAGTTGGTCAATCTTTGGTAAGGGGAAGCTATCCTTCAGACAAGCTTTATTGAGGTCAGTGTGGTCCACGCATATCCTCCATTTTTCATTAGCTTTCCTTACCATTACGACATTCGCCAGCCAGTCGAGGTAGTGTGCCTCTCTGATGAAGCCAGCATCGGAGACCTTCTTAACCTCCTCATCAATCGCCTTCCATCTTTCAAGGGCGAAGCTCCTCTTCTTTTGCCTGACGGGCTTGTAAGATGGATCCACCTTGAGCTGGTGGGTTATGACCTCCAACGGGATGACTGGCATGTTCGACGCTGACCAAGCAAAGACATCGGCATTCTCCCATAAGAAGCTGACCAACTCTAACTTAGCTTCTTCGCTGAGTGTACTCCCAATTTGCAGGACCTTGGTGGGATCATCTTCTCGAAGAGCTACGAACAAGATCTTCTCGATCTGTTGTCCGCAAGAGTCGGCTTCGACCCTGGGGTCAAGCTGTTCCAGAGTGGAACGGTCTTCAGACTGCCTGTCCTGGATGGTCAGACATTGCCTGGCCATCCTGCGGTCTCCCCTCATTACTCCAACCCCATTCTGGGTTGAAAATTTTACGAGCATGTGGTAAGTAGATACAATGGCCCGAAACTTGTTGAGGACCGGTCGGCCCAATATGGCATTGTAAGCCGAGGTCGTACGTACGACCACAAAGTTGATGGGGAGAGTCTTCTGATAAGGCTCCATCCCAATTATCACGGGCAGGGTTATCTCTCCTTCTACTCCGATGGAGTTTTCCCTGAAGCCTATCAACGGCATAGGGGATTCTTGTAACCTTACTCGGGATAGGATCATTCTGACAAAAGCATCATACAACAAAACTTCCGTGGAGCTTCCATTATCTATAAGGATACTCTTTACATCATAATTGGCAATCACTGCCGACACAACTACAGGATCATTCCCAGAGATGTGGGATTCTAGGAGATCTTCGTCGGAGAAGCTGATTACATTAGAACCCCTAGACCTCTTCATAAATGTCTTGGTCTTCCTCGTACCTCCAGTGGACCGACGGTGGAGTATGCCAACATTCCTGTCGATCGGACGTTGGTTGGCCAGCTCCACCTCCTCCGGGGGGTCTCTGGCAATCGAAGTTTCAGCTCGATTCCTCTGGGATTGGACATACTTGTGCAGGTACCCCCTTCTGATGAAGTCTTCGATTGCATCTTTCAGCGGGAGGCGGTCTTCAGTGTTGTGTCCGTGTCTTGGTGGAACCGGCAATACTTGTCTCTGCTCTTGGATGTGGAGGGGCCCCTCATCGGACGAGGCCTTTGTAGGAAGGTCTCGTTCTTAATTTCCATGAAGATTTTTTCTCTCGGAAGGGAGAGGGGCGCATAAGATTCGAACCTCCTAGGGAAGTCCTTCGGCTTTGGGCTGTGTTGTCGAGCCAAATTGTCATGCACAGGACAATTCAGTAATCAACAAGACTATTTATTTTTATTTTTAAAAATTATATATCATGTTTTCTAGAGGTTAGAGCCGTGTGATAAGTATAATTAATATTCTAATAAAAGTATCAAAATATATATTAACTGACTTTTAATTCTTATGAATTGATGCTTTTCTGTTATGTTTTGCAGGAAGAGTATTCATAGATGAAAAGAGCTTGATCTGTAAATCAAAAAACATTAAACAACTATCAAAATAGAGTCAAGATGGAATCCTAGAGCCCAAACCAAAAATAACCCAACACTTGGTCTACAATAAACTAGCTTGCTCTACAAAGCATTCTGTTATACCCAACCGGCTTGCCATCAAACCGGGCCATCACTCTTGCGGAGATCTGACCAGACCCTCCTTCCAAAGTCCGTCGGCGGTCGCCCTCAGGAGACCAGCCAGACCTTTCCTGCTGAAGCCCATAATGTCCGATGGCCACTCTCCTTCAGAGGTCCGACGGCCACTCTCCTTCAGAGGCCCGACAGCCACTCTCCTTCAAAAGTCTGACCCACTGAAGCTGGGATCCGAGTGACCCACTTCTGCAGGGTCTGGCCATGCTCTCCTTGGGGAGACTGACTGGCCCTCCCGGTCGACATCTGACCTTCTCATTTCAGAAGCCCAGAGAACTCCAGAAGCTACTTTCTATTATAACAGAATTCTGCCATGTCAGTGCCACTGCTCCACTACTCCCATGAAGTTTCTCTATCCGGGTGCCACGTGGCCACTCTCCAAATTCTCCTAAGGGCAGATCGATCTTTCTCGACCTCTTTCCTAATGGATTTTGGACTGTTTTGTGCCTATATAAGGGAACCGGGGGATCTCATTTTGAGCTAAGTACACTCTTCCCTCTCTATACTCTGCATCTGGGATTCCTCCATTCTGTTGTCCTTAAGTTCCTGTTAACTTAGGCATCGGAGTGTCCCCCACTGGAACACCACCAATCCTTGGGGACTTTGTTGCAGGTCGATCAAGAGAAGAGCGCTCCAGTATTGTTGCCCAAGCCCGGCCTAGGAGAAGTTGTGGTAACAGATTGGCACTAGAGGAAGGGGCCCACTCTTTTACTCTAAAAGGAAGAATCTGCCCACTTAGTCATGCAATGGCTAAGGGAAGAGCTCAAAACATCTCCACCATGAGGAGCCACTCCCTGTCTAGGTTGGAAGGACCTTCTAAGGAGAATGATGTTGCCACTATCGCCAACAAACCCACTATTGTTCTGGGACTACAGTAGTTCTAGACGCTCCTGAACCGCATCGACATGCTCACAACCGCAGTTCAACATCTCCAGGAAGTAGCTGATAACTGACAGTGGCCACCTGCTACATCCTGCACCAATCACCAACCAGTCACCGAGGGGAGCCGATGCCAAGAAGCCCCTCAGCCTCTCTCCCATGCTGTTTTGGAGCCCCGAAGGTCCTTGGGGGATCGCACTGATGGGAAGAGGGCGAGGCTCACCAACCAGTCACCGAGGGGAGCCGATGCCAAGAAGCCCCTCAGCCTCTCTCCCATGCTGTTTTGGAGCCCCGAAGGTCCTTGGGGGATCGCACTGATGGGAAGAGGGCGAGGTCAGCCTCGCCCTCCTTCGCTAACCCTATCCCCAATAGTGGTCGGTACCATGCTAAGGCCGAGGCCCCGAGGGACTATGCCAGCAAAATTCTGTGCATGGTGGAGCGCATCACCGAACAAGTCGATCGGCAGAAGGCTGAGAGGGAGCGGGTATATGACTCCCGCCAGCCTTTCTCCATCGAGATCATAGGGGAGCCAATTCCCTGTCACTTCAAAATCTCCCAGGTGGACTCCTACGACGGCACCACCTACCCATTGGACCATCTGGGCACTTACAAAGCCCACGTGATGGTGCAAGGCACCTCCAATGCCCTCCACTGCATTGCCTTTCCCGCTACCCTCAAGAAGGCTGCCCGGATGTGGTTTTCCACCATCCGGCCAGGTACGATCCACTCTTTACCTCAACTTGAAAACCTTTTTCTCTCCCATTCAGGACCTGCAATCGGATTTCGAGGAACGCCGACTGCCTCTTCCTTATACTACAAAAGGAGGAAGAAACTCTCCAGGATTACATGGCCCATTTCAACTCGACAGCCATGGAAGTCCCGGATTTGAACGAAGATGTAGCTATGTCAGCCTTCAAGAGAGGGCTCTGCTCGTCTAGGCTCACATTCTCCCTGAACAAGAAGTTGCCAACGAGCTACTCGAAGCTGCTGGCTAGGGCGCAGAAATATGCCCTGGCATAAGAACAAGAGGTGAGCCGATGACAGGCTGAAGGGAGGTCAGCTCCCAAGAAGTAGAGTGACAGAGCTCATAAAGTCTGACCTCCCAGTGATGGCAACCGGTCCACCGAGCATCGAAGTCCGAAGCCGAAGGACTTCTCCAGGAGGTTCGATACCTATGCACCCCTCTCCCTTCCAAGGAAGAAGATCCTCCTAGAGATCGAGAATGAGACATTCCTGCAAAGGCCTCGTCCGATGAGAGGCCCCTCTGCATCCAGAAACAAGGATAAATTTTGTTGGTTCCACAGGGACCACGGGTACAACACCGAAGAGTGCCTGCAGCTGAAGGACGCCATTGAAGACCTCATTCGGAGGGGGTACTTGCACAAATACGTCCGACCCCGCAAGGATCGAGCCGAAGCCTCAACTACTAGAGATCCTTCGGAGGAGGCAGAGCTTCCAAACCAGCGTCCAACCAGTGGGGATGTCGGCATGCTGCATCACTGATCTGATTGGAGATATGAAGACGGACCAGATATCGTCAAGAAGTCAAGGGGCTCCAATGCGATCACCTTCTCTGACAAAGATGTTGTCCAGGTGGCTACCCAAGAGGGGGTGAATTGGGTATTTTGAAATCTAAAGCAAATAATGTGCGATTGAAATACCCTATTAAAGTGTTGTGTGTGTGATTAAGAATTAAATGCAGAAGCTAAAAGAAATCAGAAAATCACAAGGCAAACACTCAGGATTTATAATGGTTCAGAGCAACCCAACTCCTACGTCCACTACCCAAGATACCACTACAGATTTCTACTATATTCACACCTGAATATAGTAGGATTGGTTTACAGGATCACAATCCAAAATCTCTACACTTTGGTTTTAATGGGATCACCAAAGAAAACCCAACACCCTTTGGTTTTAAATAGGCTAACCAAAGAAACCTAATTTGGTTTTACCAGGATCACCAAGAACCCAACACTTGGTTTTTATCAAGGCTCACCAAGAACCTATTTGGTTTTTCAACTGGGCTCACCAATAACCCAACAACAATTCAAAAATGAATTGAAGTAAATGCAACAAAAATGACAAACTCAATTTGTCGGATAGTTGTCGGTGCAGCTTGATGGAAGTCCACTTGACTTGCACTTGAATAAGCTTTAATTGCTTCAGTGGATTCTTCAAAAGTTGCTTCAAGCTTCATATAAGAGTTGGTGAAGACTTGAAGGTTGAGTTGAATGTTCTTGTGCTCTTTCTCTTTTGGTTGGTGGGATATTCAATGAAGATCTCTTTTCTTTGAAGAACTTTTTAATTGATTACCTCAAGAAAGTTCAAATCCTTCAAATATAAAGTCTTCTATCATTCCAAAATAGTTCTAGCTGTTGTAGACCATTGGGGAATGATTTGTGGTCGTTGGAGCACTTTTTGGCATTCAAAAATAATTTCTAGAACTAGCCGTTGGATACCTAAAAATGATGTTCGAGTCGGCTCGGATTCCTTCGAGTCGGCTCGGATCCTTCGAGTTGATAGGTCGAGTCACCAAATCTTCACTGTAATCGATTTTTTGTCTCAAGGTGCAAAACTTCACTCTATATGAGTCGGCTCTTGATAGCTCGGGTCGGCTCGATCTTCTTTCTTT
This sequence comes from Areca catechu, assembly GCA_021397845.1. NCBI lineage: Eukaryota > Viridiplantae > Streptophyta > Magnoliopsida > Arecales > Arecaceae > Areca > Areca catechu. The sequence goes on from CM038038.1 coordinate 25,014,607, forward strand.
GAAAAACTTGAACTCGAGGTGTCGGCTCTTTTTAGCTTGGATCGGCTCTTCTTCTTAGGTTCAGAGATTTTCACTCTAGAAGAGTGGCTCGATGCAGTTTGGGTCTTCAAAATTAGGTCTAGTAGAGTCAGCTCTTTCTGGTTTGGGTCGGCTCGTCTGACTGTTCTTAGAAATCTTCAGAAACTGGACTCTGGAGGAGTCAGCTTGGACAAATTTCAGTCGACTCAGATTCATTAGAGTCGGCTCGGTTGCCTTTGAGTCGGCTCAGATTGCTGCATACTAGAATCCTTGCTGCGTGCCAGTAGGTGGAGTCGGCTCTTCATCATGCTGGGTCGGCTCGAGTATCTTTTTCACGATTTTTATATTTGAACTCAAAGAAAAACTATCACCAACTTTTTACATTTTCAAGCATACCAACTTAAAATAATTTTTATGGCACATACACACATAGAAGTAACCCTTTTCACATGATTTTTTCTTAGCTTTTTTATTGGGTTCTTCTGTACACAAACACATTACAACACAACTCAAACAGAAACAAAGGTGTAGGAGTTGAAGTTTGAACAATTAACTCATCCTACAAAAACTTGTGAAACACTTGAAGAGTTGTCAGAAATAAATATACATACTCCAATATTTAGTTATCATCAAAGTCACTTATGGGGTCAACAATCTCCTCCTTTTTGATGATGACAAAACACTGGGCATGAAAAATTCTTTACACTTTACATGTATAAAAGTATTTGAAGATTAAATATTCACATGTATCAAAGCTAATTGAATTGGTAAATGAGTATCAGAGTTTAAGAGATGATATCATTGTATATCATCAAAGTATTAAACTTTTCATGCTTCATAATGTTATAATTAGCACAAAACATGGAGTATCAAAGTTTTGAAAAAGATAATGACAGAATTAAGATTAACTTGTAGAGCAATAGTAATTAAAGCAAAACCATTTCAAGAGAATCTCCCCCATTCTCTAGGTTTTAAAGCAATTAAACAGTTAAATCTGATTGAAAACTAGATCTTTTGTGCTCCCCCTTTTTCATTCTTTTTAAGTACTTTAAGAACTATTGGTAGGAAGCTCAAAACAATATCAAAATTTGCATGATAGATCAATCATTAATATTGATACTATACTATTCTCTATTGATATCATTCTCCCATTTTTCATTTCACTAATTTTTCATTTCTTTCATTTTCACATTTTTTCATTTCTCTCATTTTTCACATTTTTCATATTTCTCTCCTTTTTGTCAATCAATCAAAAAGGTAATTTCAAATAAAGCTCAGATTTTGAAATAGATTGAGAAAGTCTTTAATATTTGTTTGAGATAATTTCACTTTCTCAAATTTGAAATTCTAATTAAAAATTCATCACATATATTAAATCATGACAACAAATGAAATAGCTAAAAGATCTTTCATTTCATTGATAAGTTTGGCATACAAAGTAGGAAATAAAATACATTCAAACTGTAAAAGATAAAAGTAGAACATTAACAAAGTCAGAGATATAACTAGAAGACTAACCACATAACCTATTCTTATTCTTTATCACCAGAAGAAGAGGAGCCTACCTCTATAACCTTATCAGAGGTCTTAGTTTTCAGGGGTTTAAACCTTAAATCCCTGAATCTAGTTCTAACAGGGGCTTTAAGAATCTTAGTCTTCCTGGTTTTGGGTTTCTTCTTGGTCTTAACAGGTTTGGGTGGATCAGATGAAGGAATAGGACAGGAGTTTCAAGTGACTCCTTGAAGATCTGTTCAGGAGCATCTTTAGCAGTAATTGTTTCCTTCTGGGATTGCAGCAGGATGCTTCTGATCTCTTTCTTAAAATCTCCTATTTCCTTTTCAATTTTCTGTTGGTGAAGCTTTTGTTCAGATCTCAATTCCTGCAAACTTGCATTAACTATACTTTTCATTTCATCAATTGCAGAATTCATGTGATATGTCAATGAACTTGAAATTGCTTCCATCTTCTAAAATATTAGCTTTTTGAGGTCAGATTGAGTAATCATTGTACCTTCAATTTTTTCTTCAATAGCAGTAGCTTCATTATCTTTTGAAGAAGTAACGGCAGCCTGACTAGACACTTTCTTTATCCATATTCCTTCTTGGAGCTTATAACCCATTCTTTTCAATGAATTGAAGGAGTAAATGTCAAAGTGATGTAGTGGCTTGCCTATCTCATCTGCTAAATCAATGCCAGCTTCTTCAAATAGTTGAGTAAAAACCATACCATAGGGTAGGCAGGCTTTGACTTTTCTAGCTGCTTCAGTCATCTAGATCATCATTATGTAGGGAAGGTTGAGAGGCTTTTCTTCTATCAAATGTCCCATAAAGGTCATATCTTTCTCACTGACCCAATCAAAGCGACCAGTTCTGGGTTTATTGAAGATGTGGTCGGTGGAATTGGCCGAAGCTTTTGTTTTTGAAGATGTTTCTAAGTATTGCCGGTCGGTTAGGTAGGACAGTGAGTAGCAGAATAGTAGCCTGATGCAAGACCACTAACTAAGAAATATTTCTAAGTGTGGTTCCTTCGGCTCAATAGATGGTGCGGTCGGGCCTTCCGAAGTAAATGACAGAACTCGAACTAAGACACTTAGGATCTCTTCCTAAGTGTTAATTCGTCAGCTCGTCCGAATCCAAAGATAGTTGATGTGGTTGTTGGGCGATAGCTCAGGCCGAACCAAGGTACCTAGGATTTTCTTTCCAAGTACTGGTTCGTAGGATCGTTTGAGGCGAAGATGTTGAGGTGGACGCCGGACAGTAGCTCAGGCCAAACCAAAGTACTTAGGATTTTCTTCCTAAGTACTGGTTTGTCGGCTCGTCTGTAGCAAGGGTGTTGCCGACCAGAGTCGGACTTTCGGAAGTGGGCTGCCCTAGAGCCTCTGCCGTACAGAGTCGGACTTTTGGAAGTGGGCTACCCTAGAGCCTTTGCCGACCGGAGTCGGACTTTCGGAAGTGGGCTGCCCTAGAGCCTCTATCGATCGGAGTCGGACTTTCGAAAGTGGGCTACCCTAGAGCCTCTGCCGACTGGAGTCGGACTTTCGAAAGTGGGCTACCCTAGAGCCTCTGCCAACTGGAGTCGGACTTTCGAAAGTGGGCTACCCTAGAGCCTCTGCCAACTGGAGTCGGGCTTTCGGAAGTGGGCTACCCAAGAGCCTCTGCCGACCAGAGTCAGACTTTCAGAAGTGGGCTACCCTAGAGCCTCTATCGACCGGAGTCGGGCTTTCAGAAGTGGGCTGCCCTAGAGCCTTTGCCGACAGGAGTCAGACTTTCAGAAGTGGGCTGCCCTAGAGCCTCTACCGATCGGAGTCGGACTTTCGGAAGTGGGCTGTCCTAGAGCCTCCGCCGACCGGAGTCGAACTTTTGGAAGTGGTTCATAGAAGAATTTGTATACTTCATTGAAAATATTTGTGGAGGTTGTCTACATTCCATGGACAAGCCACATGCCATCCATCCAAGTGTTCGAGTCGGTAGGTTCCGGCTCGAATTACCTCAATGACTTGATAGGGCCTTCCTAATTTGGGGAGAGTTTTTCTTGCTTGGTCAGTCTTGAAACCTCTGCCCTCTACAAGACAAGATCTCTGACTTGAAATGTTCATGCCTTGACTCGCGAGTTGTAGTGCTTTGCCATCTTCTGATAGTAGGTCACCATCTTTAAGCTTGTTCGGAGCCTGGATTCTTCAAGTAAATCTAGATCAGCCCTTCGTTGCTTTGAGTTGGTAGGCTCGACGAAGTGATCAATCCTTAGGGATTGCAAATAGACTTTCATGGGGATTACTGCTTCACTTTCGTAGGTCAGGTTGAATGGAGTCTCCCCGGTCTTTGTTCTGGCAGTTGTTTTATAAGCCCAGAGCACTGAGTGGAGTTCCTCTACCCAAAGTCCTCTGGCTTCATTCAGTCGAGTCTTCAGTCCATGCAAGATCGTTTAATTAGTAACTTCGGCCTCTCTGTTGGACTGGGGATGATCGACCGATGTGAGCTGATGAGAGATGTGATATTGCTCACAGAAGTCTCAGAATTTGGGATTGTCGATCTGCCTTCTGTTATCGGCTATGATTGTCTGTGGGATGCCAAATTGGAAAATGATGCAGTTCCGGACAAAATCCTCCACCTTGGCCTCTGTTATATGTGACAGTGGCTCGACCTCCCCCGTTTGGTGAAGTAATCAATGGCCATAATAAGGAATTTGCACTGGCCGGATGCCGGAGGGAAGGGTCCCAGGATGTCCATTCCCTACTATACGAATGACCATGGTACAGTGAGCGGAGTCAGTTAGTTGGCTGGCCTTCTTTGAATATTGGAGTACCTTTGACACGCGTCGCATCTTCAAACGAAGTCCGATGGTCCTTTTGAATTATAGGCCAATGGTATCCCTGTCGGATTATCTTATAGGACAGGGACCTTCCTCCTAGGTGGTCACCATAGATGCCTTCATGAACCTCTCTGAGTGCATAGTCCGCATCAGTCAGCCCCAAGCATTTCAGCAGTGGTTGCGAGAATGATCGCTTGTAGAGGATGCCTTCAAGGACGACGTACTTTGAAACCGTCCAGCATATCTGCTTGGCTTCAATCGGGTCTTCTGGTAATGTCCCATTGACAAGGAGGGCGAGGATTGGATCCATCCAAGAAGCTTCCTGTTCAACTTGGTGGACCCTAGTCGGCTCTTCATCAATACTTGGGCATTGCAGGTGCTCCATGAAGGTTCGATCGAAAGTGTTGGTGACGGCAGTAGCCAATTGTGACAAGGCATTCGCCCGGGAGTTCTGCAGTCGAGGTATATGGGAAATTTTGAAGAATTTATGCCGAGAGATGAGGCTTTGTACCTTGTTTAAGTACTTGGCCAGGGTCGGGTCCCTTGCTTCGAATTCGCCTTTTACCTAATTGACCACCAGTTGGGAGTCGGAGAAGGCCTTGATTTGGCTTATGCCCATTTTGTTGGCAATTCACAATCCCGCGAGAAGGGCTTCGTACTCCTCTTGATTGTTTGACACTTGAAATGAAAAGTGGAAAGCATACTCTAAGCTTTCTCCATCGGGGTTGGCTAAAATCAAGCCGGCCCCATAGCTAGTGAGGTTGGATGTTCTGGCCACATGAAGCATCCAAGCAGGCTCAGCTTCGTAGAAGGCATCGGCTTCAGGTACCTCGACCACCTGAGAGGATGACCCTCGACTCCAGGTGCACTCGACAATGAAATCAGCGATTACCTGAGCCTTCAAAGCCGATCGGGGTTGGAAGGAGATGTCGAACTCGCCAAGTTTGACAGCCCACATGGCAAGCTGACCGGAGGTGTTCGAACTTTGAAGGATCGCCTTGAGGGGTTGATTAGTCTGCACAACGATTGGATATGCCTGGAAGTTGGATCGGAGCCTTTTGGCCGCTATGACCAAAGAATAAACCAACTTCTACATTTTAGGGTACCTCGTTTCGACATCATGGAGAACTTTGCTAATGTAGTACACAGGCTTCTGCTGACCATCTTCTCCCACTCGAACAAGAACGGAGCTGACCACCTTGTCAGATGCCGACAGGTAGAGATACAAAGGTTCCCCCTCCGTTGGCTTGGCCAATAATGGAGGACTCTTCAAATAATCTTTCAAGGCTTCAAAAGCCAACCTACACTCGTCGGTCCAATTGAAACGATCTGACTGATGCAATATCTTGAAAAATGGTAATGACTTCTCAACTGACCGGGAGATGAAATGGTTGAGAGAAGCTATCCAGCCGGTTAGCTCTTGTACTTGTTTCTTGTTGGTCGGATGTCCCATTTCAATAACAGCTCTGATCTTATCTGGGTTGACTTCAATTCCTCTCTGTGTGACTAAGAAGCCGAGGAACTTACCGGAAGTCATACCAAAGGTGCACTTGGCAGGACTCAACTTCATCCAATGGCATCTCAATGCATCAAAGGATTCTTGTAAGTCTTTAATGTGGTCAGCTCTATGGAGGCTCTTTACTATCATATCATCTATATATGCCTCCATGTTTCTTCTAAGCTGCCCCTCAAAGACCCGGTTGATCAATCTTTGAAAAGTGGCACCAACATTCTTCAAGCCGAAGGGCATCATCCTGTAACAGTATAAGCCCTTGTCGGTGACAAAGGCGGTCTTCTCCTCATCTTTCGGGTGCATCCTGATTTGGTTGTAGCTAGAGAAGGCATCCATGAAACTCAGAAGCTGATGGCCTGCCGTGGCATCCACCAGCTGATCAATCTTAAGCAAGAGAAAACTATCCTTCGGACAGGCTTTATTGAGGTTGGTATAGTTCACACAAATTCTCCACTTCCCATTAGCCTTTTTCACTATGACAACATTTGCTAGCCATTCAGGATAATGGGCTTCCCTTATGAAGCCAGCATCAGAGAGCTTCTTTACTTCTTCATCAATAGCCCTCTACCTTTCGACGGTGAAGCTCCTCTTTTTCTGTCGAATAGGCCTGTAGGTGGGATCCACCTTGAGCTGGTGAGTGATAACATTCGAAGGAATACCTGGCAGGTCCGAAGTCGACCAAGCAAAAATGTTGGCATTAATCCTCAGGAAGTCAATCAGCTCTAACTTAATGTCTTCGCTGAGAGTGCTTCCAATTTGAAGGACTTTTGTAGGGTCATCCTCTTGAAGGGGAACAAATAGGATTATTTCATCTGGCTGACCATGGTCGTCGGCTTCAGCCCTTGGATCAAGCTGATCCAGAGTGGGATGGCCATATGACTCTCGATCTAGAATAGTTAGGCACTGTCTGGCCATCCTACGATCTCCTCTCATAACTCCGACCCCGCTCCTGGTCAGAAACTTTGCCAACAGATGGTAGGTGGATACAATGGCCCGAAACTTGTTGAGGGCCGGTCGGCCCAGGATGGCATTGTAATCCGAGGTCGTACGTATGACCACGAAGTTAATGGGGAGAGTCTTCTGAAAGGGCTCTGTCCCGATCGTCACAGGCAAGGTTATTTTCCCTTCAACTCCAACAGAGTTTCCCCCGAAGCCGTCAACGGTATGGGGGACTTTTGCAGCATCGATCGGGACATGTTCATTCTCATAAAAGCATCATACAACAATACCTCTGTAGAGCTTCCATTATCTATAAGAATCCTTTTTACATCATAGTTGGTAATCACTGCCGACACGACTACAGGATCATTTTCAAAAACATGGGACTCTAGGAGGTCTTCTGTTGACCCCATAAGTGATTTTGATGATAACCAAACATTGGAGAATGTATATTTATTTCTGAAAACTCTTCAAATGTTTCACAAGTTTTTGTAGGATGAGTTAATTGTTCAAACTTCAACTCCTACACCTTTGTTTCTTGTTTGAGTTGTGTTGTAATGTGTTTGTGTAAAGAAGAACCCAATGAAAAAGCTAAAAAAAATCATGTGAAAAGGGTTACTTCTCTATGTGTGTGTGCCATAAAAAATATTTTGAGTTAGTATGCTTGAAAATATAAAAAATTGGTGAGAGTTTTTCTTTGAGTTCAAGTATAAAAATCCTGAAGAAGATACTCGAGTTGGCCCAGCATGATGAAGAGCCGACTCCACCGACTGGCACGCAGCAAGGATTCTGGTACACAGCAATCCGAGCTGACTCGAAGGTAACCGAGCTGACTCCAATGAATCTGAGTCGACTAGAATTTATCCGAGCCGACTCCTCTAGAGTCCAGTTTCTAAAGATTTCTGAGACAACCAAGCGAGTCGACCCGAACCAGAAAGAGCCGACTTTGCCAGACCTAATTTTGAAGACCCGAACTGCATCAAGCCGACTCTTCCAGAGTGAGGATTTTCAAACCTAAGAAGAAGAGCCGACCCAAGCTGAAAAGAGCCAACTCCTCAAGTTCAAGTTTTTCAAAGAAAGAAGTTCGATCCAACCCGAGCTATCAAAGGCCGACTCGTCCAGAGTGAAGTTTTGCGCCCTGAGAAAAAGAGCTAACTGCACTAAAGATTTGGTGACTCGACCTATCGACTCGAAGGATCCGAGCCAACTCGAAGGAATCCGAGCCGACTCGAGCATCGTTTTCAGGTATCTAACGGCTAGTTCCAGAAATTATTTTTGAATGCCAAAAAGTGCTCCTATGGTCACAAATCATTTTCCAACGGTCTACAATGGCTAGAACTATATTAGAATGATATTAGACTTTATATTTGAAGGATTTAAACTTCCTTGAGGAAATCAATTAAGAGGTTCTTCAAAGAAAAGAGAGCTTCATTGAATATCCCACCAACCAAAAGAGAAAACGCACAAGAGCATTCAAGTCAGCCTTCAAGTCTTCACTAACTCTGATATGAAGCTTGAAGCAACTTTTGAAGAATCCACTGAAGCAATTAAAGCCTATTCAAGTGCAAGTCAAGTGGACTTCCATCAAGCTACACTGGCAACTATTTGATAAATTGAGTTTGTCATTTTTGTTGCATTTATTTCACTTCATTTTTGAATTGTTGTTGGATTATTGGTGAGCCCGGTTGAAAAACCAAATAGGTTCTTGGTGAGCCTTGATAAAAATAAAGTGTTGGTTCTTGGTGATCCTGGTAAAACCAAGTTAGGTTTCTTTGGTGAGCCTGTTTAAAATCAAAGGGTGTTGGGTTTTCTTTGGTGATCCTATTAAAACCAAAGTATAAAGATTTTGGATTGTGATCTTGTAAAAAAATCATATTGAATTCGGACGTGAATATAGTAAAAATCCCAAGTGGTATCTTGGATAGTGGACGTAGGAGCTGGGTTGCTCTGAACCACTATAAATTCTGTGTGTTTGCCTTGTGATTCTCTGATTTCTTTTAGCTTATGCATTTAATTCTTAATCACACACACAACACTTTAATAGGGTATTTCAATCACACATTATCTGCTTTAGATTTCAAAATACCCAATTCATCCCCCTCTTGGGTAGCCACCTGGGCAACAACTGGTATCAGAGCAGTGTCTCTGATTATACTAAGAGTAAAGATTGATGGCTCATCCCATGAGTACATCCTTGGAGGAAGGCCAGTCAACTAATAGACCTCCACTCTTCACATGCACAAATTATTCCTATTGGAAAGCACGAATGAAAATCTATATTCGAGTTGTTGATTTTCAATTATGGAAGGTCATTCTTAAAGGACCACATATTTTGATGACTAAAATTGATGGCATGGATGTCCCTAAGACTGAAGAGAAATGGGATGAACACGACATGAAATTAGGAAAATTGAATGCCAAAGCAATGAACTTGCTCTATTGTGCTTTGGATAGTAATGTGTTTAATCAAATTTTCACTTTCTCTTCAGCAAAGAAAATTTGGGATAAACTTGAGGTGACCCATGAAGGAACTTCACAAGTAAAAACTTCGAAGATTAATCTTTTAGTGCACAATTATGAGCTGTTTAAAATGGAGCCTAATAAAAGTATTTCTGCCATGTACACTCGATTTATAGATATTATTAATGGTTTGAAAAGTCTTGGCAGGGTATACTCAAATGCTGATCTAGTACAGAAGATATTGAGATCACTTCCTGACAAATGGGACCCCAAAGTCACTACCATCCAGGAAGCTAAAGACCTGAACATTCTATCAATGGATGAATTAATAGGATCTCTCATCACACACGAACTAGCCATGCAGCACAGAACATATGATGATCTAAAAAAGAAGAAAACAATTGCATTCAAGGCTTCATTAAAATCAAAGGATGATGAAGAGACGGAAGATGACTCTACCTCCTCCGAAGATGATCTTGAAGATGAAGACATTGCAATGGTCGTGAGGAGATTCAGAAAGTTTACGAAAAAAAAGAAAAGTAAATACAATAGAAAAATGTATAAACGAGGAGAACATTCAAAAGAAAAGGACAAGGACAAAGAAAAAGATAAGGAACAAGTCCCCACCTGCTAAGAATGTAAGAAACCAGGGCACATTCATCTGGATTGTCCACAATTAAAAAAAAAATCAGAAAGAAGAAAAAGAAAGCGATGGTTGCCATGTGGAGTGATAGTGAAGACTCCACTTCAACTGAAGAAGAAGAGACCACGAAAACTGCTAACTTATGTCTAATAGGTCTAGAGGATTAGGTAATTTTCCCTGACACTCAAATTGATTTTACATTTGAAGAATTAAATACTGCATTTCATGACCTCTTATCTGAATTTAAAAAGGTAGGAGTAAAGATTATATCATTAAAGCATATCAATGATTCTTTACTTAAAGAAAAAGAAGAGATTTCAGAAAAGAATGTTTTATTGCAAAAAGAACTTCATATCTTTTGTGAAAAATGTAATATTTTGAAAACTGAGAATAGTGAATTTAATGACAAAATAATATTTTATTGAAAGAAAATAATGAGCTAAAAAAGGAGGTTGAAAAACTCAAGCCACTTGTTGAAAAATTAACTTTATCTTCTAACAAGCTTGAATTGATTCTTAAAGATCAAAGAATTTCTGGTAATAAAGATGGAATAGGTTTTAATGCTTCAAATTCAAATTATATTTTAGCAACTACATTTGTGAAACAAACGAATTTGTTCCCAAGTTTACTCATCATAAAACTTTTATGACAAAAGGTTCTACTTCCATTTCAAAACTTGCTATTTCTGTATTTCATGCATCTAGAATTTCTAAATATAGATCATTTCAAAATTCTAGAATCAGATATTTTGTTTGCGAAAAATTAGGACATAAAGCTTTCAATCGCAATATTATTAGAAATATCCATAATAGATCAAGAAAGATTTGGGTTCCCAAAGGAACCACCTCAGCTAACCTTCAAGGATCCAAGTTAGCTTGGGTACCTAAAAGAACTCCTTGATTTTCTTATAGGAATGTCTTGCAGCCCAGAAAATGAAGAAAAGATGGTATCTTGATAGTGGCTGTTCAAGGCATATGATGGGTGATAAGGATCAATTCATCACCCTGAAAATGAAAGAAGGAGGTATAGTTACAACCAGCATAATCAGCATCAAAGAATCCAATTAAATTTAAGGATGATTCTTTTGAAAACCAAATACCTAGATTACTTGTACCTTTCAAATATATCAATATTCTTTTAACAGCAAGCATATGTGTTTCTTTAGGATTACATTGAAATCTAGTACATACATATACACTATACAAGATATCCGATCTACTTGCAGTTAAATATAATAAGGATCCGATCATACCTCTATATAGCTTTTGGTCAACATTGGATCCATTTTCATCTTTGTTTAACTTGCAAGATGGGCTCATGGGTGTGCTCATTTGCTTACTCATTTCCATCCCAAACTTCTTGATTATTTCTTTGGTATATTTGGCTTGGTTGATGAAGATCCCTTCCTTTGATTGCTTTACTTGAAGTCCAAGGAAGTAATTAAGTTCACCTATTAGGCTCATTTCAAATTCTCCCTGCATTAGCTTAGCAAATTCTTCACAAAAACATTTATTAGTTGCACCAAATATAATATCATCAACATAAATTTGTGCAACTAATATATCATTATTTTTCTTTTTGATAAAAAGAGTTTTATCAACATTTCCTCTTGAAAAATCATTTTCAATCAAGAAAGTGCTAAGTCTGTCATACCAGGCTCTAGGGGCTTGTTTCAAACCATATAAAGCTTTATTAAGTTTAAACACATGGTTTGGAAAAGCATGATTTTCAAAACCCGGTGGTTGTACTACAAAAACTTGTTCTAAGATAAAACCATTTAAAAATGTACTTTTCACATCCATTTGAAAAAGTTTAAAGTTCATGTAGCAAGCAAATGCAAGAAGTAATCTAATGGCTTCTAATCTTGCTACAGATGCATAGGTTTCATCAAAATCAATACATTCTTCTTGACTATATCCCTTAGTCACTAATCTAGTTTTGTTTCTAATTACATTTTCTTGTTCATCTAGTTTATTCCTATAGATCCATTTGGTTCCTATAATTGGGTGGTCTCTAGGTCTATCAACTAGTGTCCAAACCATATTTCTTTCAAACTAGTTCAATTCTTCATGCATGGCAAGCATCTAGTTTGAGTCATTTTCTGCTTCTTCTAAAGTATGAGGCTCTATTTGTGATACAAAAGCTAGGTAGTCATGTGCAGTCCTATGTGCAGACCTAGTCTTAATGCCTTGAGAAGGATCACCAATAATTAATTCTTTAGGATGGGAAGTAGCGTACATCCATTCAGTTGGTAGATCGGTATGATCCTTACTTACGGTTTCTTCTCCCTCTTCAATTGGTCTTTCTTGAATACTCATGTCTTCCATCTCCTTTTGAATAGTACCTGCATCATTGTCAATACACTCATCCTTTCTAGATGGTGGAGGGTTAGTTTCATCAAAGATGACATGCATTGACTCTTCAACAATAAGAGTCCTTTTATTAAAAACCATATATGCTTTGCTATGTAGAGAATAAACAAGGAAAATTGCTTCATCAGATTTAGCATCAAATTTTCCTAGATTATCCTTACCATTGTTCAACATAAAGCATTTGCATCCAAACACATGAAAATAATTTATATTAGGTTTCTTTTCATTCCAAAGCTCAAAAGGGGTTTTCTTCAAAATAGGATGCATCAAAATGCAGTTTAAAATATAACAAGCAGTGTTCACCACTTCTGCCCAAAAGTACCTTGGAAGATTACCTTCACATAACATTATTCTGGCCATTTCTTCCAAAGTCCTATTTTTCTCTCTACAACACCATTTTGTTGTGGTATTCTAAGAGTGGAGAAGTTATGATCAATACCATTTTTAGTACAATAATCATTAAAAAATTAATTTTCAAATTTGGTTGTTGTGATCACTTTTAATTGAAATTATTGAAAGATTTTTCTAATTGGAAACCTTTTTGTGAAATTTTCTAAATATTTTAAAAGTTTCATCTTTGTGAGCAATAAACAAAACCCATGTAAATCTGGAAAAATCATCTACAATCACAAGGGCAATTTCATACATCCTAGGCTTGTGGTCCTAGTTGGTCCAAATAAGTCCATGTGAAGTAGTTCTAAAGGCCTAGATGTTGAAATCATATTTTTGGATTTAAATCTCCTCCTAGTTTGTTTACCCATTTGGCATGCATCACAAACATGATCAAAATCAACTTTAAACTTAGGCATGCCTCTAATAAGATTTTTCGAAATTAACTTGGCAATGGTATGCATGCTAGCATGACCTAATCTTCTATGCCATAATAAATAAGACTCCTTGGTCTTAGCATTCATTGCAACTAAACTGGAACTACTTGTTATGGCAAGATCATTTAGATCTACCACATAAATATTTCCAAGTCTATGTCCAATATATTACTAGTAGAATCAAGAGAGTTTGTTACTATACACAAAGATGATTCAAAAATAACTATGAAGCCTTTATCACACAATTGACTAATACTCAATAAATTGTGCTTCAATTAATCTACTAGCAATACATTTTCAATGAAAGTACAGGGGGTTATTTTAATCTTACCAATTTCGATTATTTCTTTTTTGCCATTGTCACCAAAGATAACCATACCTCCTTCTTTCATTTCAGGATGATGAATTGATCCTTATCACCCATCATATGCCTTGAACAGCCACTATCAAGATACCATCTTTTTTTCATTTTCTGGGCTGCAAGACATTCCTACAAGAAAATCAAGGAGTTCTTTTAGGTACCCAAGCTAACTTGGGTCCTTGCAGGTTAGCTGAGGTGGTTCCTTTAGGAACCCAAATCTTTCTTGATCTACTATGGACATTTCTAATAATATTGCAGTTGAAAGCTTTATGTCCTAATTTTTTGCAAACAAAATATCTGATTCTAGAATTTTGAAATGATCTATATTTAGAAATTATAGATGCATGAAATACAGAAATAGCAGGTTTTGAAATAGAAGTAGAACCTTTTGTCATAAAAGTTTTATGATGGGTAAACTTGGGAACAAAATTCTTTTATTTCACAAATGTAATTGCTGAAATATAATTTGAATTTGAAGCATTAAAACCTATTCTAGCTTTATTACCAGAAATTCTTTGATCTTTAAGAATCAACTCAAGCTTGTTAGAAGATAAAGTTAATTTTTCAACAAGTGGCTTGAGTTTTTCAACCTCCTTTTTTAGCTCATTATTTTCTTTCAATAAAATATTATTTTTTTCATTAAATTCACTATTCTCAGTTTTCAAAATATTACATTTTTCACAAAAGATATGAAGTTCTTTTTGCAATAAAACATTCTATTCTGAAATCACTTCTTTTTCTTTAAGTAAAGAATCGTTGATATGCTTTAATGATCTAATCTTTACTCCTACCTTTTCAAATTCAGATAAGAGGTCATGAAATGCAGTATTTAATTCTTCAAATGTAAAATCAATTTCAGTGTCAGGGAAAATTACCTCATCCTCGAGACCTATTAGATATAAGTTAGCAGTTTTCGTGGTCTCTTCTTCTTCAGTTGAAGTGGAGTCTTCACTGTCACTCCACGTGGCAACCATCGCTTTCTTTTTCTTCTTTCTGAAAAAATTCTTTAGTTGTGGACAGTCCGAACGAATGTGCCCTGGTTTCTTACATTCATAGCAGGTGGGGACTTGTTCCTTATCTTTTTCTTTGTCCTTGTCCTTTTATTTTGAATGTTATCCTCGTTTATGAATTTCTCTACTGTTTTTACTTTTCTTTTTTTTCGTAAACTTTCTGAATGTCCTCACGACCATTGCAATGTCTTCATCTTCAAGATTATCTTCGGAGGAGGTAGAGTCATCTTCCATCTCTTCATCATCCTTTGATTTTAATGCAGCCTTGAATGCAATTATTTTCTTCTTTTTCTGATCATCATCTGTTCTGTGTTGCATGGCTAGTTTGTGTGTGGTGAGAGATCCCATTAATTCATCCATTGATAGAATGTTCAGGTCTTTAGCTTCCTGGATGGTAGTGACTTTGGGGTCCCATTTGTCAGGAAGTGATCTCAATATCTTCTGTACTAGATCAGCATTTGAGTATACCCTGCCAAGAATTTTCAAACCATTAATAATATCTGTAAATCGAGTGTACATGGCAGAAATACTTTCATTAGGCTCCATTTTAAACAGTTTATAATTGTGCACTAAAAGATTAATCTTTGAAGTTTTTACTTGTGAAGTTCCTTCATGGGTCACCTCAAGTTTATCCCAAATTTTCTTTGCTGAAGAGCAAGTGAAAATTTGATTAAACACATTACTATCTAAAGCACAATAGAGCAAGTTCATTGCTTTGGCATTCAATTCCCCTAATTTCATGTCGTGTTCATCCCATTTCTCTTCAGTCTTAGGGACATCCATGCCATCAATTTTAGTCATCGAAATATGTGGTCCTTTAAGAATGGCCTACCATAATTGAAAATCAACAACTTGAATATAGATTTTCATTCGTGCTTTCCAATAGGAATAATTTGTGCATGTAAAGAGTGGAGGTCTATTAGCTGACTGGCCTTCCTCCAAGGATGTACTCATGGGATGAGCCATCAATCTTTACTCTTAGTATAATCAGAGACACTGCTCTGATACCAGTTGTTGCCCAGGTGGCTACCCAAGAGGAGGATGAATTGGATATTTTGAAATCTAAAGCAGATAATGTGTGATTGAAATACCCTATTAAAGTGTTGTGTGTGTGATTAAGAATTAAATGCATAAGCTAAAAGAAATCAGAGAATCACAAGGCAAACACACAGGATTTATAGTGGTTCAGAGCAACCTAGCTCCTACGTCTACTATCCAAGATACCACTTCGAATTTTTACTATATTCACATCCGAATACAATATGATTGTTTTACAGGATCACAATCCAAAACCTTTACACTTTGGTTTTAACAGGATCACCAAAGAAAACCCAACACCCTTTGATTTTAAACAGGCTCACCAAAGAAACCTAACTTGGTTTTACCAGGATCACCAAGAACCCAACACTTTATTTTTATCACGGCTCACCAAGAACCTATTTGGTTTTTCAACCAGGCTCACCAATAATCCAACAACAATTCAAAAATGAAGTGAAATAAATGCAACAAAAATGCAAACTCAATTTGTCAAATAGTTGCTGGTGTAGCTTGATGGAAGTCCACTTGACTTGCACTTGAATAAACTTTAATTGCTTCAGTGGATTCTTCAAAAGTTGCTTCAAGCTTCATATTAGAGTTAGTGAAGACTTGAAGGCTAACTTGAATGCTTTTGTGCTTTTTCTCTTTTGGTTGGTGGGATATTCAATGAAGCTCTCTTTTCTTTGAAGAACTTTCTAATTGATTGCCTCAAGGAAGTTTAAGTCCTTCGAATATAAAGTCTTATATCATTCCAAGGTAGTTCTAACCGTTATAGACCGTTGGGGAATGATTTGTGACCATTGGAGCACTTTTTGGCATTCAAAAATAATTTCTGGAACTGGCCGTTAGATACCTGAAAATGATGTTTGAGTCGGCTCAGATTCCTTAGAGTTGGCTCGGATCCTTCGAGTCGATAGGTCGAGTCACCAAATCTTTAGTGCAGTCAGCTCTTTGTCTCAGGGTGCAAAACTTCACTCTGGACGAGTCGGCCTTTGATAGCTCAGGTTGGCTCGAACTTCTTTCTTTGAAAAACTTGAACTCGAGGAGTTGGCTCTTTTCAGCTTGGGTCGGCTCTTCTTCTCTGGTTTGAAAATCCTCACTCTGGAAGAGTCGGCTTGATATAGTTCGGGTCTTCAAAATTAGGTCCGGCAAAGTCGGCTCTTTCTGGTTCGGGTCGACTCGCATGGCTGTTCTCAGAAATCTTTAGAAACTGGACTTTAGAGGAGTCGGCTCGGACAAATTCTAGTCGACTCAGATTCATTGGAGTAGCTCGGTTACCTTCGAGTCGGCTCGGATTGCTGTGTACCAGAATCCTTGCTGTGTGCCAGTAGGTGGAGTCGGCTCTTCATCATGCTGGGTCGACTCGAGTATCTTCTTCAGGATTTTTATACTTGAACTCAAAGAAAAACTCTCACCAACTTTTTACATTTTCAAGCATACTAACTCAAAATAATTTTTATGGCATACACACACAGAGAAGTAACCCTTTTCACATGATTTTTTTTAGCTTTTTCATTGGGTTCTTCTTTACACAAACATATTACAACACAACTCAAACAAGAAACAAAGATGTAGGAGTTGAAGTTTGAACAATTAACTCATCCTACAAAAACTTGTAAAACATTTGAAGAGTTTTCAGAAATAAATATACATGCTCCAATGTTTGGTTATCATCAAAATCACTTATGGGGTCAATAGAAGACCTCCTGGAGTTCCATGTTTTTGAAAATAATCCTGTAGTCGTGTCGGCAGTGATTACCAACTATGATGTAAAAAGGATTCTTATAGATAATGGAAGCTTCACAGAGGTATTGTTGTATGATGCTTTTATGAGAATGAACCTGTCCCGGTCGATGCTGCAAAAGTCCCCCATACCGTTGAAGGCTTCAGGGGAAACTCTGTTGGAGTTGAAGGAAAATTAACCTTGCCTGTGATGATCAGGACAGAGCCCTTTCAAAAGACTCTCCCCATTAACTTCGTGGTCATACGTACGACCTCGGCTTACAATGCCATCCTAAGCCGACCGGCCCTCAACAAGTTTCGGGCCATTGTATCCACCTACCATCTGTTGGCAAAGTTTCTAACCAAGAGCGGGGTCGGAGTTATGAGGGGAGATGTAAGATGGCCAGACAGTGCCTAACTATTCTAGATCGAGAGTCATATGGCCATCCCACTCTGGAGCAGCTTGATCCAAGGGCTGAAGCCGACGGCCATGGTCAGCGAGATGAAAGAATCCTATTTGTTCCCCTTCAAGAGGACGACCCTACAAAAGTCCTTCAAATTGGAAGCACTCTCAGCGAAGATGTTAAGTTAGAGCTGATTGACTTCCTGAGGAGTAACGCCGACATTTTTGCTTGGTCGGCTTCGGACATGCCGGGTATTCCATCGAATGTTATCACTCACCAGCTCAAGGTGGATCCCACCTACAGGCCTATTCGACAGAAAAAGATGAGCTTCACTGTTGAAAGGCAGGGGGCTATTGATGAAGAAGTAAAGAAGCTCTCTGATGCTGGCTTCATAAGGGAAGCCCATTACCCTGAATGGCTAGCAAATGTTGTCATGGTGAAAAAGGCTAATGGGAAGTGGAGAATTTGTGTGGACTATACCAACCTCAACAAAGCCTGTCAGAAGGACAGTTTTCTCTTGCCTAAGATTGATCAGCTGATGGATGCCACGGCAGGCCATCAGCTTCTGAGTTTCATGGATGCCATCTCCAGCTACAACCAAATCAGGATGCACCAGAAAGATGAGGAGAAGACCGCCTTTGTCACCGACAAGGGCTTATACTGTTACAGGATGATGCCCTTTGGCTTGAAGAATGCCGGTGCCACTTTTCAAAGATTGATCAACCGGGTCTTCGAGGAGCAGCTTGGAAGAAACATGGAGGCATATATAGATGATATGATAGTAATGAGCCTCCACAGAGCTGACCACATTAAAGACATACAGGAATCCTTTGATGCATTGAGATGCATTGGATGAAGCTGAGTCCTGCCAAGTGCACCTTTGGAGTGACTTCCGGCAAGTTCCTCGGCTTCTTAGTCACACAGAGAGAAATTGAAGTCAACCCAGATAAGATCAGAGCTATTATTGAAATGGGACATCCGACCAACAAGAAACGAGTACAAGAGCTAACCGGCTGGATAGCTTCTCTCAGCCATTTCATATCCTGGTCAGTTGAGAAGTCATTACCATTTTTCAAGATATTGCGTCAGTCGAA
The DNA here is from genome assembly GCA_021397845.1 of Areca catechu. NCBI lineage: Eukaryota > Viridiplantae > Streptophyta > Magnoliopsida > Arecales > Arecaceae > Areca > Areca catechu. The sequence goes on from CM038038.1 coordinate 25,033,316, forward strand.
TCGTTTCAATTGGACAGACGAGTATAGGTTGGCTTTTGAATCCTTGAAAGATTATTTGAAGAGTCCTCCATTGTTGGCCAAGCCAACGGAGGGGGAACCTTTGTATCTCTACCTATCAGAATCTGACGAGGCGGTCAGCTCCGTTCTTGATCGAGTGGGAGAAGATGGTTAGCAGAAGTCTGTGTACTACATTAGCAAAGTTCTCCATGATGCTGAAACGATGTACCCTAAAATGTAGAAGTTGGTTTATTCTTTGGTCATAGCGGCCAAAAGGCTCCGACCCAACTTCCAGGCACATCCAATCGTTGTGCTGACTGATCAACCCCTCAAGACGATCCTTCAGAGTTTGAACACCTCCGATCAGCTTGCAAAGTGGGCTGTCAAACTTGGCGAGTTCGACGTCTCCTTCCAACCCTGATTGGCTTTGAAGGCTCAGGTAATCACTGATTTCATTGCCAAGTGCACCTGGAGCCGGGGGTCATCCTCTCAGGTGGCCGAGGTACTTGAAGCCCATGCCTTCTACGAAGCTGAGCCCGCTTGGATGCTTCATGTGGCCGGAGCGTCCAACCTCACTGGCTGTGGGGCCGGCCTAATTTTAGCCAACCCCGATGGAGAAAGCTTAGAGTATGCTTTCCACTTTTCATTTCAAGTGTCAAACAATCAAGAGGAGTACGAAGCCCTTCTCGCGGGATTGTGAATTGCCAACAAAATGGGCATCAGCCAAATCAGGGCCTTCTCCGACTCCCAACTGGTGGTCAATTAAGTGAAAGTCAAATTCGAAGCAAGGGACCCGACCTGGCCAAATACTTAAACAAGGTACAAAGCCTCATCTCTCGGTATAAATTCTTCAAAATTCTCCATATACCTCGACTGCAGAACTCCCGGACGGATGCCTTGTCACAATTGGCTATTGCCGTCACCAACACTTCCGACCGAACCTTCATGGAGCACCTGCAGTGCCCAAGTATTGATGAAGAGCCGACTATGGTCCACCAAGTTGAACAGGAAGCTTCTTAGATGGACCCAATCCTCGCCTTCCTTATCAAGGGGACACTACCGGAAGACCCGGCTGAAGCCAAGCAGATATGCTGGACGGTTTCAAAGTACGTTGTCCTTGAAGGCATCCTCTACAAGCGATCATTCTCGTAACCACTGCTGAAATGCTTGGGGCTGACTGATGCGGACTATGCACTCAGAGAGGTTCATGAAGGCATCTATGGTGACCACCTGGGAGGAAGGTCCCTGGCCTATAAGATAATCCGACAAGGATACCATTGGCCTATAATCCAGAAGGACCGTCAGACTTCGTTTGAAGATGCGATGCATGTCAAAGGTACTCCAATATTCAAAGAAGGCTAGCCAACCGACTGACTCCGCTCACTGTACCTTGGTCATTCGCATAGTAGGGAATGGACATCTTGGGACCCTTCCCTCCGTCATCCAGCCAGTGCAAATTTCTTATTATGGCCATTGATTACTTCACCAAATGGGGGAGGTCGAACCACTGGCACAAATAATAGAGGCCAAGGTGGAGGATTTTGTCTGGAATTGCATCATTTTCTAATTTGGCATCCCACAGACAATCATAGTCGATAACAGAAGGCAGATTGACAACCCCAAATTCTGAGACTTCTGTGAGCAATATCACATCTCTCATCGGCTCACATCAGTCGATCATCCCCAGTCCAACGGAGAGGCCAAAGTTACTAATTGGACGATCCTACATGGACTGAAGACTCGATTGAATGAAGTCAGAAAACTTTGGGCAGAGGAACTCCACTCAATGCTCTGGGCTTATCAGACAACTACCAGAACGACGACCAGGGAGACTCCATTCAACCTGACCTATGGAAGCGAAGCAGTCATCCTCGTGGAAGTCTCTTTGCAATCCCTAAGGATTGATCACTTCGCCGAGCCTACCAACTCAAAGCAACGAAGGGCTGATCTAGATTTACTTGAAGAATCCAGGCTCCGAACAAGCTTAAAGATGGTGACCTACTATCAGAAGATGGCAAAGTACTACAACTCGTGGGTCAAGGCACGAACATTTCAAGTCATAGATCTGGTCTTGCAGAGGGCAGAGGTTTCAAGATCGACCGAGCAAGGGAAACTCTCCCCAAATTAGGAAGGCCCTTATCAAGTCATTGAGGTAATTCGAGCCGGAACCTACTGACTCGAACACTTGGATGGACGGCACGTGGCTTGTCCATGGAATGTAGATAACCTCCACAAATATTTTCAATGAAGTATACAAATTCTTCTATGAACCACTTCCAAAAGTTCAACTCCGGTCGGTAGAGGCTCTAGGGCAGCCCACTTCTGAAAGTCTGACTCCGATCGGCAGAGGCTATAGGGCAGCCTACTTCTAAAAGTCCGACTCTGGTTGGCAAAGGCTCTAGGGTAGCTCACTTTCGAAAGCACGACTCCGGTCGACAAAGGCTCTAGGGTAGCCCACTTCTGAAAGTCCGACTCCGGTCGGCAGAGGCTCTAGGGTAGCCCACTTCCGAAAGTCCGACTCCGGTTGGCAGAGGCTTTAGGGTAGCCCACTTCCGAAAGTCTGACTCCGGTCGGCAGAGGCTCTAGGGTAGCCCACTTCCGAAAGTCCGACTCCGATCGGTAGAGGCTCTAGGGTAGCCCACTTCCGAAAGTCCGACTTCAGTGGGCAACACCCTTGCTTCGGACGAGCCGACGAACCAGTACTTAGGAAGAAAATCCTAAGTACTTTGGTTTGGTTTGAGCTACTGTCCGGTGCCCACCTCAACATCTTCGCCTCAAACGATCCTACGAACCAGTACTTGGAAAGAAAATCCTAAGTACCTTGGTTCGGCCTGAGCTATCGCCCAACAACCACTTCAACTATCTTTGGATTCGGACGAGCTGACGAATTAACACTTAGGAAGAGATTCCTAAGTGTCTCGGTTCGAGTCTTATCATTTACTTCGGAAGGCCCGACCGCACCATCTGTTGAGCCGAAGGAACCACACTTAGAAATATTTCTTAGTTAGTGGTCTTGCATCAGGCTACTATTCAGCTACTCACTGTCCTACCTAACCGACCGGCAATACATAGAAACATCTTCAAAAACAAAAGCTTCGGCCAATCCGACCGACCACATGCACACGTGAAGACAAGGAGATGTGACAAAAAGAAAATATTTTATTAATGTTCTCTACAAAAAGTTGAGGTCAGACCTTTATAAGATACCTAGGTCTGACCTACAGAAGTGACATTGATGACTTCTGCTTCGGCTCCCACCGGTGCATTCGGGGCTTCGATCTCTGCTTCGGTCCCTCCTGACATCATCGAAGCATCCGCTGGCACTCCCACCGTGCCTGCATTGGCTTCGATTTGAGCATCCGGTCCAGCCTCCTCTGCACTGACTACGGTAGGGGGTTCGACCCCTCCGTCGGGTGAGTCCCCGTCCTCTTCGACTCCTTCCTCATCCACCCGCTCTGGCAGCTGTAAAGATGAGAGGTCAAGCTCTGGGAAGGCAGCGCCGACCTTCTCCAAGCAATCTTTGTATCTGAAGTCAAATCTGTATGAACTTGCCTCATTCATCTCCGCTTTGAAGTCTTTGGATTTCTTGTATTCTTTAATGGCGGCTTCGACCGCCGTCTTCATGACCTCCTGGGTCTTTTTCAGTAGACCCTTGTATCTCTCGGCCTCGGCTTGGTGGCCCCTGGAGAGCCTCTCGGACTCTCACAGCTATGCAGTCCCCTCAGCCACCCGGTGGGCCAAGGACTTTACCCTCCGCCTCTTGTTATTCAGCCTGGCAACCAGGTTGTCCCGCTGAACCAGCAGCTCCATTAGCTGATTCTTCTGAGCCTTTGCTTCAGCCTGCAGGGCAGAGCGCTCCTCTTCAGCCGCATGTAGGATGGACAACTCCATCCTGGCGGCCGTCAGTGCAACCTCTATGGCGTCTCTCGTCGCTTTGGCTATCTCAACCTTCTTGGCTGAGTGCTCCTTCAGGTCCAGCAGTGCACCCAGGCCGTCGTCCATCAGCAAGATGTCCTGAAGAAGCTACAGGAAATAACATGAAGTTAGTCTCGTAAACCAAAATTTAAGAGTTCGGATGCGGACCACTTACCCCCATCATATGGTGAAACGAGCTCCTCACTGCCTCATTCACCGATCGCTGACTGAACTTGTTCCAGTCGATACCCTCGACGGCCCTCATGAGTTAGCCCCTAACGAGCTCAGCATTATTAATGGCGAGCTCCATCCGGTGCGCGTCGTCGCTGACATCGACGGCTTTCATCTGTTCTGCCATCTCCTCTTTGACTACGGCCTCCCCTTCGGCCATCGGGGGAGCCCCCTCCGTCAGCTCGATGGGCGGAGAGATCGAAGCTGTTCCCTCGAAGGACGGTTGTGGCTGCTCTTCTCCTGCTCGGGCAGCCGACTGCCCAATAGAGGATGAGTGCTCCACCATCTTTGCCGCTAACCTCTCCGACAACGGCACCTCGTCATCTCCGGACTCAACGGAGACCACAGTGGTGGCCTGCTCTTCTATTTGCTTCTTCGACGGCCTCTTCGATGTCAGCTCCTCCGCCCGCTTCCTCTTGGGTTTCTGGGCCACTGGCTCAGTGGTCTGAATGGTCCTCCTCTAGGCCGCCAGTGCTGAAACAATTGACCGATCCGGCTTCATTTTGTCGCCTGTCAAAAGTAAAGGTAGAGTTAGCTAAACTACAGCTAACAGAGGAACTTCTTCAATATAGTTATCTATCCTACCCAGTTGTCGGTGTTGGCTGATCCCCGCCCTGTGGAGGCTGTCCTCTCGGAGCAAGAAAGGTATGAAAGCTGGGTCCTCATCGTTCAGCTTATGGAAGTCGGCCTCGTCGGCCCGCAGTATCTTCCTCCCGTCGACGGCCTTCGGCCTCGTTTCCCTCCATGCCGGCTCGAACCCCCAGGGCTCTAAACTATCTACGAAGAAGAATCGGGACTTCCATCCATGGATAGATGATGGAAGTCCCCCTAATATCTTCTGACTAGGACGGGGACTAAACATCCACCATTCCTGGCTTCGGAAATCTTGCTTTAAAAGGAAAAAATTAGAAAATAAGTTCAGCCTTGGCTCGACTTCGGCTTCCCAATAGCAGACCAGGAAGCCGTAGATGACCCAAATACTATTCAGGATCAGCTATGAAGGGATAATTCTATAGTGAGTAAAGACTTGGACAAAAAAGTTGTGGAGTGGGAAGCGAAGGCCGGCTTTCAAGTAGTCTTCATATAAGGGGAGGGCCCCAAAACTCAATGGGCCATTTATCCTTCCCTCTTTACTGGGGATGGTCAGGTGTAAAGTGGACGATATGCCATAGATGGCCCTAAGGCTCTCTACCCTATCTCGGGTCATGGTCATGGGGATGTCATAGGGACCTGGTTCCCTATTCCCACGGGCAGAGCTCCTACTACCAGATGCCATTGCAGTAGAGGCTAAGGAGGAGGAAGAAGAGGAAGAAGATGGTTGCGGGACTAACCTGGTGATCGGTTTCCTAATGGACTTAGAGCAGCGAGGGGAAGGGGATCCTTTCTTCTCGAGCACGAAGGCAGCAGAAAACTCCCTTGCAGTCCCCCCATTCTCCTTTTATAGGCACTGAGGGGCCGTTTCCCAATGCCCCTCGAGAGCCGCGATCCAGCGGCTGTCGACGTGACTCTTCGATTCAACGTGAGAGTCGAGGGGACGCATCGGATCATGTCTAATCACGATCCGCATGACCGTCCAATCAACGGCAGATGGACCACTCCGGATATCGTGCCAACTGCTCGGATCTTGCCATGTCACCCACGTCGTGCTAGGAGCTCGACGGGTGTGCGTTTCAGGCTGGCAGGCCATCATTGCACCATACCAGCATTAACTGCTCCCCCTATCGCCACCAATGTGGCGCTGACACCTGTTTAGGGGCGGAATTTCGGGATGGGAGACGATCGATCGTAACACGCCGGGTTAGATTTGCAATCATCTCAAAGGACCGGTGCATTAATGGCCGAGCAATGCTCTCATCCTTCGAGACTGTAGAACCGCTGAAGGCCAAGAGCAGGTGGGCAACTGTTATACCTGACCGACTTGCCATCGAACCGGGCCGTCACTCTTGTGAAGATCCGACCAGACCCTCCTTCCGAAATCCGTCAGGCAGTCGCCCTCAGGAGACTGGCCGGACCTTTCCCGCTGAAGCCCGTAATGTCCGACGGCCACTCTCCTTCAGAGGTCCGACGACCACTCTCCTTCGGAGGCCCAACGGCCACTCTCCTTCAGAAGTCCGACCCACTGAAGCTGGGATCCGAGTGACCCACTTCTGCTGGGTCCGGCCACGGCTCTCCTTGGGGAGACCGACTGGCCCTCTCGGCCGACATCCAACCTTCTCATTTTAGAAGCCCAAAGAACTCCAGAAACTACTTTCTGTTATAACAGAATTCTGCCATGTCAGCACCATTGCTCCACTACTTCCACGAAGTTGCCCTATCCGGGTGCCGCGTGGCCACTTTCCAGATTCTCCTAGGGACAGATCGGTCTTTCTCGACCTCTCTCCTAATGGATTTTGAACTGTTCCGTACCTATATAAGGAAACCGGGGGACCTTGTTTTGAGCTAAGTACACTCTTCCCTTTCCATACTCTGTATCTGGGATTCCTCCATTCTGTTGTCCTCAAACTCCTGCTAACTTAGACATCGGAGTGTCTCTCGCTGGAACACTACGGTTCTTAAAAATTTTGTTACAGATCGACCCGGAGAAGAGCGCTCCAGCATTGTTATCCGAGCCTAGTCCAGAAGAAATTATGGCAACACATTTAATATGGCCCATGAAATAAGAAAGGCCTGGCATGGGTTTCACAACTTTCTCATGCAGCACAGGGAACGCATCCACTTTCCATGGTTTACATTTAAGGTGGTCCAAAGGTAGGGAATTAATTCAACGTGGCCGACCACAATTCATTCATGCGGCTCTCTAAACTCATCATTGAAAAGCTCTTTCACGCGATCAACTATTCCTCTCCGCGTTGTCCACTTCCCGTACAATATACAAATCATTTCATGCATCCACTTTCCACATGGCTCCCAGCACTCCCCACAACAGGTTTTGTGCAGCGTGGGGAAGAAGTTGTAGTGCCTCACAATGGGCAACAGGTCAATAGGAAGTTTAAAACAGCCTGACTCGTTTACACAACAAGTTTCAAGCAGCTCCCAGAAATTTCCCAAAAGAATGATTCACGTGGTCCATGCTCGGAAGAGACGTTTTGTGCGACAACGGATGACTGGGAACTTCTGAACGCACTGATCCAACAGTGTACAAAGTTCCCGACTTGATGGAGACTGTTGCGCATTTAAAGCCATGGATTAGGGCATAAGACAGCCCGTAACCAATGCAAACTTTGATCCAATAGCCCGGCAAAGTTCCAAGAAATCAAAGCCAATTTTAATCAACTTCTTGTCCTACCTTAGACGTGATTCAATTTATTTGAGTTCTATAAAAACAAGCCAAAGCAAAGCATGTAGCCGTAGGCCATAGTTTAATTTTATTTTTATTTTGTAATATTAGTTTAGGCTTGGAAGAGAAAGAAAGTGAAAAAAAAAATATTTCAAAAAAAGAAGGTGCTTGACAATATTCTAAATCTTTAAAAAGATGTATCTAGGAATCATGCTTGATTGAGATGCAATCTATAGAAGATTACAGGTATTCATATATAGTTTCTTGTATTTATTTTATATTCTATGCAATTAAATAAATACTTTAATTTCTATTGCAATTTCTTTTATGTTTGATTTCTTGAATAAATTATCTATAATATATGGGATGAATCATGATCTTGACAAAATATGATACATGCTCAGCATAGATAATTATTCTAAAATTTTTATTATATATCTTATTAGGATATGTTCAACTAAATCGTTGGATAGTCTATATTTATGGGATAAGTTATGATCTTAACAGGATATATTCGTACTTGACAACATAGTCTATACTAGAGATTAGTTTATAAGATTCATAATTAATTATGGATTTGATTATTTAGATTAGAACAAATACAGGATTTATATTTTTTAATATCTAGAAATCTGAAAATGTCTTTTTATTATATAAACTCCTTGATTTCATCTTTAATTTAATTTTGTTTTAATTAAATTATTGCCAAGTTTTAAAATTTTAAACTTTTATCTTTTACTTTGTTAATTATAACTTAATCCAAGATCCCTGAAGATACGATCCCTACTCCCTCTAGTTATATAATAGTGAGTTAGATTTTTATTTTTGACTACCTACGATAAATGATCAAATTTTGGCTCCATTATGGAGGATCATTAGCACAATGATATTAACAAAGCATAAAAAATATTTTTTATTTATTATTTTTTAAAATTATTGCCTTCCTAGTTAGTTATTTAATTATTGCTTTCTAAATTTCCTATTTTACTTTATATTATTTATTTCTTTCTAATTTCTCATTTTACCTTATTAATTTAGTTGATTTTTTATTATCATAACCGAATTACTGCTTTAATTTCTTACCTTTTAAGTAGAATTCAATCCTTGCTTTTAATTTATAGACAAAATATTTTAGTACTTATTTTTACCTTATATTGCTTTTTACATATATAGCAAATTTACGACTTTCTATATGGATTACTTTATTTGCATGATTATTTAGTTACTTTATTTTGCATAAGTAATTTACCGCTTTACATAATTAGTGATTAATACTTTCTAAGAAAATTAGAATAATTTATTGCTTTATATATTTAATAATTTCTTGCTTCCTAAATAGATTCGATTCCTTTTCTTTTACTTAGATTACGTAGTTACATATTTTTACTGCTTTCTTAATTAGATTACATAATTAACTTAATCTAAAACTTACTTTTTTATTTCTAACATAAAGAAGAAAAAATTTATACCTTATAACTTTTAACTAATATAAAATAACTAAAAACTTTTAAAATATAATAACATATTTGGACACCTTATTTTATTTGTATTGTATATTCATAAAATACTTTTGGGAACTAACCTATTGAACAAGATAAGGTGGGGATGTCATCACCCTTCCTCTAGTTAAAAAATCACCACCTTTCATATTGCATTGACCTCAACCTTAATTTAAAATTTGTTAGATGTCAGCTCTAGGATGCTCGAGCTCTCTAGGATAAGGGACCTAAGAGTTAGATCGGGTTAGGGTTAACCAACCAATTGGTATCTAGAAAATAGATTCAAGAATAATGTAGCCCTGAAAGAAGGTGGTTCTTTAATTAATTCCATTGACTGACCAAGCTAATTTATTTAGTATCTAAGAAAAGTAATAGGGGACCCCATCGATTTACCCTTACCTAGCTAGTTGGCTAATTATTTTCTGACTTGAAGAACTCCGAGATAGCCTTAGTAGTTAGGAGCTGTCTAGTTATAGGTAAACCCTAGGATAGAGAGTCCATTGTATAATAACTTGTTTGTAATGAACATTAAACCTTAACTAATTCTTCTCTATCATCTTTTAGTTTTAGGACTCCTTAGGCTCTTAACTTTAGAACTCTTCTCTTTCTTCTTTTCCCCTCATCTTAAAAAAATAAAAAAATTTATTTCTTGCTCAGATAAAATGATGATTGGTCCGACACAATCTATGCCCTATAAGATTATAAAATCACTATGGAAAAAATAGATTCTATGGTAGGATCTAAAATCCTAAGAGACTATTGGTACCTTATGGGAGAATGGGTTTCAGTGTTTGACCTAAAATTTTAAGGGACTATTGGTACCCGATTAGCTCTATCCAACCATCTAGATTAGATTCCCAGCTAACAATTATGCAAGTAGACTTCAAATGATCAACATGTATCCTAAATTCACTAGAATATACATACATTTATACAAGAAAGTTTGAAGAAGATGTAATTGCAACTTTGACTTATAGGATTGAAGCCCTAGAATCCAAAGGATTTACCTAACTAAACCATATGCTAGCACCCATGTGCATTGCATGTTGTTGCCCAGGTGGCTATCCAAGAGGGGGGTGAATTGGAACTTTTAAAATTTGAAATAAGTAATGTGCAATTTAAAATCCCTTGCAAGTGGTAGGTACTGTGATAGAGTTATAAAATGCAGAAGCTAAACAGAGTCAAGAAAGCACAACACAAACACACCAAATTTATAGTGGTTCGGAGCAACTCAGCTCCTATATCCACTACCCAAGATATCACTTGGGATTTTCACTATATTCACACCCGAATATAGTAGGATTGTTTTACAGGATCACAATCCAAAACCTCTACACTTTGTTTTACGGGATCACCAAAGAAAACCAATACCCTTTGGTTTTGAATAGCTCATCAAAGAAACCTAACTTGGTTTTCACAGGATCACCAAGAACCTAACCTTGGTTTTAAAAAGGCTCACCAAGAAACTAATTAGTTTTTCAACCAGGCTCACCAATAACCCAACAATTCAAAAGATTGAATTCAAAATAAATGCAACAAAAATAATAAACTCAATTTGTCAATAGTTGCCAGTGCAGCTTGTTGGAAGTCCACTTGAATGCACTTGAATAAGCTTTAATTATTTCAGGGACTTCTTCCTAAAGTTGTTTCAAGCTTTAGATTGGAGTTAGTGAAGACTTGAAAACTTGACTTGAATGCTCTTATGCTCTTTTGCTGTTGGTAGGTAGGATATTCAATGAAGCTCTCTTTTCTTTGAAGAACTCACTAATAACCTTTTCCAAAAAGTTCAAATCCTTCAAATTTAAAGTCTTCCATCATCCCAAGGCAGTTCCAGCCGTTGTAGACCGTTGGGGAATGATTTGTGACCGTTGGAGTATCCTTTAGCATTCAAAAATAAATTCTGGAACTAGCATTGAATACCTGAAAGCGACATTCGAGTCGGCTCGGATTCCATCGAGTCTGCTCAGATCCTTCGAGTCGATAAGTCAAGTCACCAAATCTTCAATACAGTTGACTCTTTGTCTCATGATGCAAAACATCACTCTGGACGAGTCGGCTCTTTGTAGCTCGGGTCGGCTCGAACTTGAATCTTGAAAATCTTGAACTCGAGGAGTCGGCTCTTTTCAGCTTGGATCGGCTCTTCTTCTCAGGTTTGAAAAATCTCACTATGGAAGAGTCGGCGATGCAGTTCGGGTTGGCTCACTTTCTCAGGCTTACAGAATTAGGTCTGGCAGAGTCAGTTCTTTTTGGTTTCGGTCAGCTCGCTTAGCTGTTCTCAGAAATCTTTAGAAAATGGACTCTGGAGGAGTCAGCTCGGACTGATTCCAGTCGACTCGGATTCACTGGAGTCGGCTCACTTTCTATCGAGTTGGCTCGGATTGCTGCGTTCCAGAATCCTTGCTGCGTGTCAGTAAGCAGAGTCGGCTCTTTATCACTTAGGGTCAGCTCGAGTGTCTTCTTTAGGATTTTTATAATTGAACTTAAAGAAAACTCTCACTAACTCTTTTATAATTTCGCACAAATCAACTCAAACTAAAATTCATGGCATACACATTCACAGAAATAACCCTTTTAATTGATTTTTCTTAGCATTTTTTATTGGGTTCTTCTTTACAAAAACATTTACAACACAACTCAACCAAGAAAACAAAAGTGTAGGAGTTGAAGTTTGAACATGTTATTCATCCTACAAAAACTTGTCAAACACTTGAAGAGTTGTTAGAAATAAATGTACATGCTCCAATGTTTGGTTATCATCAAAATCACTTATGGGGTCAATAATCTCTCCCTTTTTGATGATGACAAAATACTGGGCATGAAAAATTCTTTACACTTTACATGTATAATAGTATTTGAAAATTAAATATTCACATATATCAGAGCTAATGAAATTAGTAAATAAGTATCAGAGCTCAAGAGATGATATCATAGTATATCATCAAAGTATTGAACTTCTCATGCTTCATGATATTATAATTAGCACAAAACATGGAGTATCAGAGTTCCAAAAAGAAATTGACAGAATTAACATCCATTTGTAAATTAGAGCATGCAATAGTAATCAGAGCATTAAGATAATAATTAGAGCAAGATCATTTCAAGAGAATCTCCCCCTTTCTCTAAATTTTAAAGTAGTTTAAGCAGAGCTATCATTTTTGTGCTCCCCCTTTTTCACTGTTTTTATGCACTTTAAGAATAGTTGGTAGGAAGCTCAACATATATACTAATTTTCCATTCTTTTCATATTTCTCCCATCTTTCTTTTCACATTTTTCATAGCTCTCATTTTCATAATTCTCCCCCTTTTTGTCAATCAATCAAAAAGGTGATTTCAAAATAAAGCTCAGATTTTAAAATAGATTGAGAAAGTTTTTAATATTTGTTTGAAATAATTTCACATTCTCAACTTGGAAATTCTAATTAAAATTTCATTATAGTTGTACTATTGTAAGTGCAAAGATTGAATCATTGTACACGACAGTAAAGAAATCAAAAGATACTTCATTGATAAGATTTTCATACAAGTTCAAAATGAAAGTACATTCATATTGCAAAATATAAACATTATAACATTGATAGATTAGAAACAACCAAAAGACTAACTAAAAAGATCTATTCTTCTTCTTCATTAGAAGAAGAGGAGCCTACCTCTATAACTATATCAGAGGTCTTAGTTTTCAGGGGTTTAAACCTTAAATCCCTGAATCTAGTTTTAACAGGGCTCTAAGAACTTTAGTCTTCTTGGTTTTGGTTCTTTCTTGGTCTTTGTAGGTTTAGGTGGATCAGATAAAGGACACAGAGCAGGAATGTCAAGTGATTCCTTGATGATATGTTCAGAAGCATCTTCAGTGGGAACAGTTTCCTTTTGTGATTGCAATATGATGCTTTTGATCTCTTCCTTGAAGTCCTCCATTTCCTTTTCCACTTTTTGCTGGTGAAGCTCTTGTTCAGATCTTAATTTATGCAATCTAATGTCAACTGATTTTCTGATTTTTCGATTTCAGAATTCATATGATCATTCAAAGAGTTGGAGATAGCTTCCATCTTTTGAAGTATCATACTTTTTAGGTCAGATGGAGTAACCATTGTTTCTTCAGTCCTTTCTTCATCAGTAGCTTCATCTTCTTCAGAAATGGTAGCAGTAACCTGACTAAGCATCTTCTTTATCCATTCTCCTTCTTGCAACTTATATCCCATTCTTTTTAGTGAATTGAAGGAGTAGATATTAAAGTGGTGTAAAGGTTTGCCTATTTCATTTGATAAGTCAACTCCTGCTTCTTCAAATAGCAAAGTGAAGACCATACCATAAGGTAGACAGGCTTTGACCTTTCTTGCTGCTTCAATCATCTGAACATCATTATGTATGGAAGGTTGAGAGGCCTTTCTTCAATCAAATGTCCCATAAATATCATATCTTTCCCACTGACCCTATCAAAGTGGCCAGTTCTTGGAAGAAATATCCTATTGATCATATTGTGTAGTAGCCTCATTTCCTTCGATAGTAGAATGGCTTGTACATGTTGGACTGTGCTAACATCTTCTTTTTCCAAAATTAATTTTAGAATGTGTTCCTTGTCCGGTAAAAGAAGTTCAGTAGCACCGTTCGTTGGCACTTGCAGCAATATGCCCAATCTTTCTTCATCTACGATAACTATCTTCCCCTTGACTATAGATTCCAGATGATATTCTTTAATGATAATGTTTTCATAAAACATCCGCACCAGTGAAGGGTAGGTCAATGTATCCAAAGAGCAGAAATGCTTCCACCCTTAACTCTCTATCCAATTTCCGATTTTCATTCCCATTTCTTCTAGGAATGCAAAGTCGATCCTTCTTCCGCAAGTGACAGGACGATTAAACATTGAGACATGCTATCCGGGAGAAGGAGTTTCTTCATCTTGCTGGACTGGAGTAGATCTTTTTCTCTTTTCCCCTCTTTCCTTTGCATTTATACTGCGAGCACTTGATTCCCCAATCTGAAGAACCTTCCTTGCAGATCTTCGAGTAGCCATTACAGAGGGATTAAGGAATTTTAGGCTCTAGAGAATGATTTTTGGGAGAATGGTAAACCTTCCGAGGGAAGTGGAGTGTGTTTAAAGTAAAGTAAAAGAGTGAAGTACTTAGAAAAGATAGTTCAGAACTTTCTAAATAGCGATTTCCCGACTTTCGAATCGGCTCACTCAGTCCTAAAAATATCTGAGTCGGCTCGACCAGAGCGAACTCAGAACAACCAGAACACCAAGTTGGCTAAGCAAAGACTTAGTCAGCTAGACCAGAGCAAGAGTACGAGACTCAGATATTCGAGCCGGCTCGACCAAGCAAAATTGCTCGAATCAACTTGAACAAAAGCTTTTCATATGAAATCAAATGGTCTAGAAATTGAATTCGATATACTGAATAATTCAAGAAAAGTTGTTCAAAAAATTATGAGTAATTGTAGGAGGTTTTCTAAATAATTTTTTCTTAGTTCTTAAAGGAAATTAGGTTTACTAAGTCTAGAAAGGATAACATAGCCCTAATTCTCCTCTAAGCAACTCAAATCTATCCTGATTTAGTGGCTTGGTAAAGATGTCAGCTAGTTATTTTTCTGTTGGGACAAATTCTAGTTCTATGTCACCATTCAAAACATGGTCGCTCATGAAATGGTGTCTAATTTCTATGTGCTTGTCCTAGAATGCTGAATAAGATTTTTAGATAAATTTATAGCACTTGTATTATCATACTTAATAGGAATTTTGTATTGTGAAACACCAAAATCTTCTAGTTGTTGTTTAATCCACAACACTTGTGCACAACAACTCCCTGCAGCAACGTACTCTACCTCAGCAGTAGAAAGTGCTACCGAGTTTTGTTTCTTGCAGTGCCATGAGATTAAATTCAACCCTAGAAATTGATAAGTACCACTAGTACTTTTTCTATCTACTTTACAACCAGCATAATCAGCATCAGAAAATTTGATTAAATTTAAAGATGATTCTTTTGAAAACCAAAGACCCAGATTACTTGTACCTTTCAAGCATTTTAATATTCTTTTAATAGCAAGCATATGTGTTTCTTTGGAATTACATTAAATCTAGCACATACACATACACTATACAAGATATCTGGTCTACTTGCAGTTAAATATAATAAGGATCTGATCATACCTTGATATAGCTTTTGGTCAACATTGGATCCACTTTCATCTTTGTCCAATTTGCAGGTTGGGCACATGGGTGTATTCATTTGTTTGCTCGTCGCCATACCAAACTTCTTGATGATTTCTTTGGTATACTTGGATTGGTTAATAAAGATCCCTTCTTTAATTGTTTTACTTGAAGTCCGAGAAGTAATTTAGTTCACCCATTAGGCTCATTTCAAATTCTCCCTGCATTAGCTTAGCAAATTCTTCACAAAAACTTTCATTGGTTGCATCAAAAATAATATCATCCACATAAATTTGTACAACTAATATATCATTGTTTTTCTTTTTAATGAAAAGAGTTTTATCAATATTTCCTCTTGAAAAATTATTTTCAATTAAGAAAGAACTAAGTCTATCATACTGGGCTCTAGGCGCTTGTTTCAAATCATATAAAGCTTTATTGAGTTTAAACACATGGTTTGGAAAAGCATGATTTTCAAAACTCGGTGGTTGTTCTACAAAAACTTGTTTGGCGATAAAATTATTTAAAAATAGTTTGAAATTCATGTAGCAAGCAAATGCAAGAAGTAATCTAATGGCTTCTAATCTTGCTACAGGTGCATAAGTTTCATCAAAATCTATACCTTCTTCTTGACTATATCCCTTAGCCACTAATCTAGCTTTGTTTCTAATGACATTTCCTTGTTCATCTAATTTGTTCCTATATATCCATTTGGTTCCTATAATTAGGTGGTCTTAAGGTCTATCAACTAGTGTCCAAACCTTATTTCTTTCAAACTGGTTCAGTTCTTCATGCATGACTAACATCCAGTTTGGGTCATTTTCTGCTTCTTCTAAGGTGTGAGGTTCTATTTAAGATACAAAAGCTAGGTAATCATGTGCAGTCCTATGTATAGACCTAGTCCTTATACCTTGAGAAGGATCACCAATAATTAATTCTTTAGGATGGGAAGTAGCATACCTCCATTCAATTGGTAGATCGATATGATCCTTACTTACTGTTTCTTCTCCTTCTTCAACTGTTCTTTCTTGAATACTCATGTCTTCCATCTCCTTTTGAATGGCACCTGCATCATTATTAATACACTCATCTTTTCTAGATGGTGATGGGTTAGTTTCATCAAAAATGATATGCATCGACTCTTCAACAGTAAGAGTCCTTTATTAAAAATCCTATATGCTTTGCAATGTAGTGAATAACCAAGAAAAATAGCTTCATCAGATTTAGCATCAAACTTTTCTAGATTATCCTTACCATTATTAAGTACAAAGCATTTGCATCCAAACACATGAAAATAATTTATGTTGGGTTTCTTTTCATTCAAAAGTTTATAGGGGGTTTTCTTCAAAATAGAATGGATCAAAACGTGGTTTAAAATATAACATGCAGTGTTCACCGCTTCTGTCCAAAAGTATCTTAGAAGATTACCTTCACACAACATTGTTCGGTCATTTCTTCTAGAGTCCTATTTTTTCTCTCTACAATACTATTTTGTTGTGGTATTCTAGGAGCGGAGAAGTTATGATCAATGCCATTTTCAGTACAATAATCATCAAAAAATTGATTTTCAAATTCAGTCCTGTGATCACTCCTAATTAAA
Organism: Areca catechu; assembly: GCA_021397845.1. Taxonomy (NCBI): domain Eukaryota; kingdom Viridiplantae; phylum Streptophyta; class Magnoliopsida; order Arecales; family Arecaceae; genus Areca; species Areca catechu. The sequence goes on from CM038038.1 coordinate 25,049,980, forward strand.
ATTATAGAAAGATTTTTCTGATTTGAAACATTTTTATGAAATTTTCTAAATATTTTGAAAGTTTCATCTTTGTGTGCAATAAACAAAATCCATATAAATCTAGAAAAATCATCTACAATCACAAGGACATATTTCATACCTCCTAGGCTTGTGGTCCTAGTTGGTCCAAATAAATCCATGTGAAGTAGTTCTGAAGGTCTAGAAGTTGAAATCATATTTTTGGATTTAAATCTCATCCTAGTTTGTTTACCCATTTGGTATGCATCACAAACATGATCAAAATCAACTTTAAACTTAGGCATGCCTCTAAAAAGATTTTTGAAAATCAACTTGGTAATTGTATGCATGCTAGCATGACCCAATCTTCTATGCCATAATAAACATGACTCCTTGGTCTTAGCATTTATTGCAACCAAACTGGAGCTACTAGACATGGCAAGATCATTTAGATCTACCACATAAATATTTCCTAGTCCATGTTCAATGAATTTACTGCTAGAGTCAAGAGAGTTTGTTACTATACACATAGATGATTCGAAGATAACTTTGAAGCCTTTATCACATAATTGACTAATACTCAATAGATTGTGCTTCAACTTATCTACTAGCAATATATTTTCAATAAAAGTACAGGGGGTTATTTTGATCTTACCAATTCTGATTATTTTTCCTTTGTCATTATCTCCAAACGTAACCATACCTCCTTCTTTCATTTCCAGGGTGATAAATTGATCCTTGTCACCCATCATATGTCATGAACAGCCACTATCGAGATACCATCTTTTCTTTGATTTATGGGCTGCAAGACATTCCTGCAAGAAAATCAAGGAGTACTTTTAGGTACCCAAGCTAACGTGGATCCTTTCAGGTTAGCTGAGGTGGTCCCTTTGGGAATCCAAATTTTTATTGATGTACTATGGACATTATTAATAATATTGTAATTGAAAGCTTTATGTCCTAATTCTTTACAAACAAAACATCTGATTCTAGAATTTTGAAATGATTTATACTTTGAAATTCTAGATACATGAAGTGCAAAAATAGCAGGTTTTGAAATGGAAATAGAGTCTTTTGTAATAAAGGTTTTATGAGAAGTAAACTTGGGAACAAAATATTTTTGTTTCACAAATGTAGTAGCTGAAACGTAATTTAATTTGAAGCATTAAAACCTATTTCAGCTTTATTTCCAGAAATTCTTTGATCTTTAAGAATTAACTCAAGCTTATTAGAAGATAAAGTTAATTTTTCAACAAGTAGCTTGAGTTTTTCAACCTCCTTTTTCAGCTCATTATTTTCTTTCATCAAAATATTATTTTTGTCATGAAATTCTCTATTCTCAGTTTTCAAGGCATTACATTTTTCAGAAAAGGTATGAAGTTCTTTTTGCAATAAATTATTTTTTTCTGAAATCTCATCTTTTTCTTTGAGTAAAGAATCATTGATATACTTTAATGATCTAATCTTTACTCCTGCCTTTTAAATTCAGATAATAGATCATGGAATGCAGAATTTAATTCCTCAAAAATAAATTCATTTGAGTATTGGGAAATTTACCTCATCCTCAAGACCCATTAAATATAGATTTGCTATTTTTATGATCTCTTCTTCTTCAGTTGAAGTGGAGTTTTCACTATCGCTCCACATGGCAACCATCACTTTCTTTTTCTTCTTTCTAAAAAACTTCTTTAATTGAGGACAGTCCGAACGAATATGCCCCGGTTTCTTACATTCATAGCAGGTGGGGACTTATTCCTTATCCTTGTCTTTGTCCTTGTCATTTTATCTTGATTGTTCTTCTCGTTTATGGAATTTTCTATTATATCTTCCGTTCTTCTTTTCCATAAACTTTCTAAATCTTCTCACGACCATTGCAATGTCTTCATCTTCAAGATCGTCTTCAAAGGAGGTAGAGTCATCTTCCGTCTCTTCATCATCTTTTGATTCCGATGCAGCTTTGAATATAATTGTTTTCTTCTTTTTTGATCATCATCCGTTCTATGCTGCATGGCTAATTCGTGTGTGATGAGAGATCCTATTAATTCATCCATTGATAGAATGTTCAAATCTTTAGCTTCCTGGATGGCAGTGACTTTAGGATCCCATTTATCATGAAGTGATCTCAAAATCTTCTGTAATAAATCAGCATTTGAGTATACCCTGCCAAGACTTTTTAAACCGTTAATAATATCTGTAAATCTAGTATACATGGGAGAAATACTTTCATTAGGCTCCATTTTAAATAATTCATAGTTATGCACTAAAAGATTTATCTTTGAAGTTTTCACTTATGAAGTTCCTTCATGGATCACTTCGAGTTTATCCCAAATTTCTTTTGCTGAAGAGTAGATGAAAATTCGATTAAACTCATTTGAATCCAAAGCACAGTAAAGCAAGTTCATGGCTTTGGCATTCAATTCCCCCATCTTCATGTCATGTTCATCCCAATCCTCTTCAGGCTTAGGGACATCCACGCCATCAATTTTTGTCATGGAAACATATGGCCCTTTAAGAATGACCTTCCATAATTGAAAATCAATAGGTTGAATATAGATTTTCATTCGTGCTTTCCAATAGGAATAATTTGTGCCTATGAAATGTGGAGGCCTATTAGTTGACTAGCCTTTGGCCAAGGATGTACTCATAGGATGAGCCATCAATCTTTATTCCAAGATAATCAGAGACACTGCTCTGATACCAATTGTTGCCCGGGTGGCTACCCAAGAGGGGGTGAATTGGAACTTTTAAAAATTTGAAGCAAGTAATGTGCAATTTAAAATCCCTTGCAAGTCATAGGTGTTGTGATAGAGTTATAAAATGCAGAAGCTAAACAGAGTCAAGAAAGTACAACACAAACACACAAAATTTATAGTGGTTCAGAGCAACCCAACTTCTACGTCCACTATCCAAGATACCACTTGGGATTTCCACTATATTCACACCCTAAACAGTATGATTGTTTTACAAGATCACAATCCAAAACCTCTACACTTTGGTTTTACGGGATCACCAAAGAAAACCCAACACCCTTTGGTTTTGAACAGGCTCACCAAAGAAACCTAACTTGGTTTTCACAAGATCACCAAGAACCTAACCCTTGGTTTTAACAAGGCTCACCAAGAACCTAATTGATTTTTCAACAGGGCTCACCAATAACCCAACAATTCAAAGATTGAATTGAAAATAAATGCAATAAAAATGACAAACTCAATTTGTCGGATAGTTGTCGGTGCAGCTTGTTGAAAGTCCACTTGAATACACTTGAATAAGCTTTAATCACTTCAGTGGCTTCTTCCTAAAGTTGTTTCAAGCTTCATATTGGAGTTGGTGAAGACTTAAAAACTTGACTTGAATGCTCTTTTCTCTTTTGCTATTGGTAGGTAGGATATTCAATGAAACTCTCTTTTCTTTAAAGAACTCACTAATAACTTTTTTTAAGAAAGTTCAAATCCTTCAAATTTAAAGTCTTCCATCATTCCAAGGCAGTTCTAGCCATTGTAGACCGTTGAAGCACCTTTTAGCATTCAAATAAATTCTGGAACTAGTCGTTGAATACTTGAAAGCGACATTCGAGTCAGCTCGGATTCCATCGAGTTGGCTCGGATCCTTCGAGTCGATAGGTCGAGTCGCCAAATCTTCAATGCAGTCCGTTCTTTGTCTCAGGGCGCAAAACACTATTCTGGATGAGTCAGCTCTTTGTAGCTCAGGTCGGCTAGAACTTGAATCTTGAAAATCTTGAACTCGAGGAGTCGACTCTTTTCAGCTTGGGTCGGCTCTTCTTCTCAAGTTCGAAAACCTCACTCTGGAAGAGTCAGCTCGATGCAATTCAGGTCGACTCGCTTTCTCAGGCTTACAGAATTAGGTCTGGCAGAGTTGGCTCTTTTTGGTTCGGGTCGGCTCGCCTAGCTGTTCTCAGAAATCTTCAAAAATGGACTCTGGAGAAGTCAGCTCGGACTGATTCTAGTCGACTCGGATTCACTGGAGTCGGCTCGCTTTCTATCAAGTCGACTCGGATTGCTGCATTCCAGAATCCTTGCTGCGTGCCAGTAAGCAGAGTTGGCTCTTCATCACTTAGGGTTAGCTCGAGTGTCTTCTTCAGGATTTTTATAATTGAACTTAAAGAAAACTCTCACCAGTTCTTTTACAATTTCACACAAACCAACTCAAACTAAAATTCATGGCATACACACTCACAGAAGTAACCCTTTTAATTGATTTTTTTTAGCATTTTTGATTGGGTTCTTCTTTACAAAAACATTTACAATACAACTCAACCAAGAAAATAGAAGTATAGGAGTTGAAGTTTGAACATGTTTTTATCCTATAAAAACTTATCAAACACTTGAAGAGTTATCATAAATAATGTACATGCTCCAATATTTGGTTATCATCAATCCACTTATGGGTCAACACATGTGATGCACTAGATCATATTATGGAGGAGTGTCCTTACTTGATGCATCCAAACCAAAATATATTTATATAGGGGAGTGCAATTAATGAAAGAGATATGACTGAACCCTATAACCCATGGTAAGAAAACCATCCCAATTCTGTGTGGTCACAAGATGTAACTTTAGGATCCCATATTTTTTATCAGCCCTACCTAAGGCCCAACCAAGCATTAAATAATCAACCAAGTTTAGATCTTAAGGAAGGATTCAGTTCTTTATAAAAAAGCCTAGAAACTCTAGCTAAATCTAATATTGACACCAATGCTGCTTTAGCCAAATCTCATGTTGATATCATGCTACAATAATAGCACCAATACTATCCTAAATAGCTTCATGCAAATCATGGGCCAACTTATAACTTCCAATACCCAGGCTATTGCCTATCTAGAAATGCAGTTGGATCAGTTGCTCAATATCTTCAATGAACAAGAAAAGGGTAGATTACTAAGCCAACTCAAGATTGACCATTGCACTCAACCCAGACTACATTTTTTAGTTGAACCCCTCATGACATTGGTTGAACCATTGCTTATAAAGGAAGAGGCACCAAAAGAAAATCCTAATATTCCCTCAGCACATCAAGTACATAGATCTAGACTCTTTAGAACCCCAACTAATGCTTAAATTATACCTAGATCTAATTGTACAAAAAGATTTGTTAGCTTTTAAAGGGAATAGGTCACACAATGGTCTCATGCAGGAAATATTTTGAAATAGATCCTGAATCATGAGGAAATTATTGACCCACGTGAGGATTCGGGCAGGAATAGGATGAGCACTCTGAGAGGTCTGGCTGAAGATGTTAAACTCGGTGCTTGTTGGAAGGCAATCTAGATTTTATATTTAAATATCCTTTTCATTATTAGTTTATTTCTTTTCAAGTTTAGGACTAAGTTGGAAGGAGAACCAATTTTTGCAAGAACTTCAGATGGACTCATGAAGATCATGCCAAATCATGAACACATCAAGTCCGAAAGAAATAATGGACCACTCTGTATAGAAGCAACCTGTTAATGAATGATGTATATCTAGTCCAAGTGGTATCTTTCCTTATTTTAGTTTCATGTCTTTATTTTCCCTTACTCCATTGAAGATAATAGAAATTAAGTTGGAGAGTGAAGGTTAATAAATAAAAATTAAAGTCCTTGAATAAGTAAGTATTTAGTGTTGAGATACATGAGTACCCTAGATTTGAGTTGAATCAAGCAATTTTAAAACATCATTAATATTTAGCTAGAAGATTTTTGAGACATCAAGGGAACAAGTATTAAGAAAATCTAATAAATGGTTAAGTCTAAACACAAATTATTCTAGCAATTCTAACTCTCCCTACTAGCATCAAAGAAGAGTTTACTTTTCTATAAGTATAAGTAGAGTACATATACATTCTTTCATAAGAAAAAAGAAAAAAATAAGAGCAAGTTCTTACTATTTTTCACTGAGTAAATGGACCTCTTCACCAAAGTATTAAGTTTCACATCAAAAAATAAAAAATACAAAGGAATTATACCTATGAAAAAATGATAAGTTCTAAACAATGAACTTCCACTGTAAAAAAAGCCGCATACACCCATGCTTTTTGGATATGTAAAATATATACGTGAGTAAAAGTTCAAATTCTAAAAAAAGGTTATATATATCCATTTGGCAAATGTGAAAATGCTATAATCAATTTGTAACTTACGTTTCAACTATTAAACATGAGTAAATCAAATATAATGGATAAACATTGGTATGCCAAGAAGAGTGTCCAAAAAAAATTAATACTGATCCTAGGTCTAAAGCTATTCTAAACTCAGATCCGATTAACTCTAACATAATGGATCGGATCTGGATATTTAATATCCAAACCTGAGACTAGACTAAAATATAATATAATATATATTTAAATAATATAATGTATATAACATAATATAATGTAATATAACATATTTGTAATTTATTATAATATACTTTTTATATTTTATATTTAAATATTAAAATATAATTACACTATATTAGAATTTATCATAATATATTAAAATGTATCATATTATTTTATATTCTATTATATTTAATATAATACCAAATATTGATTTTAGTTATATTAAAACATATTAATATTTAATATAATATAGTTTTATATGATTTAATTTGATTTTGCATGATTTTATAAATTTTGCATGATAAAAATATATAATATAATATAATATAATATCGTGAATCATCCAACTTCAACGGTTCTGATCATCCATCCCAACCTTTCCTTGCACATCTGTGTTCACTACAAACCTTATCTCTTTAACTCACCGACAGCCAGCAAATCCCTTACATGAGGGAGAGGGAGGTGGGTGTTCTCGAGTCCCACTTCGCAATCGGCATCGCCACCGTCGCCACCGCTGCTCCTATTCGAGATCGGAGAGGAAAGAGGGTTTTGGCCCTTCACTTGCATCCAGGGTTCAGGTTCTCTCGATCGAGAACCCTTCTCGGACCCTAACTCGTGGATCCCTCGCCGATCCAAGGGCTTCTCAGGACCCCACCCGCTAGATATCTTCAAGATCTACATGAGATACCATGGTGAGTGACTGGACACCTCTTCTTATCTCAATTTCTTCTCTCTTTTTATTTTTTATTTTTTGCTATCGTTTCTTTTTCGGGGCTAGGTTTGGTTTTGCTTTCATTTTCATTTGATGTTCCCAGAATTTGGATGAGCGTATGCTGCTTTCGATGGTTTCTTGCAAATTTTGCTTCTTGATGAGGAGATTGGTGCCTTTGTTAGGCCGATAAAGGTGCGTTGGGGTTTTGGATGTACTTGGGGCTTAGTTGATGTGCAGAGGTGGAAAGTTCATGTCTTGGAGATATGGGTTGTGTAGAAGAGATTTGATGATCAAGTGGAGCAATACAATATGCAATTGATGTTTAAAATACCAAGTTTTGTTATTGAGAACTTGAAGTGGAGCAGTACGGGCTGATAGGTTGATGAAGACTTTGGCAGGAAAATGGAGAGGAATGAAGTACCGTTTAAGAAAAAAGTACTTAATAAGAAATTACAATAAGAATATGAAAAAACAAGATGAAGTACCTAAGAATGTCCCAGAGGCTTAATAGAAGGAAGCTATAGATAGTTGGTCTACTTTACAATGGTAGGTATATAAAAATTGTTATTTTTCATTGGTTGAGATCATTTTTTTTAAATAGTTAATGTCAGTTTTAAGTTTTGATATATATGACAATGACAGAAAAGGGCAGATATCAACATTAACTGCAAGAAGAAGTACAAGTATCCCTATTATGCAGGAACAAGGAGCTTTGCACAAATCAATCACCTATATGTGAAACCCATCCAAATTTTTTTAAATGCTTGCTCTGATAAATATATATGTCATGTTTAACTAATTTTTTCTTATTTTATATACTCAGTTCAAAAGGACATGAAAAAAATTGAGCCATCCCAGCATGTGGGTGAACACTCATACTAGAAAGAATGGTAAACCTATAAATGATGCTGCTACTGGACTAGTTATAAGTATCCTTTATTAGTCAATTAAACTATAAGTCTATCTTATTTTTTATTATAATATTTATTTCTTGTAATTAATACATACATGTTTACTGGAACCAAAAGGAAATATTTAAAGATGCAGAAGGGGATGAAGTATTTTCTAAATAATTTGATAAAGAAAGACCAGACATGATCTGTTGCTTAGGATAGGATCAACTCCTAGTTCATTGTGGAGCTCTAAAGCAACAAATGAAGTTTTAAAAAAAGAAAATGAGAGTTTGCATAAAATGATTAATGACTTGGCAAGTCAAGTTGGAACTCTCCAAGTCCAAGTAGCAAATATTTATGGTTCAATAAATTCGGTGAGTACTTTAGTTAAATATATAATTCTTTTTTTATTTCTATATGAATTAGATTGGATAACTTAATCTTTATTTTCAGAATTGTTTTGATTTTTTTGAAAATATAAAAATATCATGGAAAAACCCGATGATCATTCATTCTACTTGCTATTTGATTGATGAATTTAACATGTTATTGTACTTATTTATTAATAAGGTATTGCCAACATGAAAGAAGCTGATGATCATTCACCAAAAATAGATAAAATATCATTTGTTAGTAGCAAACATAGTCCAGAGGTATCTATGATATCATTATTTTATGCAATACTTGTAATTTAATATTTTTTAAGAAAGTTGGCTAACTCTCTATTATTTCTAGAATGGTGATAGAGTTGAACTAAACTCATCTCAAGTGAATATATTACTCATTCTTGAATCATCTAAAATTGTAAATGAATTTATTTTAATAAATTTATAGATTTAAATAGAATGGTTCAATGTTATTAAGTGGTGATCATCAGGACTTATTCATTATATTATATAAAATCAGTACTTGCAGGATGAAGAAGTAATTTTATTGGATATCTCACAGAAAGGAATATTAATTTTTGATGATAAAGACAAGATGTTGATGGGCAAAAGTTTGGGAAATGTATTTTGTGATGTTTGTGTTCCTTATACAATTGAGCCCGATACTCCATTGCTTGTAAAGGACAAAAGTCGATTTTAATGAAATATGCTGTGGGCACTCACATTATTTGGTAGAAAGATTATGTATGTATCTATGTACATTATTGTTTAATAATGATTTATACTATCTCTGAAATGATGTATATTTATATGATCCTTTGTTTTTACAGATTCAGGTGATATAATGGAAGGTGTCAAGGAAGCAATGGAGATTTTACAAAGTTTACTTTATATATCTTTATTCTTTTTATGATGTAGCAAAATAGTTGAAACTGTTTTATGATATGTTTTGAGTTCTAGTATTTACTTTCTTTTGAAATCAGTATTATGTTTTGTTTGTTGTTCTTTAGATTTTGATGAAATTAATAAAGTTATTGAGACAATATTTTTGTAAGACTATCATTATGTATATTAAACTATATTTAATATAATGATGAAAATTATCATGTTTTATAGTTATTTTATGTCTTTTGATTTTTATTTGTTATTACAGGTGATGTATATTTTGAAATTGGATTGAGCATGACTATATTTAATTATATATCTATATTTTATTATTGATAGTACAGGTTCATTTATACCTACACTATGTTAATTTCAATGAATTCTAATTCGTATATATTTAATTATCCACGTTTCTAATTCATATGTATTTAATTATCCATGTTTATAAAGGAGAATATAGACTAGATTTATACCCACGTATATAATCTTACCTACGTTAGATATTACGTGGGTAAAGCACGTCTACATACACGAAAAAGAAAACATGGATATAAGCTATAGCCATACCAGACATATCCATGTTTAACCAAACGTGTGTACCAATATGGGTGTAGACATATATCCACGTTTTAAAGCTTTTATCTACGTATTTTCTACATGGGTGTAGCTCATTTTTTTTGTAGTGTTCCACCGAGTAACCGGGCCTCTTCATCTAAGTAAGTATTATTGTTTGCATCAAAAAGTGGGTGATGTAAAGATGTCACTATTCAAAAAAAAAAAAAGAGAAACAAGAGTTACTTTGAACTTGTTTATATTAAATAGATAATTTGGAGTAAAAGTAAAGAATAATCTAGAAAAACCCTTATGATGTATCTCAAAGACATTCTACTAAATATTGATGAATCATTTAGAAAATTGCCCGGTAAAATACTCAATTCAAGGTATGACAGTATCTAGTACTAAATTCTTTCTTTATTCAAGAAAAGCAAAGCTCAAGTTGAAAGGTGTGATAAGTATAATTAATATCCCAATAAAATTATCAAAATATATGCTAATCGATATTTAATTCTTAAAATTAATGCTTTTACTTATATTTTGCAAGAAGAGTGTTCATAGATGAAAAGAACTCGATCTATACATCAAAAAGACAAGATAGAAACCCAGAGCCCAAACCAAAACCACCCAACACTTGGTCTATAGTAGACTAGCCAATGGTCTACAAAGCATTTAATATGGTCCATGAAACTAGAAAGGCTTGGCATGGGTTTCACAACTTTCCCATGCAACGCACAGAATTTGTCCACTTTCCATGATATACAATTAGGTGGATATCTTATTCCTTACTGGGGCCTTATTTCATGCTATTCCCCCGAATAGGTATAAAAAAGTTGGTAGGTTCCAGTGGAATCGGTATTCCAGCCAATGAATCTCATTCTAGAATTCGTATTCCATGATTTCCATGAAATAGCCGTATTCCCAGTTTCTTATTCCAAGGATAGTGGCCGGAAATTATTTTTGCTTTAACCCTCTCTTCAATTCAACCCATCGACTCTTCCTTCTTCCCCCGGGTTTCAGGAAATCGCCGTCCCTCCTCTGAAAGCCTCATGGACTTCTCCAATCTCTTCTGCTATCAATCTCTTTCCGATGGCATCGAGCTCGACCTCCGGTGGTGAAGCAGCCAACGGGCCTGCCTCCCTGGACGAGCTCTGCAACATTAACCTCGTCCCCTCTGAGCTTTACCTCAAGTTCCGCCAGGAGGTCGAGGGTTTACGCGTCGGCCTCAATCTCGAGGTATCCCTCCTCTATTGATCATCATCATAATCAATTCATTCTATTTTGTTGTATTATGTTCTTCGTCTGAATTCCTGACTTTTTTTTTGAATTTGTTATGTTTGTTTCCAATTTTAGAAGTAGGTGATGTTTCTGTAAGAAAATGCTAAATGAGTGTACGCCGCCATGCTTTCTTGATGTTTCCAAAATCAATTTTTCCTTGTTTATTGTTTTCCCATTTGAAAATGTTATGAGGTCTATCAGAGAGAGAGAGAGAGAGGACTTCATTAGAGTACACTGAACTAGTGCTATCGAACGAGAGAGCTGCTTGTGAGCAGATTGTGTGCGACTTGAAATTCATCTTGATGAAGCTCGAAAATCTAATAAATAATAAATAATAATATTTTTTATTTTTTTATTTTAAAAAATATTTTTGTGCTTGGGCGAGGTTTGAATATCTCAAGTGCACTCACTGTTTGCGAAGTGCTTAAGTTTGGCATGAGGTTAAACGAGTTTGATCAATCTCAGATCAATTATAGGCCTAGTTTTCTAGAGCTCGGCTCATTTACACATTTAAATTGAACCTTTATTCACTAGAAGGTCAACCAATGTAGTATTCTCTAATCATTTATATGGCTTCATGACCTGATACACATAAGTGCATGTAATACTTGGCATTAGGCATTAGAGGTGTGGACAGCTTGGGTGTTGATCACAATCATAAAATAGCACTACTCTATAGAACGCTCTCCCCTTCATGGCTCGAAACTCTGAAATGGGTCTACCTTGGATAGAAGACATCACAAGATCAACTAGTTTTCAACTAATTGTCGTAAATGGATGGGGATAATAAATCTTAATTTTTGTGTGTGTGAACCAAGGTTTTATTAATTTTGCGTGCATTCATGCATTAAGTTCGGCCGCTTGTCATATGACATGAGAGGCCATGTAAAAGGTACAAGGAGAAGGTAATTGATATTTTACTAAACTATTTAGAGGTAATTAGTTCTTAAAAAACTACTTTACTGCATCCTACAAATATTATAACAGTGGGGGCAAGCAGGCTTGCGTGCATTAAGTTCAGCCACTTGTCATATGACGTGAGAGGCCATGTAAGAAATACGTAGAGAAGGTAATTAATATTTTAATAAAAATCCAGAGGTAATTAATAATATATGTATATAATACATGAACATAATTTGAATAGATAACAAAAAATTATTAATAAAATAATTTATTTAGATAATTATAAAATTAAAAAATATTTGATATCTCATTTTATCTTATCATTTGGTCGGAATATTTTTTAAATTTTTAAAAAATTCTTCATCTATTTTTAATAGAATACAGACTTATTTTCATATCATCTAAATACTATTTGAAATAACACTTTATTAATTATACTGAAATAAAAAATATCATATTTCAAATCAAATAGAAATTTAGAATAATAGAAAGAATAATTATTTTAAAAAATTTATATTTTTATTTTTAAAATAATTTTTTATCATCCAAATACTACATTAAGGCGGTCTAGAGGTAGGGAATTATTTCAACGTGGCTGACCACAATTCATTCACTCTCTAAACTCAACAGGAAAAAGCTCTTTCACGCGGTCAACTATTCCTCTCCACTTCCCATGCAATATACAAATCATTTTATGCATGCACTTTTCGCACGGCTCCCTGCAACTCCCGCTATGGCTTTCATGCGGTCCAGGAAAGAAGTTGTAGTGGGTCAATAGGAAGTTTTAAAGGAGCCCGACTCTTTTACACAACAGGTTTCAAGCGGCTGCCAAAAATTTCCTAAAAGAATGATTCACGAGGTCTACGCTGGGAAGAGAAGTTTTGTGCGATAACGGGTGGCTGGAAACTTCTCAACGCACTGATCCAACAGTAAACAAAGTTCCTGACTTGATGAAGGAGACTGCTGCATATTTAAAGCATGGATTGCGGCTTCAGATGGCCCATAACCAATACAAACTTTGATCTGACGGCTGAGTAAAGTTCCAACGAATCGATGCCAATTTTAATCAACTTCTCCTACCTTGGTTGTGATTCAGTTTATTTGAGCTCTATAAAAGCGAGCCATGGGAGGAGCAGGCAGCTGTAGGCCATAGTTTAATTTTATTTTTATTTTGTAATATTAGTTTAGGCTTGAAAGAGGGGAAGAGTGGAAAAAATAAAAAGGTGTTTCAACGAGACAATGTATGTAACAGAGTTCCAAATCTTCAAGCAGATGTATCTAAAAATCATGCTTGACTGAGATACAATATATATAAAAATATAGATATCCATAAATAATTTTTTATATTTATTTTATATTTTATATAATTAAATAAATACTTTAATTTTTATTTCACTTTTTTTATGTTTGATTGCCTGAATAATTATTTATAGATGAAATAGATCATGATCCTGACAAGATATGGTTCATGCTCAGCATAATAATTAATTCTAAGATTTTTATTTATATATCTTGTTAGGATCTGTTCAACTAATTGTTGGATAGCCTATACTTGTGGGATGAACCATGATCTTAACAGGATATGATCCATACTCAACAAGATAGCCTATACTAGGAATTAGCTTATAAGATTCCTAATTAATTACAGACATTGATTGTTTAGATAAAAATAAATACAGGATTTAAGTTTGTGATCATATGAAAATTTGAAGATATATTTTTACCATATAAAACCATCAATTTCATCTTTAATTAATTTAGTTTTGATTAAATCCTTACCAACTTTTAAAGATTTAAACTTTTATTTTTTACTTTATTAATTATAAATTAGCTTAAGATTATTGAAGATACAATCTTTACTCATCCTAGTTATATGGTGCGAGTTAGGTTTTTATTTTTGACTATCCTAAAACAAGAGATCACCATGCCAATCGAGAAGAGAGCTTCGAAGAACAAAGCTCTCAAGGAGAGAGAGATCAAACTGGTTGCTTGCATGGTTCTGCACCATTCACACTACATAGTAAACTCAAAAATTTAAAATTCTTTTTTATATTATTTTATATTTTATTATCTAATATAATATTTTTTATATTAGATATTCTTCAAATAGCTTTGGGGGACACGAGATCACTAGTGACCCCATAGTTACAGGCAGCAGTGATCGGCTCATCTTAGACTCAATACCGTAGTCGAGAACCTGCTCGACTTGCAGTACCTCCGACTCAGTCGGACGATAGAATGCTCATCCACATTTAAAGCCACTCATAAGTATTACATCTTTATATTAATATATTTAAAATTTAATCATTATAAAGTTAACGTTTATTATTAAATTTTAATTTTGTAGTATATTCAAAGCCTGGAGTTTCTTAGGTGGTTATCAAGATCATTCGTCGATTGATGCTAGGACCCGTGAACGAGTTCTCTAGTTAGCCATCAGGGGTTCGTAATGTAACCTAGCAGACTGTTCCAATAATATCAAATAATTTAATTTTTAAATTTATAAAATATTTATATTTTATATTTGTAATACAAGCTTGCTTCTATTTGCAGGAGTACTATTGATTTGAGACTTCTCAGACTGAGGAGTTTGGCCATCCGATCTTCTATAAGGTGGCCACATGTAGGTTCTAAGATGGGCTGCACAGTCTCAGGTAGACCGCTATAGAGTATTATGGTTCTGAGTCAGCACGGACTAGAAGCCTTTCTAGGATCACTAGATGCAGGTAGATGTATGAAAGTGTTGGCTCTATCCCCTGATTTTGATGATTAACAAAATATTGAGTACATATTTTGAACTATTGTTTAAATTATAGTTATATGTTTTCAGGAATTAAGCACCTCAAATTCTCAAAATTAGAGTATCATGGCACGCTTTGGAAGCAAAGCATTCTTCGTGATTTGAGAAGTCTTCTCCACTGAAAAAGGCCACAAAAAGGTTCAATTTGGTTTTCAAAAATTGCATTTAAGTTTCATTGAATATCGTTAAGTTTTTGGCATGTTTGGCACTTGTTTTTGGAAATTGCAGAACCGAGTGTCGACACTTCAGCATTTGGCATGCAAGTTTTTTTCACTAGCATGCCAAGTGTCAATATCTGAAACTCAAGTGTCGACACCTGAAACTCAAGTGTCGACACCTAGAATTTCAAATGTCAACTCAAGGCCTGAGATTTTTGAAAATACAGAACATGCCATCTGGAACATTTTTTGTGTCAAGTGTCGACACATGAACACCAAGTGTCAACACCTGAAAGTTCAAGTGTTGACACCTGAAAACCAAGTGTCAACACCTGACAGCCAAGTGTCGACACTCAAGTTCTCATAGCTCCAACGGCTCTATTTTCTGATGGCCAGAACTGACTTTTTTCAGCCCCTAACAGCTAGTTTTTGATCCCTAACGGTTTTAAATAGTTTTTTAGAGGTTTTTGATGTATTTAAGCTTCACCAAACTCATTCATGAAGCAAGAGAAGAAGGAGAAGCAAAAAAATATCCAAGAGACAAAGATATTCTTCAAGAACTCCACTTTTAAAAGCCAAAAGGGAGAGATTCCTCTGAAAAAGCCTCCACTCCTTTCATTTTATCTTTTCAAAAATGTTCTTGAGAAGATTCCAAAGTCAAGTCACATCAAGCAATCATCAAGAGCTTCAAAGATTCCTCATTCGACTCTAGAAGAGAGTTTGATTATGTTTCAATTCTTGTATTCTGAATTTATTATTTGTTGACCTAGCTTTCAAGGTTCTTGGAAAGTAGGTTTTTGTTGTTGTTGGTGAGCTAAAGGGACAACCAACTAGGGTTAACTTATGAGCCCAAAGATAAAACAAGTGTAAAGGTTGCTGGTGAGCCTAGGTGACAAAACCAACTTAGGTTTTGACTTGTGAGCATTGTAAAACAAGTCGGTTGTAATCCTTGCGAGATTATAGTAGAATTCCCAAGGGTGGCTTAGGGGGTGGACGTAGGTGCTTGGTTTGCACCGAACCACTATAAAACTTGTTGTTTGTATGTGTGATTGCTCTTCTTACTTCTTGCTTTTAATTTTCTGCATTTAATTCATTGTCTTCTAATGCATACCATTGAGTTATTCACATTGCTCACAAATACTTTAAAGACCGGCACATAATTGCTTTAGTTTTTTGAAAGACCCAATTCACCCCCCCTCTTGGGCTCTATTTCTGGACAACTAGTAGTATCAGAGCACCAGTACTCTACTTGTAGGTCCAATGATCTTGAGTAAAAGATCATGGCAGCCCCAATAGGAATGGGTGTTGTAGAAGGCCAAGCCTCTAATCGTCCCCCATTGTTCAATGGCACTAACTACACGTATTGGAAAACATGCATGCGCATATACATTCAAGCCATGGATTATAATATTTGGAAGACCATTGTTAAAGACCCGCATCAGCTCATTATATTGATTAATGGCATTCCCACTCCCAAAATGGAAGATGATTGGGATGAGAATGACATTAAGTAAATAGAGCTCAATGTAAAGGCTATGAATCTATTGTTTTATGCTTTAGACTCAAGCAAATTCAATAAAATTTCAAATTATCTCTCCACAAAGAAAATATGGGACACGCTTGAGGTTATCCACGAGGGTACTCATCAAGTGAAAACCACCAAAGTGAGCATGCTCATCCATACATATGAGATGTTCAAAATGGAACCTTCTGAATTTGTTAGTGAAATGTATACAAGATTCACTAATATTGTAAATGGAATGAAAAGTTTAGGAAATGTTATTTCTAACGATGAACTTGTAAATAAACTTTTTAGGTCTCTTCCGACTTCATGGGATGCATAAGTGACAGCAATAGAAGAAGCCAAAGATGTAAACACACTTCCTCTCAAGCAACTCTTGGGCTCATTGATGACCTATGATCTCTCTTTAAAGCAAAAGACTATGGACTATGACAAGAAGAAGAAAGCGATCGCTTTTAAGTTCACCAATAAAGATGAATCAAGTGAAGACTTTGAAGAAGAAGATGAAGAAGATGAAACGACTCTCATGGCAAGAAAGTTTAGGAGGTTCATGAGAAAGAAGAAATACGACTTCAAAAAGAAACCTCAGAAGGGAGAGCCTAGCAAAGAGAAGAAAAAGAGAAAAAGAAGGAGCAGCCCATATGTTTGAGTGCAAGAAATCGGGCCACTTAAAGATGGACTGTCCTCTACTTAAAAAAAGTAGAAGATTAAGAAAGAAGGCTATGATGGCAACCTGGAGTGACAGCGAGGACTCCAGTTCTGAGGAAGGATAGCAAGAGGTTGCAAACTTCTGTTTGATGGCTAATATTGATGAGGTACTATCTGAAACCAAAAATGAATTTAGTTTTGATGAATTGCATGAGGTTTTTGACGAATTAGTTATTGAATTTCAAAACTGAAATCAAAGCATAAAGAATTAAAGAAGCAAAATATGGTTTTGGCTAAAACAAATGACAAGTATTTAACTGAAAATGATTTCTTGCTCCAAGAAAATAAAATGTTAAAAGATAAAGTTTGTCTTCTTAAAAGGAAAAGGAAGATTTTAAAAAGAAAACTCTTTTACTTTAATTGAGAATTTTACAGAACAAAACCAGAAATTTTGCAAGAAAATAAGAAATACAAAGAAGAACTTGAAAAATTGAAATCCTTTGTTGAAAAATTTATCTATAGTTCTAAAAAACTGAATATGCTTTTAAATAACCAAAGGGCTATTTTTAACAAAACTAGTTTAGATTTTAAAACTCAAAAACAATAAAAATTTTTCAAGAATTTCTTTGTACCTGCATCATCCTCTGTTACTTGCTATACTTGTGGCATTGTTGGACATAAATCTTATTCATGCAATAAAAGAAAAAATAAGTAAAGTGAGAAAAGTTGGGATTCCAAAAGGAACCACTACCACTAACCTTAAAGGACCCAAGATGACTTGGGTACCTAAAGTCTCCACCTGATTTATGTTGTAGGTGTGCCTTGCAACCAACAAAAGAAGATATGGTATCTCGACAACAGTTGCTCAAGGCACATGACTGGAGATGTGTAACAGTTCTCATTACTTGAATATCAAAACGGTGGTAATGTTACTTTTGGTGATAATGAAAAGAGCAAGATTGTCGGAATCGATAAAGTCCATATCACCCCCTATTCTAACATTGATAATATTTTATAGGTTGATGGTTTAAAGCATAATTTACTTATTATTAGTCAGTTTTGTGACAAAGATTTTAAATTATTTTCGAATCTTCTATGTGCATTGTTTTTAGTCTAGATGATAATGGCAACAAGTTTATTGGTCATAGGCATGACAATATTTATATGGTTGATCTTGATGATCTTTCTGTTCAAAATGGTCAATGCCTAGTAGTAATGGAAGCCAAGATCAATGAAATTAGTTAGCTTTAGCATCGTAGACTGAGACATGCTAGTATGCATTTGATTTCAAAACTTAGCAAAAAGGATTTGATAAAAGATTTGTCAAAACTTAGTTTTAAAAAAGACAAGATTTGTAGTGCTTGCCAACTTGGAAAACAAACCAAATCATCTTTTAAACCAAAAGAAGTAGTCTCTATATCTAGACCCTTAGAATTACTTCATATGGACCTCTTTGGGCGAACTAGAATATCTAGTTTGAGAGGTAAGAAGTATGGTCTAGTTATTGTAAACGATTTCTCACATTTTACATAGGTCATGTTTTTAGCACACAAAGATGAAATATTTTCTGCATTCATTAATTTCATAAAAAAAGTTTTAAATGAAAAGGTGGTTTTATTATTTCTTTGAGAAGTGCCCATGGACCAAAATTTGAAAATTGTAAGTTTGATAAGTTTTGTAGTGAAAATGGCATTCATCATAATTTTTCTGCACCTAGGACACCTCAACAAAATGGGGTGGTTGAAAGAAAAAATAAAACTCTTGAAGAAATGTCATGCACCATGCTTTGCGAAAATGACCTACTTAGATATTTTTGGACGGAAGCCACAAACACTGCATGCTATGTTTTGAACCGTGTTTTAATCTGACCTATTTTAAAGAAAATACCTTATGAGCTTTGGAAAGGTAGGAACCTTCAATAAAATTTTCGAGTTTTTGGATGCTGTTGTTTTATCTTAAATAATGGCAAGGATAATCTAAGCAAATTTAATACCAAGTCAGATGAGGATGTCTTTTTAGGCTACTCTACATCTAGCAAGGCATACAAGGTCTTCAACAGAATGACACTTGTTGAAGAATCCATCCATGTCGTATTTGATGAAGCTAATCAAAATTCTTCTAGAAAAGAAGATATTCTTGATAATGAAATAGGTAGCAAAAGAACTAAAGAAATGAACAATAATGAGGAACCCACCAAGGAGGAAGATGATCAAAATAATGAAAAAGAGCCAGATCAAGGAGGTGAAAAAGCATTATTACTCGATCCTCTACCTAAAGAATGGAGGTATGCTCATGGATATTCCAAAGAACTTATCATTGGTGATCCATCTAAAGGGATAAGTACTCGTTCATCTCTTAGAAATGTCTGTGATTATCTAGCTTTTGTTTCTTAAATAGAACCTAAGTCTATTGAAAAAGCTGAAAATGATTGCAATTGGATTAATGCTATGCAAGATGAACTTAATCAATTCAAAAGAAATAATGTTTGGACTTTGGTAGATAGACCTTCTAATGTTTCAATAATTGGCACAAAATGGATTTCTAGAAACAAACTTGATGAAAATGGAATTATTACAAGAAATAAAGCTAGACTAGTTGATAAAGGATACAATCAGGAGGAAAGAATTATTTTGATGAAACCTTTGCTCCTGTTGCTAGACTCGAGACAATTAGGTTATTGTTGGCTTTTGTATGTTTTATGGATTTTAAATTATTTCAAATGGATGTCAAAAGTGCCTTTTTGAATGGTTTTATCGAAGAAGAAGTTTATATTGAGCAACCACCCGGTTTTGAAAATCCTGAATTTCCAAACCATGTTTTTAAACTTCATAAAGCTTTGTATGGTTTGAAACTAGCTCCAAGAGATTGGTATAATCGTTTGAGTTATTTCTTACTCAAAAATAATTTTACTAGAGGTAATGTAGATACTACTTTGTTTTTGAAAAAAGAAGATGATGATCTCTTAGTAATACAAGTCTATGTGGATGATATCATATTCGGTGCTACTAACGAATCTCTTTGTCAAGAGTTTGTAAAGTTAATGCAGGATGAGTTCGAGATGAGCTTGATGGAAGAACTTAACTTCTTCCTCGGACTCCAGATAAAGCAAACAAAAGAGGGGATCTTCATCAACCAAGCCAAGTACACAAAATAAATACTAAAGAAGTTTGGGATGGAGAACACCAAGCCATTAAGTACACCAATGAGCTCCTCTTGTAAGCTTGACAAAGATGAATTAGGTAAATCTATTGACCAAAAGCTTTATAGAGGAATAATTGGTTCATTATTATATCTAACTGTTAGTAGGCCAGATATTATGTTCAGTGTTTGTATATGTGCAAGATATCAGTCTGCTCCTAAAGAGTCTGATCTTTTGGCTATTAAACGTATACTTAGATATCTGTCTGGCATAATTGATATTGGTCTTTGGTACTCTAGAGATTCTTTATTTGAATTGATTGCTTATTATGATGCTGATTTTGCTGGATATAAACTTGATTGAAAAAGTACTAGTAATAATTGTCAGTTTCTTGGGGTTAATTTGATTTCCTAGAGTAGCAAGAAACAGAATTTAGTTACTCTATCTATGGCAAAAGCCGAATATATAGCAGCTGGAAGCTGTTGTGCTCAAATCCTATGGATCAAACTACAACTCGAAGATTTTGGCATAAAACTAATTAAGACACCCATAAGATATGACAATACTAGTGCAATTAATCTAACTAAGAATCATGTGCAACATTCAAGAAGTAAACACATTGAAATAAGATATCACTTGATAAGAGATCATGTGCAAAACTCTAATATGGTGCTTAAATTTGTGTGTACTGATAATTAACTAGCTGATGTGTTTACTAAACCCTTGAGTGAAGAGAGATTTTGTATGATTAAAAGAAAGTTAGGTATCATTGACCCATTCTCTTGAACTCTCTCAACTTGTACTCTATCCAATTCATATTCACCAAAAATCACTTTCATTGAGTTCCAAATCTTTTCCTAAAGTCCCTTGATTTTTTGCAAATTTTTTTGAATTTTCTTGGAGTTTTCTTGGCCAAGTGTCGACACTTGGATTTTGGCAAAGTGTCGACACCTGACCAAGCATCGACACTTGACGAAATCGAAGTGTCAACACTCATGCAGAAATTTCTGATTTTCAGGGCATCGACCAAACCTTTTTCTTTTTTATACCCCTTTTTCCCTCGTGCCCTAGTGGTCCCATACAGTACTCCATCCGCCAAAACAGTGCATTTCCACCCTTGTCCCTTCGTATTCAGGTAATCTTCTCCCTCTTTTCTCATTTAAACCATGAATCTCGTCTGTGTTCCTTTGATTTGGTATTTTCTTCTTATTTAATCTCCATTTTTCATTGATTTTGGGATCATGCTCTCCTTGTCTTGATATTTCCTCTTTGTGGACCAATTTTATTCGGCTCTTTCCTTGGATTGTTGCGGCTCGTGGTCACCCCCTCTCCATTTGCTCCCTCTTGGTTCAATCTCCTTGGCCGAACCCTCCATTTCTCCTTTCCTTCCCTTTCCATTTTCTCTTTTTTCCATTTCTCTTGTTCAGTTGTTTATGCCGCAGGATCTTCTCTTCTTTCCATTTTTGGCAATTTTCCCCCTCTTCCCTTTGATTTCCTTCGGCTGGATTGTTGCCTTTCTTAGTTTCATCTCCTTCCACTCTCTTTCATCTGTTGGAGATTATGGGACCAAGGAAGAAGTTGGCTTATAAAAGAAAATTCGGTCAGAGCTCAGCTGAAAGAAGAACCAAAGCTCGGGATGATAGCCGTCAATAGCAGCAGAGTGAGCGGACTGTTCCCCCGCCTTCTCCTTCAGCGAAGAGGGTTTTGGGGAAGATGATCGCTGCGGGACATCGTGTGGATCTCGAATTTTTTGGTCGCCAGAGCTTCAGATTGCATGAGATTCTCGAGTCTGCGGGTTTAGTCCCCTTCTATACTATGACAAAGAGGTATTACCCCCACCTGATTAGAGAGTTTTATGGGAGTTTGGATTGCAGTAGGTTAGCCTGGCATGCCACAGTCAGAGGAGTCTGGATTTTTGTAGATGAGTCAGTTCTGAGCAGGATATGGGATATCCCTCACCGAGGGATCGTGGCTTATTCTATTGATGACCATGTGGAGGCCTATCAGTGCATTCTAGAGAGAGATGACATTCGTGGTGTGGTAGTGGTCATCGCGAACCAGCTTTCAGTAGAGATAAGGCTCCTTCATCATATCATTGCCCGCATTTTGCTCCCGAAGACAGGCCGATTCGACTTCATTACTGAGCGGGAGCTTATGCTCATGGTTTGTTTGTCTCGGAGGACTGCAGTTGACCTTCTGGCTTTCATGTTACTTCAGATGAGGGATGCAGCTACTCAGCGGAGACACTGTTTTCCCTTCGGCATGGGATTGACTCGCATATTTCCATGCTTATGGTATACCCTTAGAGGAGGAGGCCTCCAAGGAGATTCCACATATAGATGTTTATGACGAGAGATCTTTACATCACATGGGCTATAGGAGATAGGCTGGTAGATGGGTGCGCGGGAGTCTGGTCAGGAGCCAGATGAGGAGGATGAGTTACGAGAGGCTAAGGCCGGGCCATCAGGGCCATCAGATACACTTCCAGGGCAGCACCAGCAATAGAGCCAGAGCCAGTGACTCCTTCACCAGCAACTACACCTTCTGCAACTCCTCTGCCAGCTATTGTTTCATCCTTTAAGGAGCACGCACGTCATCAGTTTACAGAGCTTCGGAGTGAGGTGGTCGGACTGGGATTCCAAACTACTTAGCTTCAGATCGAGATTTAGGGACTTCGTGCCCACACTTCTTAGCAGCTCACTGATGTTTGGAGGACGATGGAGGTCGAATTCACATGTATCGAGGAGATGTTGAGAGCTTTATTGCCTTCAGGATCTTCTAGACTGGCTGATCCTCCTCCACCTGCTGATGATGATGGTGATCACCTAGATACTCATGATGGCACACATAGTGGTGATGGTGACAGTGATGGTGATAGAGGCATAGCTAATGGTGATGGCAATGGTAGTTTAGATGGCAATGTTGACCGAGCTGGTCAGTATGAGTTAGTCAGCAGAGAGTCTCAGACTCCAACTGCTCCCGTGATCCCTTCTCCAACTAATCAGATTGATTATACTTCTACTTTTGTGATACCTGATGAGATTCTACCTCCCCCATCAATCAGATCTTCTCGGGTTGTACCCACTCATGGACCTTCCACTAGGACTAGGAGCCATAGGATACTTACGCCACCTAAAGCCCTAGTACCCAGGTCCAGGATTAGTGCCCCTATCTATTTTGAGCTTCCATCTGATGAGGAGTAGCCTCACAGATGTTTATCTTGTTGTTTGTTACTTTTATATCTTGTTGTATTACTTACCTTGACTGTTTTACTCATCTTATATCATGTTTTAGTATTGCTGTATCACTAACATCAATTTTTGTAGCTGAAAACTTGATTATATATATATGTGTGTATTTCTATTATATTTGCTTCTCAGCTTATGATCACTCTTGTAACAATTAAGTGTTGTATTGAACTATGTATTTTATGAAAAAGCTCATTTTCTTTATGTTACTCCCTACTCTATGCATTTGCTTTAATACCTGTTGGATTTCTTGAACATCTAATCTTGTATCATAGACTAATGCATCAATTTAGGGGGAGTTTACTCCCTTATTTTTTATATGTTGACAAAAAGGGGGAGTAGATATATTATTTACAAGCATTTTCTTCAATTTTTGAAAAGTCTCATACTTTAACTCTCTTAGGGGGAGAATTTTGATTTCAATATCTATTTAACATATCTTCTTCATTGAATTGATGTATATGAGTTTTAAAGTTCATATTTAAGGGATACATTGCCAAAATTGAATTTGAATGCTTATTTTACTCAAGGTTTTGTCATCATCAAAAAGGGAGAGATTGTTGGCTCTATCCCATGATTTTGATGATTAACAAAATGTTGAATACATATTTTGTACTAATATTTAAATTGTAGTTATGAGTTTTCAGGAATTAAGCACCTCAAATTCTCAAAATTAGAGTATCATAGCATGCTTTGGAAGCAAAGCATTCTTCATGATTTGAAAAGTCTTTTCCACTGAAAAAGGCCACAAAAGGGTTCAATTTTGGTTTACAAAAAATGCATTTAAGTTTCATTGAATATCTTTAAGTTTTTGGCATGTTTGGTACTTGTTTTTAAAAATTGCAGAACCAAGTGTCGACACCTGGAAGCCCAAGTGTCGACACTTCAGCATTTGACACGTAGAATTTTCTACTGGCATGCCAAGTGTTGACACCTGAAACTTAAGTGTCGACATCAAATATTCCAAGTGTCGACTCAAGGCCTGAGATTTTTGAAAATACAGAACATGCCATCTAGAACATTTTCTGTGTCAAGTGTCGACACCTGAACACCAAGTGTCGACACCTGAAAGTTCAAGTATCGATATCTAAAAACCAAGTGTCGACACCTGAAAGCCAAGTGTCGACACCTGATAGCCAAGTGTCGACACTCAGGTTCTGACAGCTCCAACGAATCTATTTTCTGATGGCCAGAACTCACTTATTTCAGCCCCTAATGGCTAATTTTTGATCCCTAACGGTCTTAAACAGTTTTTTGGAAGTTTTTGATGTATTTAAGCTTCACCAAACTCATTCATGAAGTAAGAGAAGAAAGAGAAGCAAGAAAATATCTAATAGACAAAGATATTCTTCAAGAACTCCACTTCCAAAAGCCAAAAATGAGAGATTCCTCTGAAAAAGCCTTTACTCCTTTCATTTCACCTTTCCAAAAGTGTTCTTGAGAAGATTTCAAAGTCAAGTCACATCAAGCAATCATCAAGAGCTTCAAAGATTCCTCATTCGACTCTAGAAGAGAGTTTGATTGTGTTTCAATTCTTGTATTCTGAATTTATTATTTGTTGACCTAGCTTTCAAGGTTCTTGAAAGTAGGTTGCTATAATTGTTGGTGACCTAAAGAGACAAAACCAACTAGGGTTAACTTGTGAGCCTGAAGACAAAATAAGTGTAAAGGTTGCTGGTGAGCCTAGGTGACAAATAACTTAGGTTTTGACTTGTGAGCCTTGTAAAACAAGTCAGTTGTAATCCTTGTGAGATTACAGTAAAATTTCCAAGGGTGGCTTGGGGAGTGGACGTAGGTGCTTGGTTTGCACCGAACTGCTATAAAACTTGTTGTTTATGTGTGTGATTGCTCTTCTTACTTCTTGCTTTTAATTTTCTCCTTTTAATTCATTATCTTCTGCTGCATACTATTGAGTTATTCACATTGCTCACAAACACTTCAAAGATCGGCACATAATTGCTTTAATTTTTTGAAAGATCCAATTCATCCCCATTCTTGGGCTCCATTTCTGGGCAACAGAAAGGCCCTCTACAATCTATGGAATACTGAGGAGTGCTCTAGTAGGCAACAGAGGGCATGGCAAAATCGTACTATCCAGCAGGATTCGATCAAGCATATTGGCAGCTCTATCGGCACACATGTAGTAGTTGATAGATTGATAAAAATTTATACTTATTTATATTTTTTATTAAATTGATGATATATATTTTAATTAATTTATTTTTATTATTATTTATTTTAACATAGTATCTGGATAATGTACCAGCATAGCTATAATTATAGAAGGCCACATACTTGTCCAATAGGACTAGTGAATATTTAGATGAGAAATCTTGATATATCGCGATAAGAACTTAAAACTTTAAATATTAATTTTTATATATACTGATATATATAATTAGACTAATTAATTTATAAACTATACAAATGGATTACACAGAGCATGTCATAATGCGACACATTGAGGACCCATTCTTTCAACCCTTCTTTGATCTCAAGGGATGGGTTAAGGCCACAAGAGAATTAAGTAGGAGCCAGGTCATAGGATTTGGCTACACCTTCAACCCTCTGGCTACTCAATATCCTCAACATCCTCATCTTAAGCCTTAACAATCCAAACATGGAGTGATGCATATATCGAGGACATTATAAGCCATGTTCTTTCTTAATGATTTTAAAGCTTCTGAGATGTCATCCATGATATGGTCATCAAGTTTCTCTAGGACACATGTCTACATGATCAGTTAGCCTCATTGTCATAACCATTGCAGTAGGTAAGTATATCAATAAATTTCTTTACTTGTTTTAACTTTTTATATTTAAAATTTATTAATAAAATTTTTAAGTTACAGGATGTTGCTAGAGAGTACATGGAGGAGGATGACAACGATAATGATGCAGAGGATCTGAGATGATTATCTTTAATTTTGATATTATGTATTTACTTTTTTTACTTGTAAGTAGTATAAATTTATAAAATTATAAAATTTACACTTTTTAATATAATATAATTAGATTTTTATTTAAAATTATAATTGTTAATTATTAATTTAATTTTAATATGGTTTAAAAAATGTAATTACTTGTTATTAGAATTAAAATAGATTTTTAAAAACTAATTCACTTTTTAAAAATTTTAAAAAGGTTATTAGCCACGGTAATGGCTATCGCTAAAGATTTATTACTAATGACTGTCATTGTAATGATGATATTTTTTTTGGGTCATTATAAATTTTTATTTAATTATTTTTTAAAAAAATATTTTTTATTAGTGATGGCAATTGCCATCACTAATAAGCTTTATTAGCGACAATGGGAAATGCCTTCTCTAATAATGGTTAGTTACAATATGGATTTATGTGATGGATTATTAGCAATGGCATGTCATCACTAATAGGCAAATGCGCTATTGAGACAGTATTTAGCCATCACTAATAATTATTTTTCTTGTAATACTTCCTTTATCTATAAGAATGTCAATATGCAACCTTCCTTCCCTATGCACAATCCTCTCTAATCCAATCCCTCTAGTAAGTCCACGACCTCATCTAGAAGAGAACAAAGTTGTAACACAAAATAAATCATAATTAATAATATCATATATCAATTTTTTAGAAATGTTAATTAATATTAAGGATATACCGATAACTAATTAATAAATAATTTGTACCAACTCTAGCTTTACTAAAGGGCATAGAAGGTAAACTATCTATCGGTGTAGATATACATGTAGGTGAAGATGGAGTTGCAAGAGTTGTTAACTGCTATTGCGCATGCCTTGGTGTCATAGTATGAGAATACCTATTATAATAGAAAAAACATACAATTATCAATAAGTCTATAATTATAGAAAATAATAAATGACAACAATATACTTAATATTCTTTCAAGTAAATGGTATAGTTTCCAGAGCTATTTCAAAACAAGCAAATAATGGAGATATCAAAGTACAAAGAATAATAAATTTAAGGAATCCTTTAAACAAATTATTCACATAAAATACATATGTATTAATATTGGAGTTATTATCAATTTCATTGGATTCTAATTCTTCATCACTGTAACAATAATCTATCAAAGGATCATCTTCTTCATCACTTTGTTTAGAATTTATGTCATTCAAAACCTTTTGTATTTCATGAATGACAAGTCCTTCATCAATAGGATCTGGATCAACATCATCTCAATGCAATTGTTGCACTCCAAGCTCCTCAACTTTAATATTCCACACATAAGCCCAAAATGTTCATCTTGCTAGTATGCATTCTGATCATCAAGTAGTGGCACTTCATCATTATCTATGTCCACATCTTCACTATAGATTACTTCTGGAATATTCCATAGATGCCTGTGGTTCACCCTTTGTATGACTTGCCAATTTTTACCTAATTTTGTGTTATTGACATAAAATATTTGCTTCACCTGAATTGCTAAGATAAAAGGGTCATTCCTATACCATTTATTACTGATATTAATCAATGTGAAATGCAAATCACTTTGATTTCTTTTTTTTTTTATCTATATCAAACCATTCATACTTAAATATAAAAACTTGATGATGAAATAGGTACTCTAACTCAATGATATTTGTCAAAATTTTAAAAAAAATCAAAGATTTTACCATCATTCTCTCCTTCCACAACTAAACCACTATTTTGTGTTTATGACGAGCCTCTCAATCTTTTGTGTGAAACATAACTCCATTAACATTGTAACCTAAATAGGTTCTCACACGAAAATTAGGACTACATGCTAATGCATATAATTCATTAGTGGCTTTAGATGACTTCATGTTTCACAGTCGCTTCATCTAAAAGAAAATTCAACATTTGTAAGAAGCATGAGAAAATCTTAGTATAGCATTCTTGAAAAAGTTTTCATATATAAATAACATACATGTTTTTCAAGCCATTGAGGAAATTGTTCTTTTTATCTCTGATCTATATTCTCATCACTTTCTTTCATCAATTTGTCCTTATGATTACTATAAAAAAATTATGAAAGTAAAACTATTATAATTATGACATAAATAAAAATTATATTATTGATGATAACTTATTCAAAATAGTGTTATAATTTCTCTCAATTATCCTAGACATGCCATGCAATAACATCATGATCACTGTGTATTAAAGACTAAGTCTCTAAGTATCCAAATGGATTAACTTTATGCGAGAAAATAGACAACCTTCCTTGATTTTCCTAAACTCCTTCATAATTCCTATCATCTCTGTTAAATTTTGTTTCAATCCCATAAAGATACATTGAAATAAATGTTAAACATTCATTCACAATGTAACCTTCAGCGATTGATCCCTCTAGATGAGTTGTATTATCCACATAATCTTGCAAGTTGCCTAAACTTCTATTTAAACTCATATAATCAATACTCTGTAATATCAAAATACATAAATACTAACATAATTATTAATTAAATTATTAAATTATACTAAACATTACTGCTCAATTGGGAACTTGACGAGCTGTATTATGTATCATCCATATTTTGCACCGGTCCACCGAGTTTTGCTTCTTTTAGTAAGTGAATTATCAAGTGGATCATAACATCAAAGAATACAGGTGGAAAATTTTTTTTCCAACTTAAATAGTATCATAATTGCATTTTCTTATAATCTATCCAATTCTTTGATGTTCAATGTCTTAGCACATAACTCATGAAAAAAAAATTATTAACTTAGATAGTGAAGTGACCACATCTTTATGCAAATATCCTTGTTTTTTAATGGGAACCAATCATTGCAACAATACATGGCAATCATGATTTTTTAATATTGAAATCTTACTATCTTTTACACTTACACATCTTAATATATTTGAGACATAACCATAAAGAAACTTAACAAATTTCAAGAATTCCAATAAACCTTGCTTTTCCCTTCTACTTAATACATAACATGCAAGGGGCTTAGGGGGCTTTACAAATCCATTTTCGATGGCTATAAGTGTAGCTCTTTCCTTATATTCATATTTGCCAAATCCATTCATGCTTTAACAGTATCCTTTGTTTTTCCCTCAATATCAAGGATTGCTCCCAAACATTATTACAAATATTTTTTCTATATGCATGACATCAAGATTTTGATTTAATCTTAATTTATGCCAATATGGTAACTCAAAGGATATACTCTTTTTAGTCCAATTTAATTCTTCAGGAGTATATTTTCTATTCCTCTTATTTGGATGCTTTTCATTTTTTAAATCTTGAAGTCAATCCAATTGTTGCAACACATCTTTCCCAACAACTATTGCGGTTTTGATCGAGCCTCTAGCTAACCATCAAACAGTTTACTCCAACTATGGTCTAAAAGAAGATATTGATGATGGGCCTTGTAATAGATTTTACTCCTCAATCTCTAAGATGATGTTTGCTTATTACAATATGGATATGCCATATATCCTTTTGTACTCCAACCTAACAAACTATCGTATGCAGGAAAATCATTTATGGTCAACAAAATAGCTGCCTTTAAAGAAAAAATTTGTTTAGTTGAGACATCATATGTGTTAATACCATTTTTTCATAACCTTTTCAATTCATCTATCAAAGGCTATAAATAAATATCAATGCCCTTTCCCAGAACTCATGGTCCAGGAATTAGCAATAATAACATAAGAAATAGTTCTTTCATGATTTTCCAAGGTAGTAAATATATGACATAAGTATCACCGGCCACGTACTATAAGAATTATTCATATTACCAAATGGATTAAAATTATCAGATGCAAGACCAAGTCTGACATTATAAGGATCATTTGGAAACATAAGATATTGTCTATCAAAATATGTCCAAGCTTCAGCATCAGTTGGATGCCTTAAAACCCCTTCGATATTCACACATTTTTTGGTATACCTCTCATATCCAAAGCTGTATGCCTAAATATAAATAATCTCTACAACCTTGACTTCAATGAGAAGTAGTATAGGATTTTATGAGGGATCTTCTTATCCTTGCCATCATTTATTTTCTATCTAGATGTTTTGCACGTTGAACAATTATCTTTATCTATATGTTCCTTCCAAAATTATATACTATCATATTTACAAGCATGAATGCACTCGTACCCTAATCCCAAGTCTTTTAAGATCTTTTTAGCCTCATAATGTGACTTTGGGAGCATTATACCTTTAGGAAAAGCATTGTTCAATAACTCAAGTAACATATCAAATGATTTGTTACTCCGATGATTATTTATCTTTATATAAAGGAACTTCACAATAATGGATAATCTATCAAATTCTTTGCAACCTAGATACAAGTCACATTATGCTTCCCTCAACAATCTATTAAATTTTTCTCTCTCTCTTTCAAGAGCTTGATGGCTACTAGTTGTGTCTATATCCCTAATATTTGTGAAAGTTTCTCCTTGAATGTCATTCAACATGTCCAATATTTCAATTTCTTTATCTTCTTCATTAGAAATCATTCTATCATTACCTCATGCATCATTATTGGTACTATTAACGATAGGATAAGTACCATGAAAAGATAGATTTTTTCCATGAAATATCAACCGTGTATAAGTATCTTGAATTCCATTTATATACAAATCATCTTCTACTTCATCCAAATGCTTGTAATATGCATTCATGCACTTAAGACAAGGACATTAGATCATATTATCTTGATCCATATGATCCTTTGCAAACTTAATAAACTTCTTAACTCCTTCAACATACTCTTTACACCATCTATGTCAATTTTACCAACTCCTATCCATTGTTAATACCTATCAAATAAAGTCAATTTATAAATTATAATAGAATATATTATGCTATTAGTAATATGCAAAAAATAGATTATGCTATAGTAGCATTTTTTTCCAATAATCAAAGCAAAGACAAACATCTGATTATCTAAACACATGCTAAAGCATTGTAAAGAAAATTATATTAAGACATGGCCTTGAATAGATGCTATGCTTTACTAAGCATAATTACACCCTGCTGCTTAGCATAAACAAATATAATATTGACAGCTATAAGGGTAAGAGATAAATAATGTAAAAAAATGTAGCAAAGAAAAGGACAACCATGTATAAATGATCTACCAATAGCTAGCAGCACTAAACCATTAACAACTTACAACTGTGTCACTCTTATGTAATGAAACATATATATAAAGATGTGTATAAGTTTTTTTTCCTTTTTTAATCAATAGAGATGCAAACACACCCAATTTACTATGCATAAATATATCCAGTTGATGTCATATATAGCTGAAAACACATCAAACATTCCTGCAAGTATTTTGATATATCCAAAATCATATTCACTAAAACAGTTCAATGGATGCAAGTATTGACGTAGATGTTGATTGGATATCTAATAACATCTTGATTGTTTCTAATCTAACAATGTATTTGGATATGGATTTGTTATGGGGGAAATTCCCAATCTGTTATGGCTGAAATCTGGCCGGTCATTAGAGTCCACTAAAGGAGCTGGTGCACTCGAGCTATAACTACAAAAAACTCCACTAAGAATGTCCTTGATGAAGGCACTTCGATGCTCAAGTCAATCTCAGGCAACAACGAAAAGAAGTAGAATGAAGAATTAATATGCATAGAGAAAGTATAGAGATGGTGCACCTTAGGATCTCCCATGGAGCCCCATTTTATACCAAGAGGATGACGGCATTTTTGAAATGCTAAAACACTTATTGGGTTTTTAATATGAAGTGAGAGGCTTGCAGGCTGTGTCAGAATGCTTATCTCCTTATTAAACATTATCTTTTCCGCTTGAGATTTTATCTCTTTCGTGTTGCCAACTGTATCCTTTAACAGTGACAGGGGCTTGAGATGGATCACGTACCTCTTAATGGAGGGGA
Source organism: Areca catechu (assembly GCA_021397845.1). Taxonomy (NCBI): domain Eukaryota; kingdom Viridiplantae; phylum Streptophyta; class Magnoliopsida; order Arecales; family Arecaceae; genus Areca; species Areca catechu. The sequence goes on from CM038038.1 coordinate 25,082,271, forward strand.
CTTAGTGGAGATCATGAAAGATAGCCTTCGGGTCATGTCACCATATGCATGGAAATGAGTGTTAGATGAACTTCTCTTGAGTTTCCCAGTAGTATTTTACTAAGGGATTTCCCTTTTTCCGAAGGAAAATCAGGCTATGTATGAACCAAGCTAAGGATGAAGAGGGCTGATGATCAGGCATGTTGAAGACCCATGATGAAGAGGGCTAAGGATCAGCCATGCTAAAGACCCATGATGAAGAGGGCTAAGGATCAGCCATGCTGCAAGTCTTCCTTGCTAGGTGTCTTCCCTACTAGGTATCTTCCCTGCTAGGGGTCTTCCCTGCTAGGTGTCTTCCCTTCTAGGGGTCTTCCTTGCTAGGTATCTTCCTACTAGGGATCTTCCTTGCTAGGTGTCTTCCCTGCCGGGGGTCTTTCCTACTGTGGGTCTAGAATGAACCTTAGATAAGGTTGATTGAAGAGTCATCATGCATGATGGGTATGTTATTGGTGTTGTTCTGCCAAGTATTCAAAGAACGCTGACCCTTCTTTCATCCTTGTAGATGTTTGATTGATGTTCTATTTGAGCAAGTGCTTCACACATAAACAATCTAAGCATGTTGAGTCTGACACCGAGGATCGATGATGCTGAGGAGGGCCTAAATTTGGCCCAGGTTCCTTTGGGAGATGGCTAATGACCACTCATGCCTTCATCCTTTTTGGAAGTTCTCGAGATATTGAGGGTGGGGGGATTTTGCCCCATAACAAGATTCAATTTTCTATCTGTACAAGTCGTATGAGCTTAACTTTATACATTGGAAACATGTCGTTCCATTTTGAATAGTTCAAGGAACATAATTGAGGCCTTCATATAATTGTCCCCAAAAATAAAGTCAATAAGCTGCCAACTTTTTTAATTAGTTGCCCTAGCTAATTGCACTCCATTATAATCCTCTCATCCTCATGCATCTACCACACATCTCATTCTAGTGTGAGTCCGTGTCAACATCTCACTCTCTCAGATACATCTATAAAAATATATATATATAAGTAAAAAAATAATAAGAAGTTTAATAAAATTTTATCAAATCAAATTAAAAATAAATTATCCTGAATCTGTAGCTCATCATCTACCTGATCGATGGGAGGTTCATGAAGATTGATGGGAGGACCAGCCTGAGACTGCTGCACTGAAGAAGAGGTACCGGCCCGGCCTTTTTCTATGAATACTAGAACTATACACCAACATATCATCGCATGCAAGGCATGATGTCACTTAGCATTTACATAAATAAAAGTCAAAATCAATTAACATAAATAATAATTTAAAATAATAATTATTATAAATTATATACAACATAAATATTTATTATCAATAATAATCAAGTAGTAGTACCTCCTTTAAATTTCATCCTAACCAAAGGTACTGTAGCATTTACATCATTAGCTAGCACAAAATTATATGGTATAGATTACATATAACTATCATCATTCTCATCTTCTAGCTGCTTTTCTATATCATATAAGCCTTTAGGTTTTGTTTTAACGATGGTAATCCAATCTTTATCTTTTGTATATTGTATAAAAAATACGTGATGATCTTGAAATAAAAAAAATGAATGGATCATCCTTCAATAAGATACCAATATAAATGAACCTTAAAAAATTTGTAAGTGTAAATCCATTTGCATGTTGTTTCAAACCCCTTGGTGAGTTTATATCTATCCAATCATATCAAAATAATACTACTTTTAATATTTCATAATAATTCAACTCATAAATATTTTTAAGTATACCATAATAGGTCTTTTAGTCTACTTTCACCATAACACCACTATTCTATATTTTCTAAATTTCTCACAATCTTTAGTATGTAATTTAAAACTATTGATTATGAAATCATTATATCTATTCATAATTTTATTAGCTCCTAAAGCCAGGGCTATTAATTTATCTGAATAATTTTTCTCTATCATCATTGATATCTAAAAAAATAATATAAAGTGTTGATAAGTTATTCGATGTTAAATATATATCCAAAACCAATATATCCCTTAGATATATGTCAAACCTGATTAAAAGGTCATATAGAAAATAACTCGACCAACCATTGCTGCTCAATTCTTACATTAGGATGAATGCTATGATTAGCTTATCACTGAGACATTAAAAATTTACTACATAAAATGTAAATATTTTATTTTAAACATTAAATTGATATGATATTTAAACTTGTCATACGTTAAATATACTAACATGCGGAGTCAGATATTATGTCATTATGAAATAAACATATAACGATATGCTTATGCTAAGGATTTTTGATCAAGCACAATACTTTCAATTTTTTTATGATTCTTCCAATAATTGAAAATTAGTACAATTATGTACTCTCCACAAAATCACTATACTATGAGGTCTACTAAATGCAATCTCTATATCTTGAAGATATCTTGAATAAAATATCAAATACTCTTCAACAATATATCCTTCAAGATAGGCTCTATTTTGTACATAATCTTTTAGTCATACAAGAACTTTCAAAAATCAATAATTTATTGAAATATCAGTATGACATTACTTCTAATAAAATTATTTAAATATTTAAGATTTGTAATATTATCTTTTAATAGAATATATCTATCTATAATGTACCAGTCCACCAAGCTTAATTTCTGAAGCTAGGTAAATTAGTAGATGTACAACAATGATAAAAAATCTAGTAGAAAAAATCTTTTCCATTTGATACTATATAATCACAATATCAGACTCTAACTGATCAAGCTCCTGAGGATCAATAACTTTTGAGCATAATACTTAAAAAATGATGATCATCGAAGTACAACTACAAGGATTTATTTTGACATAACAATTTTAAAGCTAGTAAAAAAATATCTTGCATCAATATGTGGCCATTATAACCTTTAAGATTAGAAAGTTTTTGATCATTTAGATGTACACATCGTGAAATATTTGATGCATATCTATTAGATACTTTTGATAAAAAAATGCCCTAAGAGCCGATCGTTGTATGGGCCTTTTTGTAAACTTCCAACTCATATATGACATCATTATTTATAATAAAGGCATTTGATTCATCATATACTGCTGTGTCATGTTTTTGACTATGATGAACCCCATAGAGTAGGGTAATGAAATTAGGGTTATGATAAAATAATAGTGAGACCTAATTCCTATAAATCCTAATCTAGAATGTTTCTAGTCATTGGACCATCAATTCGGGGATCAATGATCCGGTAAGACTAGCTTATCCTATGTATGCTCAGTTGATGAGAATGGTTAGTCTCACAGCCACTTGTGTAGAGACACTAATACAAGGATAAGGGTGCTCATTAGGTTATGAATATACTGAACTGATCTGCACCAGGACTATCTTATGGAAGTCTTACTCCTTGTCAAAAGATAGGTCCCCGAGTAAAAGTTATGCATGTGATCTTCAGACCTGAGGTCACCATGGTTCCTTGTACACACTAAGCCATACTTTGGTTTGTTGACTCCACTAATTGATTTTGATGATAAGCAAAACAGTTAAGTATAAGTTGAGGACTAATGATTTGCTTTGAGTATGTTTTTATTGAAAAGGTGCTCACAAAATTTGAAGAAGCCAAATTATCTTGAAGAAGCCAAGTTTGAAGGAAAAGTTTGCTCAAAGAGGACTTGGACACTTAAGAGATGGTTGAATGGATGGCCAAGCTAAGTGGAAACTTGTTCCAGCTCAAATTCAGCAGTTTCTATGTATTTTTCAGTAAAGTATCGATTCAAAGTGTCAACCCATGACATGAAGTGTCGACACATAAGGATGAAGTGTTGACTCAAGCTAGTACACAGCAAAGTTTCAAATGGCATAGATGAAGTGTTGACACATGGACCTGAAGTGTCGACTCAAAGTATCGACACATGGATCAACACATCGCCTGAGACTTTCAAGCCACAGAACTTGCAAAAGTTGAAGGAACAGCTGAAGTATCGACATATGGGAGCATGGTGTCGACTCAACTGAGAAGGTATCGACACATCTGAGATTTCCAGAGAATCTGAATGGAACTTTTTGAACTAAGTGTCAACTCAAAATGATCATGTGTCGACCTTATGTGTCGACTCAACTAAAAAAGTGTCGACACATGGAGTTCTGACAATAATAATGGCTAGTTTTTTCAAACATAGAACTCATCCAAAATGCCCCCAATGGCTAGAATTTAGTTTTGAGGCCTTGGGAGGGTATTTATATGCTCCAAATCAAATCAAGAAGCAATACATTGAATACCATTAAAGAGTTTTGAAAGAAAAGAAGAGAGAAGAGCCTTAACTCCTATTCATCAAGATTCAACCACTTACAAGCAAAAGGAAGCCTCCAAGCATTCAAAAGCCATCAAGTGCATTGAAGATTATTTAATCTTGGACATTCAAAAGGCTTCAACAAGTACAAAGCAACTCTACATCGAGCTACATCGACATATTCACTTTGTTATTGAAAGCTTACATTGGTTCTTTATTTTCAAACCTTATTTCTTGTAAAGGTTCTTGGTTAGCCTATTGTAAAACTAAGTGAGGTTATTAGTAAGCCTTGGAAAATCAATTAGGTTGGTGGTTAGCCCGCAAAACCACTAAGGTTCTTGGTTAGCCCAGAAAACCAAGGGAGGTTGTTGGTTAGCCTTATGAAAACCAATTAGGTTCTTGGTTAGCCCGTAAAATCAAGTGAGGTTGTGACTTATGATCCTTGTAAAAACAAGTCGGGTTTTGATTAGTGAGCCCAGAAAACTAATCGGCTATAATCGTGTGATTATAGTGAATTCTCAAGGGGATCTTGGAGAGTGGATGTAGGTGCATTGGTTGGCACCAAACCACTATAGCTTTTGATGTTTGTGATTGCTTGATCTCTCTCTCCCTGCTCTTTATTTATTGCTCTTAATTTTTGCTGCACTTTTAGTTTAGAGCATTGCATTTGAATCATAGTACCTTGCTACATATATATACTTGTTGAATTAGATTGCTTTGCTTAGTATCTAGTTTTATAAAGTTAGCTTAAAATTTTTTAGAGACCCAATTCACCCCCCCTCTTAGGTTGCTCACTAGGCAACAAGTGGTATCAGAGCCCTGTTCTCAGTGTATAGGCTTTACCGCCTTGAGTGAAGATCTATGGCAGCCCCAATAGGTACTAGTGTAGTTGAGGGACAAGCCTCAAATAGACCTTCATTTTTTAATGGAACAAATTATACTTATTGAAAAACTAGGATGAGAGTTTATATGCATTCTATTGATTACAATTTATGGAAAGTAGTGGATAAGGGTCCTCATATTCCTTCGGTAGTGGTTAATGGTATTTCCACCCCAAAACTTGAAGAGGATTAGGATGAAAATGACATTAAACAATCTGAGATTAATACAAAGGCAATGAATCTCCTTTATTGTGCATTAGATCCTAGCGAATTTAATAGGATATCTACATGCATGTCTGCCAAAGAAATATGGGACACACTTGAAGTTACCCATGAGGGTACCGATCAAGTGAAGAACACTAAGGTTAATATGTTAGTGCACACATATGAGATATTCTGGATGGAACCAAATGAATCTATTACTGATATGTACACAAGATTTACTAATATAGTTAATGGTATGAGAAGTCTTGGTAAAGTATTGTCTAATGCTGATCTTGTAAATAAAATTTTTAGGTCACTTCCAACTTCATGGGATCCGAAGGTGACCGTAATTCAAGATGTAAAGGATGTGGACAAGCTACCTCTTGAGCAACTAGTGAGATCGCTCATGACATATGAGCTCAATCTCAAACAAAAATCTATGGACATGGACAAGAAGAAGAAGGGGATTGCTTTCAAGTCAAATATACAAGAAGAATCCTCAATTGATGAGTCCGAAGATGAAGAGGAAGAAGAAGGTGAAGAAGCCCTCCTTGCATGAAAATTTAGAAGATTCATAAAAAGGAAAAAATTTCCTTATAAAAAGAAACATCAATCCAAAGAAAAAGGAAAAAGAAAAAGAAGGAAAAAGTAAAAGAAAAAGAAAAGGAGAAGGAAGTATCTATATGCTTCGAGTGCAAGAAGCCGGGACACTACAAGTTTGACTGTCCTCTCCTCAAGAAATCAAGAAAGAAATTAAGGAAGAAAGCAATGATGGTCACTTGGAGTGACAGTGAAGACTCCAGTTCAGAAGAAGAGTAGACTGAAGTTGCAAATTCCGCTTCATGGCACATCAGGATAATGATGAGGTATATTCCGACACTGAAATTGACTTCACTTTTGATGAACTTAGGAATGCTTTTGAAGAGCTAATGCATGATTATAAATTAGTTTTATCTGAAAATAAGAAATTAAAAAAGCATGCAAACATTTTTTCTTTTGAAAATAACTCTTTACTTAATGAAGTTAGTACTTTGAAATCCAAATTAGATGTTTTGGAAAAGAAAAATAATGCTTTATCTATGAAAAACAAAGTTTTAAAAAGGCCTAAACATGTTATTTCTAACGATGATCTTTTAAAGAGAAACAAGGATTTAGAACTTGAAAATACTAAGTACAAAAATGAACTTGAAAAGATAAAACCTTCTGTTGACAAATTTACTTATAGTTCAGAAAAGTTAAACTTACCCTTAAACAATCAAAGAGCAATTTTTAATAAGGCAAGTTTAGGATATAAACCACAAAAGCAACAAAAGTATTTTAAAAACTTTTTTGTACCTGCATCATCTAGCATTACTTGTTTTACTTGCAAAAAGCTAGGTCATGAATCATATCAATATAATTTTAGAAAAATCAATTCTTTTGATAAAATGTGGGTTCCAAAAGGAACCATTTTGAATGCTAACCCAAAAGGATCCAAGTTAGCTTGGATACCTAAAAACAAAGCTTGATCTTATTGCAGGTGTGTCTAGCAACCAAGGAGAATAAAAGAGTTTGGTATCTTGATAGTGGTTGCTCAAGACACATGACTGGAGATGTGAAGCAATTCACTTCTCTTGAAGCTTTGAATGGAGGGAGTGTGACCTTCGATAATAATGATAAAGAAAAAATCATTGGTATTGGTAAGGTTCACATAATTCCTTCTAATAGTATTAGTAATGTACTTTTAGTAGATAGTTTAAAATATAATCTTTTAAGCATTAGTCAGTTTTATGATAAAGATTTTCAAGTAGTTTTTAAATCATCATATTGCATGATTACTAGTCCGGATATAAATAGAGTATAATTCATTGAAAAAAAGCATGGAAATATCTATTTGGTAGACCTAGATGATCTATCATTGCCTAATGGTGAATGCCTTGTTGCAATGAATTCTACTAAAGAAGAGACTAGTTGGCTATGGCATAGAAGGTTAGGGCATGCTAGTATGTACTTTATTTCAAAACTTTGCAAAAACAATCTAGTTAGAGATTTATCTAAAATTTGTTTTGAAAAAGATAGAATTTGCAAAGCATGTCAATTTGGAAAATAAGTCAAAACCTCTTTTAAACCAAAAGGATTTGTAACTACTAGTAGGCCACTTGAACTACTGTATATGGATCTCTTTGGACCAACTAGATCATCAAGTCTAGGAGGCAAGAGATATGGATTAGTCATTGTGGATGATCTCTTTGGATTTTCTTTTTAGCACAAAAAGATGAATCATTTTCTGTATTTATAAAGTTTTATAGAAAAATTTCAAACGAAAAAGGTATTTCAGTCGTCTGTATTCGTAGTAATCATGGAACTGAATTTGAAAATCAAGATTTCGAAAACTTTCGCAATGAAAAAGGAATAGAACACAATTTTTTCTGCACCTAGGATACCTCAGCAGAATGGGGTAGTAGAAAGAAAAAACCGTACTTTGGAAGAAATGGCATGCACTATGCTTTATGAAAACGATTTGCCAAGGTATTTTTAGGCTGAAGCTGTTAATACAGCATGTTATGTTTTAAATCGAGTTTTAATCCACCCTATTTTAAAGAAAACTCCTTATGAACTTTGGAATCAAAGGAAACTGACTTTGAAATATTTTCAAGTTTTTGGTTGCAAATATTTTGTTTTGAACAATGAAAAAGATCTCTTGGAAAGTTCGATGCCAAGTCTGATGAAGGTATCTTCTTAGGATACTCTACATCAAGCAGGGCATACAGAGTATTTAATAAACAAACTTTGGTTGTAGAAGAGTCAGTGCATGTTGTATTTGAAGAATGTACTAACAAATTCTCGAGAAAAGAGGATACATCTGATGAATGTGCAGGTGCTGACAAGCTTCGGAAGTTAATACTGAATGATCAAGCTCAACCAAATGAAGAAGATCAAGACAAGGATAAGAAAGAAGATGATACTTCAAAGCATCAAGATCTACCTAAGGAGTGGAGGTATGCTCATGGACATCCTAAGAAATTAATCTTAGGTGATCCATCTAAAGGGGTAAGAACTCGAGCTTCTATTAGAAATGAATGTGATTATATAGTATTTGTATCTCAAGTAAAACCTAAATATTTTGAAGAAGCTAAAAAAGACTCTAATTGGATCAATGCTATGCAATAAGAACTAATTCAATTTGATAGAAATAATGTTTGGACACTTATAGAAAGACCATCTAATGTTTCAATTATTGGCATTAAATGGGTATTTAAGAATAAATTAGATGAAAATGGTATTGTTATTAGAATAAAGCTAAGCTAGTTGCTAAAGGCTATAATCAGGAGGAAGGGATTGACTATGATGAAACTTTTGCCCCTATTGCTAAAATTGAAACAATTAGGCTATTATTAGCATTTACTTGTTTTATGAATTTCAAATTATTTCAAATGGATGTTAAGAGTGCTTTCTTAAATGATTTTATAACTGAAAAAGTTTTTGTTGAACAACCACCTAGATTTGAAAATCATGCACATCCTGATCATGTTTTTAAATTATACAAGGCACTTTATGGATTAAAGCAAGCACCTAGAGTATGGTATGAAAGACTCAGCAAATTTCTGATTGAAAATAAATTTTCTAAAGGAAATGTTAATAAGACTCTATTTTTGAAAAGGAGAGATAATGATTTATTAGTAGTACAAATATATGTTGATGATATTATTTTTGGTGCTACTAATGAAATTCTTTGTCAAGAGTTTGCTAAGCTAATGCAGGGTGAGTTCGAGATGAGCATGATGGGAGCACTCAATTTCTTTCTCGGACTTCAGATCAAGCAAACTATAGATGGTATCTTCATTAACCAAGCTAAGTACACAAGAGAAATTATTAAAAAGTTTGGAATGGAGACTACTAAACGAATAGGTATGCCTATGAGCCCCTCTTGTAGACTTGATAAAGATGAATATGGTAAATTAGTAGATCAAAAGTTATATAGAGGTATGATAGGCTCTTTATTGTATCTGACTGCTAGTAGACCAGATATAATGTTTAGTATTTGCATGTGTGCTAGATATCAGTCTGAACCTAAATAATTACATCTTATGGCTGTTAAGTGCATTTTTAGATATCTATATGGTACTATTAGTATTGGTTTATGGTATTCTAGAAATTCATCTACTGAATTGATTGGATATTCTGATACGGATTTTGTTGGTTGTAAATTAGATAGAAAGAGTACTAGTGGAACTTGCCAATTTCTTGGAGTGAACTTAATCTCATGGTTTAGCAAGAAACAAGCTTCAGTTGCACGATCTACAGCTGAGGCATAGTATATTGTAGCAAGAAGTTGTTGTACTCAAATCTTGTGGATTAAGCAACAACTTGAAGACTTTGGAATTAAGTTGGCTAGAACTCCTATTAAATATGATAATCCCAGTGCTATTTGCTTGACTAAAAATCTTATTCAACACTCTAGGAGTAAACACATTGAAATTAGATATCATTTCATTAGGGATCATATAGAAAATAATGATGTTTTGCTTGAGTTTATCAGTACTGAATTTCAATTAGCTGATATTTTAACTAAACCTCTTCTGGAAGATCATTTCTATACGATTAGAAGAGAGCTCGGGATCATCAATCCGTTTGATTAAATAATTCCTATATTTGGTTCAAACTAGATCAATTCGACATTAATCATGATAAATCATATACAATCATTGTTGATTTGACTCCAAATTTATGTTATCTCAATTGATTTTGATTTGCTCGTGAAATCCCAAATTTTTTGGTTTTAAGTCATTGAGTCGATACATTTATGTGTCGACACCAAAATATGTCGACACATGCATGAGCCGACACATGAACAACAGCGAACTGAGATTTAAGGGGTTTTCGAACCCTTTTTTCCTCCAAATCTCTTATCCTCCGAGCCGACACTAGGTTGCAAGGTAGCTTTATTGTTCATCCTTCCATTTTGTTATTTTTGCCCATTGTTTTCTTGGATTTGGATATTTGGTAGCCATTTTTTGTTGGATTCCTTCCTAGGTTTTTGATTTCTAAACCCTAGAAACCCAAATTTTCACCAAAAACCTTGCCCAATCTTTGAATCTAAATAATGGGTCCTCACAAGCAAGTTGTTCATTGACCTCGTCAGTTAAACCAAGAGGAAGAGCGAAGGATGAAGGCCCGACACGAGTCTAGAGCTGCAGATCCGCCCGCACGTTCACTTTTTGTTTTGTCTAGCCGGATGAGCTCGAAGACAGTGGTTGGAGGATGCCGAGTGGATTTCTCTTTTGTTGATTAGCAGCATTTCCAAATGGAGAGTGGATTTGATAGGCTGGTTTGACCACTTTTTGTTCTCTCAGTGAGAGGTATTACCCCGGGCTGATGAGAGAGTTCTATGAATCACTTGCCCACGGAGCAGATGGATGGATAGCATAGGTCAGAGGATGGGATATCCCCATTTCTTCAGAGATTCTAAGCAGAGTATGGGATATACCTATGACCGGATCAGTTGTTGACAGTCTGATGGATCGAGTCAGTGGTCTTCAGTACATTTTTGAGTCCGACATTTTACCAGAGGGAGCCACTGTACCAGCATCCATGTTATTTGCAGAGATGAGACTTCTACACCACATGGTCGCCCGGATTCTTCTGTCGAAGACCGGACGTTTTGACTATATCACCGAGCGGGAGTTGCTCGTGATGGTCTCACTGGTTCAGCGCACGCCAGTATGCATTCCAGTTCTGATGGTATATCAGATTACAGTGGCGTCGACTAGCCAGAGGCTCTACTTACCGTATGGCATGGGACTGACATTGTTATTTCGGGAGTATGGAGTCAGCTTTCAAGATGAGCCATACCGTTCACTCATTCATACTGATGTATATGATATTAGGTCATTGCATCGGATAGGCTATCATTTGGTCCGAGGCCAGTGGACATGCAAGATATCAGGTCAGGTCAAGGATCATGCTGATGATGATGACATAGCAAAGGAGGAGCGAATTCTTTCAAGTGAGGCTGGACTCAGCGAGACTCAGCCTGAGATGGCAGTGCAGCCAGTGGTTACTCCTCAGTCTTGTCCTTCTACATTTGCACAGCCTCAGCCAGCACAAACGGAGACACCAGAGATTTTAGATAGTCTAGAGGACAGAGTCAAATGCATAAAGATTGAAGTATTCATCATGAGGCAGCGTCTTGATGTATTCATAGCTGAGACTAGAGAGAGCCATATTGGACTTAGTGATGGCATCTCGGCTATTCTTTCTGCACTGTCCAGATCTTCAGTGAGTGCTCCGACTGCTGATACTGCTCCTGCACCTGCTCATGTACCTGCTCGTGCACCAGCTGACGATATTGTTGACATTGATACTGGTGTCGATACTACTGTTGGAGTTGATGAGACTGTTGGTGATGCAGTTATTGGAGATGATGATGGAGACGAGGAGACTGACTCAGACCGATTTGATATTGCTGATCTTACTTCAGAGCTAGTTGAGGAGGTGATGGGTGACTTGCCTACGGCCCTGTTGACCCATCTTGTTCACCTGTCCAAATTCCTATTCCATCTTCTCCTTCTAGATCAGATGATCGCACACCTATTCCTATTCCTATCCTTACTCCAGTTATCGATATACATGTTATTGATTTACCTGACATGGATTCCCCTAATATTGATACATCATTTATACATACACCTATCATTGAGACCCCCACTATGGATACATCTTTTGTAGATACACCAATACTTTTATAGCTGATACACCTGTTATTACATCAGTTGAGGCCCCTACTTTTGACTCACAGATTACTGATACTCCTACCCTTCATACTGCATCACTCATTCGAGAGCTTGGGTTTTATACACCCGCCTTTCAGCATCTTGACTCTAGATCTTCTTTTGATCGCACACCTCTTCCTGCGGTTGCTGAGTTGATTGACCCGATCACTTCCATTCCTACGGAGGACATAGTTCCTACCTCTACTGTTCCAGCCAGAGGTCGGACATATACTCGTCACGAGGACATGGTCGTCGTACCCCTCCATAGTCGACCAAGACCAGACTTAGAGATCTTCGATCGAGATGGCCGCGAGCTCGATCTTCTACTAATACCGGACTGATTAAGATCGGTTCATCTTCTGATGAGTCTATGGATGAGGATTAGGACTTTTATGTACTTTTAGATAGTTTGTTTGTGTGCTTATATATACTTTTATTTTTGTTATGTATCAGTTTGCTGTACAAACTCTAAGTTTATATGAAAACCTTGTTGTTCCTCATCTCTATGTTTGTGATGCAAATGAATGTTATATCTTGAATTGCTTTTATACCTCAATGTCTTCACTTTTAATTGAATAAATTTCTTAAAGACAAAAAGGGATGCAATTTAGAAAATGAATTTATTATCTCAATGCTATTTCTTGACTATTCGATTTATTTGTTTCCCTACCTTTTTAATGATAACAAAAGGGGGAGTGATTTAATGAGATTTAAGTATAAATGAATATTTCACAAAATAAAAGTGGAGTAGTTTTGATATAAAGGATAGACAAATTTTTTTGAAAAACCTGAATTGAAAATCATTTACAAATTCCTTAAGAAAGGGGGAGCTTTACTTTTTGTTCATTTGAAAATCCTTTCAAAGCAAATTTAACCCTTAAAATCCCTCTTTCAATATTTGAAAAGATTTTTACAAATTTTGATATGAATCATTGATTCAGGGGGAGCTTTGTTGTTTGCTGAAATTTCTTGTAGAGTATCATGATACATGCTTTCTATAATAAATACCAAAGTTCTGATACTCTCTATCTTTGTAACAAGCTCTAACTCTATTACTTGTGTTCTGAATTGGCATATCTTTAATGCACGTAATGTTGATATACTGAATGCTTTCAATGTTATGCACCTTGATCAATTCTCTTAAAGCTTTATCTTTTAAAATAATTTATACTTAAGGGTTTTGTCATCATCAAAAAGGGAAAGATTGTTGACTCCACTAATTGATTTTGATGATAAGCAAAATAGTTAAGTATAAGTTGAGGACTAATGATTTGCTTTGAGTGTGTTTTTATTAAAAATGTGCTCACAAAATTAAAGAAGCCAAATTGTCTTGAAGAAGCCAAGTTTGAAGGAAAAGTTTGCTCAAAGAGGACTTGGACACTTAAGAGATGGTTGAATGGATGGCCAAGCTAAGTGAAAACTTGTTCTAGCTCAAATTCAATAATTTCTGTGTATTTTTCAATAAAGTGTCGACTCAAAGTGTCGACATATGACATGAAGTGTCAACACATGAGGATGAAGTATCGACTTAGGCTGGTATGCAGCAAAGTTTCAAATGGCACAGATGAAGTGTTGACACATGGACCTGAAGTGTTGACTCAAGGTGTCGACACATGGATCAAAACATCGCCTGAGACTTTCAAGCCACAGAACTTGCAAAAGTTGAAGGAACAGCTAAAGTGTCGACACATGAGAGCAAGGTGTCGACTCAACTAAGAAGGTGTCGACACATCTAAAATTTCCAAAGAATCTGAATGGAGCTTTTTGAACTAAGTGTCGACTCAAGAAGATCATGTATCGACCTTATGTGTTGACTCAACTGAGAAAGTGTCGACACATGGAGTTCTGGCAACAGTAATGGCTAGTTTTTTCAAATGCAGAACTCACCCAAAATGCCCCCAATGGCTAGAATTCGGTTTTGAGGCCTCAGAAGGGTATTTATATACTCCAAATCAAATCAAGAAGCAATACATTGAATACCATTAAAAGTTTTGAAAAAAAAGAAGAGAGAAGAGCCTTAACTCCTATTCATCAAGTTTCAACCACTTACAAGCAAAAGGAAGCCTCTAAGCATTCAAAAGCCATCAAGAGCATTGAAGATCATTCAATCTTAGGCATTCAAAAGGCTTCAATAAGTGCAAAGCAACTCTACATCGAGCTACATCGACATATTCGTTTTGTTATTGAAAGCTTACATCGGTTCTTATTTTTCAAACCTTATTTCTTGTAAAGGTTCTTGGTTAGCCTATTGTAAAACCAAGTGAGGTTATTGGTAAGCCTTGGAAAACTAATTAGGTTGATGGTTAGCCCGCAAAACCACTAAGGTTCTTGGTTAGCCCGAAAAATCAAGGGAGGTTGTTGGTTAGCCTTTTGAAAACCAATTAGGTTCTTGGTTAGCCCGTAAAACTAAGTAAGGTTATGACTTGTGATCCTTATAAAAACAAGTCAGGTTTTGATTAGTGAGCCCGGAAAACTAATCGGCTATAATCGTATGATTATAGTAAATTTCCAAGGGGATCTTGGGGAGTGGATGTAGGTGCATTGGTTGGCACCGAACCACTCTAGCTTTTGGTGTTTGTAATTGCTTGATCTTTCTCTCCTTGCTCTTTATTTATTGCTCTTAATTTTTGCTGCACTTTTATTTTAGAGCATTGCATTTGAATCATAGTACCTTGCTACATATATATACTTGTTGAATTGGATTGCTTTGCTTAGTATCTAGTTTTATAAAGTTAGCTTAAAATTTTTTAGAGACCCAATTCATTCATCCCCCATCTTGGGTTGCTCACTGGGCAACATGGTTCATACTCATTCATGGCATTGCGACATGTACGGGGTGTTCTGAGTATGGTGGAAGGTGTACGAAGGATGTGAGTGGACCAACAATGAATCGATCAATCCTAGTAAGAGGATATGTTATCCCGTGTAATCTTTTCGATGAGTGACTCAAGGAATCTTTGCAAAGTGAGATGAGATTAGAAGTGGCTTCTAATCAGTCATCAGCTGAGTCCTCATGATCGAGCTGAGATTCGATATGATTAAGTGTTAGGGTTTGACATGTATCCATACCCATCACTTAATCGAGATAATGGGAGATCAAAAGATTAAATTGCATGGTAACTTACTACTGAAGGGTATTTTGATAATTTCTACCAAATTTTTCATCTTCCAGGTAAGCATGACATGTTGCTAGACATCAATCTTATCTTGTAAATTTTCATGAACCAATTGGATTGGTTTCATGAGTCAATTCGATGTGTGATTCGAATTGGACAATTAGATGAGCCGATTTGACCTAAGTAGGTCAATCGGGTTTGATCGGATCGAATGGCTCAAACCTAAACCTACTGCTGGCTAGATGTGGAACCCAATGGGTCACACACAATAGAGAGTTGGCCAAGGAAGTCACTCATGGTTTAATTAGGGTCATGGGATCCTAATTGGTTTGCCAGATTGCATACTAGCATATGTAGGCTAACCCAATTGGATTGGATCTGATTGCTTGCTAATTAGGCTAACCTAATTAAGGAAAACCTAAATTAGGTTGACTCCTAAGTGGGGATAGCCAAATTAGAGCTTGATCTGATTTTATTTTGGTATTTTGGATGTCTTATTGAAGAGTCCATTTGAGTTGGGACTCTTGATGCCAAAATGACACCTTGGCATTCAAAAAGGCCTAGAAGAGTCTATAGTCCTCTAATATGAAAAATATTTATATGAATGGAAGGAGGATTTAATGCTCGTTCTTTTGACACCCATATTGCATATGCTTTAACTAGTCAAAGGTTGCATGGGGTGTGGATAAAGTTGACCACGAAATAAAGGGACTCTTGGCATCTCTTGGTGCGCACAGGGAATGAATTGGTGTGCAGAATGACTTAGAGTCCTTTTGCAGATGAAACTCTAGGAGTTTCATCTAAGAGATGCCTCTTCAACTTCTCCACGCCCATTTTGAAGTGCATTGATCGATCAAATAGATGGAAGGAATGGCGTGAAACAACGGAAACAAAAACCGTGCGTAGAAGAGACGCGTCTCTTCTGCGCGCGCCCATGGTTTCAGAGCAGAGTCCTTCTGCTTCTAAAATACTTCAAGCATTGCATTGTTTCATATCAGAGAAGATGCCTTTCCTCTCTTAAAATCGGTAATGACATGTGGCATTCAGGGAATTAAAGCTGGAAAGGAAAAAGGTTTCAAATAAACTTCTTGAAACATCAAGAGGCTTATCAGATATGAAAAGACATATCTGATAAGGACTCTAGAAATGTTTTTATGCCCCATCTGATTTTTATAAATGGGGTGTACGGTGGAATGATAAAATTGGTTTTTTTTTTATGAGTCGGTCATCAGATTTTGGAGTTCTAGTTCCATCATATTTTTATCTGAGAGCCTCTTTCCTGCCACCCTCTTTTTAGTTTTAAGACAAGACTTGTCTAGTCTTTTAGGACAAGGCTTTATTCTTGGATATAAGTATAAGGAGTCCTAGAGGAGGGTCATACCTAAACCAAGAGAGGTTTAGGAGAGCATCTAGAGTGCCCTACAGTAGGTCTGAGAGTCCTACAGTGGTCAAAGGTCCAAAGGCTACCCTAAGAGTCCTGTTGAAGTAAGCAACCCCGGTAAGGATTCTTCCTTGGTACCATTCTCGTGTGGATCACCGTTGGAGGGCTTGCACTTGTGAGCCTCGTGGAAAGGATTGGATTTCAGCGATCCAGGTATGTATTCTGACTTCATTTATGTTTCATTGATTGGTATTGCATGAGGGGTTCCTGGAAATTAGAATTTTCTTGCCAATTAGGGTATCATGCTTAGAATTTTTATTTTGAAATTCACTTCCGCATGTTGCATGATTCCTGAGACCCTGGGAGAATTCCCATCAACTTTAATATTTTTCAAAACTATTAGAAAATTATCTTTTCTCAAGCAAATATTGTTAAAATGCAGGAAGTAAATAAATTATGTCATTAGCAAGCATTTTCGAATAAAGCTCCTGTTCGATACCCATTTCTTTTAAACCAAGTTGTGCTTTCATGTTAGCTTTAATCTTTTCATCAAGGTTTAATAATGTTCCAAGCAAATTATCATAAACATTACTCTTTATGTGCATGACATCAATATTATGCTAAATAAGATTATATTCCTAATAATAGGTAAGTCAAAGAATATACTTCTTTTTTTCATAACTAATTGCTAGGCTGATGTATAGATGCTATCTATGTGCCTTCTGATTTTCATCTTCAAAAAAATTATCAGGATCTTCAAACATCTCTACACACATAGTACTTGTATTCGCTTCCTTTGATAACCTTTCTTGATCATCCTTTTCTTATTTTTTAGAGAACTTTGAGAATTTACCATATATGTAATTGATGCAATCCATTTATCTATAAATATCAGCTCCAGAAAGTGAAATAGGGGTACATCCTAATTCTATAATACCATCAAATATTTTTTTTTGAAACCGAAATAGATGATTTGATTTCAACCATCAATGATATCCCATGTAACAAGATTTTCTTCCATATTTTAACCAAATTGAATGTGTTGAGTTTGTACAACAAAGATATACAACACAGGCCTTGAAGGCTAGTAGATCCAAGATCATACAAGGGTTGATTACTTGATGATGGCAACATAGATTCTCCATGAAAAACCTTCTCAATATAACATCTTAAAAAATCATTCTATATTGAATGTTCTTCAATAATTTATGAATCTAGAGAAAATTATTTACACATTTCTGGCATAGGCATAAAATTTTTCTATTTAAACTACTTTTATCCATATCAAATTTAATAAAATCATGAACTTCATCTAAATATTCTTTGCTTTTTCTCAATTTATTTATTCAACTTTTGTTCATTATAGGATAAAATAACCAAACTTGCAACTTATGTAAAAAAAAAAAAATTATACGGTCAACATTAATACAATAAGTAAAAATGTAAAAAATTATAACATTCATAAATAGATAAGTAATTATCCAATATATAATTATAAGAAATGACATTTTATGTAGCAAAAAGCTTACAATAACTAAGGCACCACTATACTATTATTGAATATGTAGTTAAGCACAAACATGCATGCTACATATTTTTTTTTTTGACTAGGCAGTCGTTCCCCTATCTTGTCCTAAAATCCAAATCTATTGTGCCTTATTCTTATTTATATGTCCTAGGCTCCTTTCTTGGAGAAAAGTAGATGCTCATGGTAGCTATATGACATGGTGGTTCAACAATATTTGGGCCTCGAAATAGCCTAGAGGAATTACATCAAATGATAAATGGAGAAAACAATGACTTTTATTTAGTTGATGATCATGTGAATTGTCATCTCAACAAACTAGAAGATGAGATTACAAAATTCATAGAGCTTGTGACTCAAAAATGCCTCTCCTACACGTACTAACCTTGTTACAAAGTTCTCCCTATTGTTTGGTGGGGACCAATCAATGTAGTGAAGAAGAGGATCAATCCTTAGGTACTCAAAATCCACTCTCTTCAGCCTTGTAAAGTCGAAGTATGAATCAAGATAACCATGTATGATGGAATTGCTAGTGCAAAAGTTAGATAACTAGTTGGAGATTTATCTTATTATTTAGAGATAAACAAGCTAGAAGGCTGCTCATGCTCATCTAAAGCTATCTAGCCCTGCTCTTACCTAGTGAAACTTTTGCATGAGAATCAATGATATACACGACATGAAAAAAATTAAATTTAAATAAGAAGTAGTTCTGCCCATTTATCCATGAAGAGGTATAATCACTAATTCAAAGAAATTCAAAAAAGCAAATGGCATATAAAAAAAATTCAGACAAGCAAACTTTCGAATTAGGCTTGCTTAACTTAGAGTTTAAACTAAACAAACACATATTTGTTGAAAGCACCCACTTAAAAACCTAGAATGGCCTTAAATGCTTGAGTGAGGCCCGCTTTTCATTGGCCATCAACAAGAGCACTCGCCTGGAAAACTAGGCATCTAATTAGACAATTAGGCATTGCCTACTGTTTGCCCATTAGTTCATTTAAAGTAAAAAAAGAATCAAAAGACAGACAGAGGAAAAAAGAATTAAAAAATTAAAAAAGACAGAGCACCTAGATCTGGGGCTAATAATTTTAAGCATAATTATTCATAATCTTTTACTCAAAGATGGATCCAACAGTATGCCAAGATCAACAAGGTGTGGGAAGGAGACAAAACCTAAGCTGTTGTAAATGATATTTACGTTAATAAATTTCTAAGCTCTGAAGAGTCCTAAACAAAGGACATTGTAATCTCTGGAATACTCAAGTCTAGCCCAGCTTCTGTCAAACAGAGCATATTTTAACCCTAGTCAATACAATACTCCTAAAGACAATAAATGTCCACTTTTTCCTTTAAAAGTGAAGTTTTAATGACTAAAACTCATGCCTCTTGATTTCAGCAGTCTAAACAAACTATAATTATCTACTATATTAACTTCCCTCTGCTGGAAATTTCTTGACTCATGCTTTATGTGCTTTAGATTCTAAAGCTATCAAGTGTCTTATACGAGTTAAATTTTAATGCGTTTTCATTATTCCTGATTCGTGAAACATGTTGTAGAAAGGATAGTAGAAAAGAGAGAGGGAGGGGCGATGGTGTTTTTTATTTTTACAAAAATTAAAACTTATGTTGCACCGTCTGTGAAACTGTAAGACTTGGATCTCTTGAGAACCATTCAAACAGTGAACTTGATCAATGCTAACCAATATATATATATATATATATATATATATATATATATATATATATATATATATATATATCTATATATATATATATTTTATAAAAAAGAAACAAATACTCAAAAGCAGGTTTCATAACATCTTCACTCGGCCTCTGTTGCTGCACGTAATTTCACATAAATAAAGAGGCAAGAAAACCATGCAAGAAGGAGACAAAACCTAAACCCTAGATTCGAACACAAATGAATTAAATACATTTATGAGAAAAAAATATAGAATAGGTAAATGAGAATTACCTTTGATCGAGTGGCTGAGGATGCAGATGCCGGAGCCAAAATGAAATGGCCGTTGTCGCTCTCAATCAGGCTGAGCTGCTGCAAATCCTACTCATGGAGCCCTATCGAAAAACTTTTGAGAATATTGTAGAACATGCATCACACAAAAAATTTTTAAAAATCTAAATTAAAGGTGTAATAGGGCAATCGGGGATTTTATCTAAATCTTGAAGATGAAGGAACCTGATCAGAAACTTCTAAGGTTGAGGCATGCAGACGAGATGTCAAAGAGGTCAATCGAAAAAGAAAAATATCTCATGGATCTGTCAAGGATTGATGGCTCCAATGATGGATTGGGAGAATGGGAGGAGAAGAACAGAAAGAAAAGAATAGGAGAAGAACAAAAATTAGGTATCGGAAAACAAGCGAAGTCCGATGATACTTTAAAACACCGTAATTTGTCGATACTTTAAAGCATTGCCTAAGCATCATCTTCTACGTCTAAACATTATCGACAATTTTAAGCATCATTGTTTGATGATGCTTTTAAAAGCATCGATGGGTGCGTTCTATCTTCGATGTTTTGTTTGTTGGTGCTTAAAAGCTCTGTTATTTGTTTATACTTTTAAAAAGCATCGATAGGCTTGTGCTACCTCTCAACGTTTTACCCTGGCATCGGAAAAAAAAAAAAAAAAAAGCTAGCAATTCCTCCTTTTTTTCCTGTGGTGCATATAGCCATTCCATATTCCTCTGCCAAAGTTAAAGCTATAGCCATTCCATATTCCTCTGCAAGATGTCCGTAAGAAACTTGTTTAAGAGATCGAGTAAAAAATTAATATTATTTGATCCTTTTATCTTTTAGTTTGTAGTAATAATGTTCATCATATTTTAAGCTTTTATTTTGAATACTTCCTTATCTACATAATTCATATTAATTTATAATAATAATTATTTATATAATAATTAATATCATTTGAGGCTTTTATCTTTTAGTTTGTAGTAATAATGTTCATCATATTTTAAGCTTTTATTTTGAATACTTCCTTATCTACATAATTCATATTAATTTATAATAATAATTATTTATATAATAATTAATATCATTTGAGGCTTTTATCTTTTAGTTTGTAGTAATAATGTTCATCATATTTTAATATTTTATTTTGAATACTTTCTTATCTACATAATTCATATTAATTTATAATAATAATTATTTATATGTAATATAATCAAAATAATGTATTTAGTATTTTGATTTTAATTCAAGCCAAGCTTGATTGAGTTGAGACCATGTTTAGCTTGGCTTGTCTCTTAACCAAGAGAGCCAAATTGGAGCCTAGTGTAAGTTGAATTTGAGCTAGCTCATGATCAGCTTTTTCATTTGCAAACCCTAACAAGAATGCCTTTCCTAATGGCTGCTTTTTTTCTTTTATTTTTTTTTGAAAGCCAAAATTGGTTTTCAACGATATATATGTTTGTGGTAGGAGGCCCAAAAGACTGATTGTTACTTTACTAGACATGCGACTAGTGCAAAGCAACTAAGACAAGTATTGGAGTGTAATATTTTAGCCCGTTAACTAGTCTAGCCACCAAAATTAAGTTCAAAGAGGATTCTACATGAATTTTAAAATATGAGATTATTGACTTTGACCTTGATTTTGATGAATAATAAAACATTGAATATATATAAGATACTAATATTTTGTTAGAGTTGTGAAATAAATATTTTAGATATCCTTTAAACTTATAAATGGTGAAGTCAAATGATCAACCCTTAGACAAGAAAATTTTATAATTTTGGGATGTCTCCACAAGTGAAAAAGCCAAGAAAACCATATCTTATCGGATAATTGAAGGTTGGAATGGAAGAATAAAAGTCAATATTTCAAAATTCAATGTTAGGCACATATTTTTGAAATGGCATGGGTCAAGTATCGACTCAATGATTTAAGTATCAACCATCAGAAAAAATCCAAAAAAGAAAAAGCAATGGCATACAAAGTTTCAGCCAGCATGTCTGAGTGTCGATACATACTATTCAAGTATCAACTCATAGTATCGACTTACAAGTCAGCGCATGCACCAAGTATCGAAGCCACAGGAAATAACAGAAAGCTAAATTTTTGGCACAAACTCAAGTGTCGACACCCGGACTCTAAGTATCGATTCAAAGTGTTGACTTAAGGATAGACTCATGAATCAAGTGTCGATGTCACAAAACGATTCTAGAGAACAGTGTTTTTTAAAACAATCCAAGTGTTTACATTTACTGTTCAAGTGTCGACTTATAGGTAGGGATGATTTTTACCAATCCGATGGGTATCCGACCAGACCCGACCCTAATGGGAGGGTAAAACCCGACCCGCCTAATTTATAAATAGATATGGATTATATAAAAAAAACTTGACTCGGGTTCGGGTCGGGTACGGGTAGTAGTACGTCCCGACCCGAATCCGACCCGTTTATATATAAAAAATTATGTTTATAAAATATTTAAGTAAATTGGATATGGGATGGATATACCTGACCCGACCCGACTCGACCCAATCCATTTAACTTTTAGATAAACTAAGTTTTATGAGACCGGATATACCCAACCTGACCCGATCCACACATGATTTTTTTATACCCGACCCGAGATGGATATGGGATGGATAATTTTTTAGCAGGACGGGTATGGGTTTTGGGTGACTTGACCCAAACTCGACCCATTGCCATCCCTACTTATAGATCCACTCATAGATTGAAGGTCAACACTTACAGGTGTAATAGCATAGTAATAGCTATATTTTTAGAACGGTAGAAAGTTGGACATTGTGGCAAATGGCTAGTTCTTGCTCTCCAAAGGTCATAAACAGTTTTTGAAGGTTTTGAATGTATTTATTCCTCATCAAATTCATTGAAAAAGCAAGCAAAATCTAGAAAAAATCAAGTACTTTCAAGAGAATCTTCCAAGACTTCCAAAAAGAAAAGCCTTATTCTTAAAAAGTATGCCTTCAATTCTCAACAACCAGTAATCATTGCAATTATAGAGGCTATTAAAGAAAATAAATCAAAGAATCCTTCAAAAGCTTCATTGACATTCTTTTTGCTCTTTTAAAGAGTTTTTTGGATTTCATCATTTGTACCTCATTTTTTTATTGTAACTAGTTTTAAGAAAATTAAAACTAAGGAATAAACCCTTCCAAGCCTTTGAATTGGATTGTAAGCCTAGGGTTGGCTTATTATAAGGTTGTGTTGATGAGTCTAAGAAAGAAAACTAATAAGGATTTGATTTGTGAGCTCGAAAAATAAATCAGTTGTAATCTTGAGAAATTATAGTAAAAATTTTTAAGGGATTCTTAGGGAGTAGACAAAGTACTTGGAGTGCACCAAACCATTATAAAAGCTTGTATTTATGTTCTTTGCTCTTCTCCTCATCTTTTTATTTCAAACATTGCATATAGATATAATCTGCATATATAATTGTAATACAATCACTTCACTACTTTTCAAGTTTAGCACATACTTACTAAAAGTTTTGAAAAAATCAATGCATCTCCCCTCTTAGATTACTTTACTAGGTAACAAGTGGTATTAGAGCTTAGTATTCAGTGAATTAGATCCAATAATCTTGAGTCAAAGATTTAATGGTAGTCTAATTTGGTGCTTATATTGCCAAGAGGCAAGCTTCAAACCGTCCACCTTTGTTCAATAAAACAAACTACATATATTGAAAATATACATACGCATTTACATACAAGCTATGGACTATAATGTTTAGAAGATCATTATGAAAGGCCTCACAAACCAAATATCATGATAAATGGAATTGCCATTTTCAAACTTGAGGATAATTAGAATAAGAATGATATAAAATAAGATGAATTAAATGTTAAGACTATGAACTTACTTTGTTATGCTTTAGACCCAAGTGAGTTTAATAGAATTTCCATTTATTCTTCGGTAAAAGAAATTTGGAGTATACTTGGAGTTACCCATGAGGGCACTCATCAAGTAAAAAATATTAAGATAAATATGCTTGTTCATGCCTATAAAATGTTTAGGATGAAACCTAGTGAAACTATAACTAAAATATATTCTAGATTTACTAATATTATAAATAGTTTGAGAAATTTAGGCAAGCCTATTTCTAATATTAAATTTGCGAATAATTTTTTAGGTCTCCTCTTACTTCATGGGATACAAAGCTCACCATCATACAAGAGGCCAAAGATATTGATACACTTCCATTGAGCAACTCTTAAGTTCATTCATGACCTATAAGTTACCCTTGAAGCAAAAGATCATAAAAAATGAGAAAAAAAAAGACTATCACCCTCAAATCTACAACCACTAAGAAGAAATCTAATGAAGACTTGGATAAGAGATATGAAGATGATAAAATGGCCATTGTATCAAGGAAATTCAGAAGATTCATGAGAAAGAAGAAGCATAGCTACAAGAAAAAGCCTAAAAAAGGTGAGCCAAGTAATGATAAAGAAAATGAGATAGAAACGGAGCAACTCATTTGCTTTCAATGCAAGAAGCCAGCTCACTACAAGATAGACTACCCCCTTCTCAGAAGCCAAAAAGAAATACAAGAAGAAGGCAATGATGTCTACATAAAGTGAGAGTAAAGACTCTAGCTTCGATGAAGAGATACAAGATATTACAAATCTATGCTTCATGGCCATTTAGGAAGAGATAAGGTCTAAAATCAAAATATTTTTATATTTGAAGAATTATAATAAGCCTTTGCTAAACTTATAGATGATTTTAAAAAGCTAAAAATAAAAAAAAAAGAAATGATTAAACAAATTCTTGAGTTATCTAGTATAAATGAAAAACTATTAAAAGATAATGATTTAACTTAAGAAAATCAAGAATTAAAGGATCGAAAGCTTAACTTTACTAGTGAAAAAGAAGAATTATAAAAGCTTAATCTAAGAGAACAATGATTTGAAAAAAAAAATAAGCATTAATGAATGAAAAGCTTTCAAAAAAAATAAAGCCTTAAGCAAAGAAAATAAAAGCATAAAAGAGAAACTTATGTGATCATAGAAACTAAAAGTGTAAAGAAAGTTTGGATTCCAAAAGGAACCACTTCTACTAACTTAAAAGGATCCAAGATAGTTTGGATACTAAAAGCTTCTATTTGGCTTGCTTTATAGGTGTGTCTTGCAACCAAGGAGAAGAAAAGATTATGATACTTTGATAGTAGTTGCTCAAGATATATGACTAAGGATATGAAGTAATTCACATCTCTTAAAGTATTGAATGGAAATAATGTGACTTTTGGTGACAATGAAAAGGACAAAATCATTGAAATCGGTAAAATCCATATCATCCCTCTACTTATATAGAAAATATTTTTGCTTATAGATAAATTAAAATATAATTTACTTAGTATTAATCAATTTTGTGATAAATATTTTAAAGTAACTTTTGAATCTTTATTATGGACTCAATGATAATGGAATCATGTTCATTGGACATAAATATGGAAACATATATATGGTAGATCTTGATTATCTTTCTATGCAAGATGGTCAATGTTTAGTTACAATGGATGCCAAAGTCAATGAGACTAGTTGGTTATGGCACTGTAGATTAGACATGCTAGTATGTACTTGCTTTCAAAATTAAACAAAAAGAATCTTATAAAGATTTACCAAAATTTACTTTTAAAAAGAACAAAATTTATGATGCATACCAATTTGGAAAACAAACTAAAAGTTCTTTTAAATCAAAAGGTATAGTCTTTATTTCTAAACCTTTGGAATTACTTCATATGGATCTATTTGGATCTACAAGGATCACTAGTTTAGGTGGAAAGAAATATGGTCTAGTCATTGTAGATGATTTTTATATTTTACATGGATGATATTTTTGATACATAAGGATGAAGTATTTTTAACTTTTACAAAACTTTATAGAAATGTTTCAAATGAGAAATGATCTTTTATTGTTTACATTTATAGTGATTATGGAACCGAATTTGTAAATCAAGATTTTGAAAATGTTTACAATAAAATGAACATTGATCATAGTTTTTTTGCACCTAAGATATCTCAACAAAATAGAATTATAGAAAAAAATAGGACTTTGAAAGAAATGCATATACCATGCTTTGTAAAAATGACCTCTAAAGATATTTTTGGATGAAAAGCATTAACATGGCATGTTATATTTTGAACCTATTTTTAATTCATCCAATTTTAAAGAAAAGACTTTATAAGCTCTGAGAAGGTAGAAAACCTTCTATAAAATATTTTCATATTTTTAGATGTTGTTATTTTCTTTTAAACAATGGCAAAGATAACCTAAGTAAATTTAATGCCAAATCAGATAAGGATTTGTTCTTGGATACTCCATATATGGCAAGGCATGTAGGGTCTTCAACAAGATTTGTTGAAGAATCTATGTATGTTATCTTTGATGAGTCTAATGATAAATTTCTAGAAAAGAAAATGCTCTTGATGATGTAATAGGTATTCAAAGGGAGAAATTAACTTTAAATGATGCACCCTCTAAGAAGCTTGAAGAAGACTAAAACAAGAAAAAAAATAAGGGGAAAGACCTCCAATAAGACCTAATAATCTACCAAAAGAGTAGAGATACTCATAGACATCCTAAAAAACTAATTATAGTGAACAATCAAAAGAGATAAGAATTTGATCCTTTCTTAGAAATATATGTGGTTACTTACTTTTTTGTATCTCAAGTAAACGAAAAAGATTGAAGAAGTTGAAAAAAATCCTAATGGATTAATACAATGCAAGAAAAATTAAACTAATTCAAAAGAAATCAAGTTTGGACTTTAGTAGAAAGACCATCTAATACATCAATAACCGGAACTAAATGGATATATAGAAATAGTTAGATGAAAATAGAATAGTAACTAGAAACAAAACTACACTATAACTAAATGATATAATCAAGAGAAGGCATGGATTTTGATAAAACTTTTACTCTTGTTACTAGATTGATGCAATTAGATTATTACTTGTATTTATATATTTTATGAATTTTAAGCTATTTTAATGGATGTTAAAAATGCATTTCTGAATGGATACATAGAAGAAGAGGTTTATGTTGACAACCACTGAGTTTTGAAAATCATATCTATCCAAATCTTTTTCTTAAACTTCATAAAGCTCTACTATTTATGATTTAAACAAGTACCATGTGTATGGTATGATAAGTTAAATAAATTTTTACTTGAAAATGGTTTTACAAGAGAAAATGTCAATACTACCTTATTTTTAAAAAGAAAAATGATGACTTATTAATAATACAAATTTATGTTGATAATATTATATTTGATGCCACTAATAAGTTTTTTATCAAGAGTTTGCCAAGTTAATGCAGGAAGAATTTGAGATGAGTATAATGGAGAATTAGGTTTTTTTCTTAGATTTCAAATCAAGTAAACTAAAGAGAGAATTTTCATCAACCAAGCAAAGTATACTAAAGAGATTCTAAAGAATTTGAGATGGAGATAACTAAATCACTTGGTATATCCATGAGTTCCACTTGTAAGCTTGATAAAGATAAAAATGATAAGTATCGATCAAAAATTATATAGAGATATTATTGGTTTTTTACTATATCTCACTACTAGTAAGCCAGATATTATATTTAGTATTTGCATGTGTGCTGGATATCATCAAACTCTAAGAAATTATGTTTATTGGTTGTTAACACATACATAGATATTTATCTAGCACCATTTATATTGGCTTATGGTACTCTAGACAATCTTCAATTAAGCTTATTGCATATTCTGATACTGATTTTGCTAGTATAAATTAGATAAAAAAAGTACTAGTAGAACATATCAATTTCTTGGAGTTATTAAAACATGGTTTAGCAAAAAATAAAATCAGTTGTAGTATCTATGGCTGAGGCCGAATATATAACACCTAGAAGTTTTTGTGCTCAAATCTTGTAAATTAAACAACTCAAATATTTTAGTATTAAATTAAGCAAAATACCCATAAGATGTGATAATACAAGTGCAATCAATTTAATTAAATATTGTACAATATTCAAGAAGTAAACTAATGCAGGACGATACAAGTTTTAGGTTTATAAATGCAATAACTAGGCAAATTTAAGTAATGATGCAAGTAAAATACAAGATAATTGGATATTGCTATCTATTTACAATAGTTTTAAGACTATTCAAGAAAAGAATCTCATGCTAGTTAAGAAACTACCTATATTAGAATTATTCTACTTTACTTATATCAGATCCAGTCTAAGAAGAAATACTCAACTTACTATATGGCTAATAGCAAATATAGAATTAAATCCTAGACTAGATCTCACCAAGACACTAAGGATCTTAAGATCAGGTTGAGCAATGTTTCTCGAAGTAGATCTCAAGCTTCTTATTCTGAAGGAATTGTTGGAGTCGTGAGCATGAATGTATCACTGAAATTCTTTCATGATTCATTAAGGGAATTTGTTAACAAGAAGAAAGAAATAGATCTAATAAAAATTAAGAGATGGTATGGAATTAGAAGAAGAAGATGGAAGAAGGAGTGGCGGTGCAAGCAAGAAGAGAGGGATAGTTGATGCAGGAATAGGACTTCATAGCCTCAGGTTTCATACCCAATCTCACAATCTTAATATCAAGATAGAAATAATCATAATAAGTTTATTTTATTATGACTCCAAGACCTTTATATAGGCAAAGTTACAAAATAAAGATACAACATTGACTCTTCATAGATATATGATACTTTCATTTAATTAAATTAAATTGATCATTGATCTTATCCATTAGATAAACCTTAGCCTTGATGTTATCCTTTTAGTACCAGATGATAAGTGACTTAATAGACTCTGCATATATTTATCAGCCAATCATGACTGTTTGACTAAATTTATATAACAAAAAAATGCGACATTGAATATATGATGGCATATCTAAGTAGGAAGTCCTATCGATGAGTCTCTAAATATTAAACAACTAAACCCGAATCTGAATAAATAAAATAACTAACCCAATAACAACCTAATTGAGTGTACAATAATTGGCTAAAAAAATAGTAAAGCAACTAAGGTAATGACTAATATGACTTCATAGCCATAATGATGCTACTAGTGTTGTCGATACTCTAGATCATCATTGTGCTTGTGCTTGAGTTTGAACTGGTTTGTAAGTAAATTAATATCCTCGTCAATTCTTCTAAGATGGGGAGAACTCGACCGCATTAAGTGTGTGCCAACCCTAATTAGTATTGCTCAAGAAGGTTCGAGAAAATCGTATACAACTTCTCATGAGTAATCTAAAGAATCATCTGACTCAAGGAAACCTTTCCAATGAACTAGGAAGCATTGATATCGTTGACTCTATGTGTTACTACCTATTCATCAAGATTCTCTCGATCTATTCATGTCTCTTATAAATTTGTGCTTTTGAAAGTGGATGCTCAGGTAAGGGTTCACTTTCAAAGGATGGAACATGCTCAAACAGATCATTAGGTATTGCTATTAGTTTCTTATAGGCTACCAGATCTGATACATTAAATATAGAACTAATTCTGTAATCTAATAATAGATTTACAGCATATGTATTTGATCCTATTCATTTCAAATCTTAAATAGTCCAACTCTATGGGTATACAATTTTTCTAATGGTTCTAGATGAGAACCGTTCGGGTCTAACCCTTATTATTACATAATCACCTTCATTAAATAATTAACATACCTATGTAAATCTACTAATCATTTTTAAATTTGATTATTAACACCATTTTTTTGGTAGTTTTTATTTGAAAATCTCTAATATGTTGTGTAAAATCCTGAGATGAATGAGATACTATAGTATGCACAGGTAAAGAATTAAGTCTACTAGTTTCCTAGTTTTATAACCATGAACAATCTTAAAAGGACTCAAACTAGTTAATCTATTGACCAATTATTGTAAGCAAACTTAGCATGTGGTAAAATCAAATCCCAATTTAACACGTGCTCACCAACCTAACAACTTAGTTGGTTTCCTAAGCTTTTATTCATTTCTTCAATTTGGACATTTGTTTGAGGGTGAAAGTAGAAGGGAATTTTAATTTTATTCCTAACATATGCTACAAGGTCTTCCAAAATAGCTCATGAATTTGACATCTCTATCAGATATTATG
This sequence comes from Areca catechu, assembly GCA_021397845.1. Taxonomy (NCBI): domain Eukaryota; kingdom Viridiplantae; phylum Streptophyta; class Magnoliopsida; order Arecales; family Arecaceae; genus Areca; species Areca catechu. Next base: position 25,112,494 of record CM038038.1, read on the forward strand.
AATTTAGGTACCTATGTAACCTAACAATCTCATCAAGAAAATATGGCTATCTTAGACGCATCTAATGTTTTTAAACAAGATAGAAAGTGAGCCATTTTAGAGAATCAATCAACCATGACATAAATAGAGTCATGTTTCCTCAAAGTTTATACCAAACAAAAAGTCCATATTCACATCTTCCCATGGACAAGTAGGAACTAGTAGTGGAGTGTATATCTAGTGTTTTTCTTAGTTTACTTTCCTATAGCACAAGGATTCAAACTCTTTCTAATGAATCTCTTTTTAATTAATTCATCAATTTGCCTCTTCAATTCATCGTGTTCAATCAGATTTAATCGGTAATAAGGTAAATTATATAAGGTGGACTAGGAACTAGATAAATTAGATGTTGTAATTTTTCATGAATGGTAATCTATCTAGAAGATTATTGATAAAAACATCATCAAATTCACTAAGAAATTTCTTAACATCTGGGAGATATTCAATTTGAGTGGACTTGTATATTTCTCGAACTACTAATATCTAAAAAGTAGAGCCTTCACTCACCTCTTTTCAATCTCCTTTGTACTAATTAGATTTAAACCTTTGTTCTTCCCAAATTTTTTTAATTTTGGTTGACTCAAAGTTTTTACTGGGTGTGGGTCGAGACATATTAATATTAACTTTCTTTCCATTATAAATAAAAGAGCATGATTGGACTGACCAAAAAGTATGACATCTAAATCAAATATCCATGGTCTTCTCAAAGTTATACTACCTACCTCCATAGGCAGGACATCACACCAAATCTTGTCCTTATACGAACTAAATTGAATGGATATATGGTACCTATATTTAATCGGAATGGATATTGTGCTAACCCAAGAAACTCTATAAGGCTAGGGTGTTCAACTAAGGATAATCCTAATTTCTTGATGGCATCAGTTGATATAGCATTTATACAACTATCACTATTAATAATAATCTTGTATGATTTGCTTCCTAGTTTTATGAAAGTGTGGAATATCATAGTCCTATGCCAATCTTTATTTTGTTAGGTTGGGCTATGACACACCTAACTATGCTTAAGAGTGCATCATTATGATTAGGTGCAGGTGATTCTTGATTTTCATTATCATATCCCTTAAATTCTTTAGCAATTATAGAGTCAGTTTCATACACTTGTTCTTCCTCACTATTTAAAACTTCCTCTTCATCCTAGTCACCTATATGTAAGGCTCTAGTAGGACATTGGACCACAAAGTGATTAATTCCTTAACATTTATAATACCTGACTTAACCGGTGTTACTCTTAACAATCTTCTTTCCCTTATCTTCCCTACTAGATGCTGGTCTTTATGGTATGAATTGGTTAGTAGGTTCTCTAAAGATACTAGGTCTCACTCCAGATGGAGTTGGTTGATTAGTGGGCTCGCACTAATCTGGTCAATGAGAGACTGAATACCTAGAAAAGTGCTTATAATTTAGCATGACCTAGTAGGCTTATTCTTAGGTGGCGACTCGATGCATGTATAACTTGTATTGAATATTTTCACAAAATCCAACTCGAAACCAAGATAGGTCATAGCATAATCTTCAGTGACATTGCAATGCATAACAAACTCATCAAATCATGTAATGTACTCAGAAACAGGTCTATTTCCTTGCACCAATCGCTGCCATTGATTTAATAGATGCTGATTATAGGACATGGATAGGTACTTTTCTTTTAATTTGACTTTCAATCCGTGCTATATTCCAATTGAGTTATGTCCTCTTTGAATGAGAGATGTTCCATATTTTCTAGGTATAATCAAGCTTGCAAGATTAATTTCAATTTGACAAATGTAACCTTCCTAGCCTCAGACATTTTGTACTAATCAAAATAACAGTCCATGCTTGAATCCCAATCAAGGTATAATTTTGGATCTAAATTGCCATCAAAAGTGGGTGCCTTAATCATAATGTTCCTGAGGATCTGATCATCTTGGTCCATTGGTGTTCTCATGGGATGATCGTTTAATCTTGTTCCCATGCCTAAGCCCAGGGGTATGAATCAATCTCTTTGACCTGTTGGTGGGGGTGGAATATCTATGATGGGTTCATGAAGTTAGTTCACTCGATCTTCTTCTAACAAGGTCATTCGCTCAGTCAGGTCGTTTAGGTGATCCAAAATGGTGTTCCACATGGTGGTCTGATTATGTTTCTTCGAATTAAGTTCAATGGGATTGGGTTCCACGCTATATTGATTGATTAATTGAAGGTGGGTACTCAGTTCCAACTCGGGTATGCATGTACAATCTAGTATAGGGATTTTCTAGACCTAAAATTTAATGCAACTAGAATCGATCGAGTACAATTGATTCTACTATCCAGATCTTTCAACTAGCTAGGTAAGGTGTGTAGTCATGGGAGACTCCCCTTGCTCTCACAAGGATCTAATTAGAGAACCATAAGCTAGCTTCGGCATTTGCCTCTTTATTACTTGTCTTAGATATCGATTTCCATATTAGATTGTTGACTCAATCAGACTCAATTTCAAACGAACCATACGAACGGACTTGTTTTGGAACCTAAGTTAGTTTCTACTTAATTTTAGTTAAGGCTTAGGTTTAATTGATGCCGAGGGTTATTTATGGGCCAAGGAAGGGTGATGAAATCCCCACCTTATTTGGTTAATGCTCGGTGTCCTTAGTCAATTAAAGGATATAACTAAATACAGTAGAACAAATCATATAACCAACTTGCAGATAAAATTTGAAAATAAAATTAAATAGATTTTGGGCTCAAACTATAATGTTTGAAGCTTATTAAGTATACTTTTCATTAAAAAAAAAAATTCTAACTTTTCTATAGATAGGAATTTAATTTTGAGTGCAGATGACACATCATAGACTACGGGCAGAAACCTAGGGCTCTTCTTTTTATAAAAAGTAATCTAAATTTTTGAAGCTCTATCCTAAATATTTTTAGAAAATAAATTTTAGATAAAATCTTTTTGAATTTCAGAGCTTCTAATGGATTAAGTTTCACGAATTTATGACTCATAGATTGGTAAAACTCTTCGAAATACCAGATCATGTATAATATAGAAAACTGTATACATATGACAAAAACAGAAATGACTTTTAGAGATCAATTTAAGGGTGCAATGATCTCAGATACTTATAAAATCTTAATCATAGAATGCTAGGTAAGTTAGGTATTATTATATTTTTTTGGTTTTTCTAAACTTTCTAAAATAATATTTCTAGCTGTAATCTTAGGCATGTCTTGAAACTTGCTGCATAGATCCTAGATAAATAAACAAATCTAATAAAAGTTAACCTAAATGACATAAAAGGCAAGAATTTTTTCATGTGCCATTTAAATCACATCCGGTCATAGCTCATTACTTTTATGGATCATAAGTATATGATAAATCACATACCCGCTCAAAAAGCATGATTTGATGTATGCGAACAAATATCAAGCCAAGATACAAAACTCTTAATTCTAAATAACCTAGGGTTTTGATACCAAATATAATGCGGGACAATGCAAGTTTTAATTTTATAAATGTAGCAACTAAGTGAATTCAAGTAAATATGCAAATAAAAATGTAAGATAATTGGATATTGCTACCCTTTTGTAATAGTTTTAAGACTATTAAAGAAAAGGATTGTAGACTAGTTAAGAAACTACTTAGTTTAGAATTATTTTACTTTCTTATATTAGATCTAGTCTAAAAAAGAAACACTCAACTTACTATATGACTAACAACAAATATAGAATCAAATCCTAAGCTAGATCTTATCAAGGCACTAAAGATCTCAAGGCCAGATTGAGTAGCATTTCTTAGAGTAAATCTCAGGCTTCTTATTCTAAAGGAATTGTCAGAGCTATAAGCTTTGATGTATCCTTGAAATTCCTTCACAATTTATTAAGAGGATCTATTAATAAAGAGGAAAAAATTAGATCCGATAGAAATTTAAGAGATGGTATGGAATTAGAAGAGATGGAAGAGGGAGATGGTATGGAATTAGAAGAGATGGAAGAGGGACGAGCATTGCAAGCAACAAAAGGAGAGATAGTTGACATAGGAATAGGGCTTCACACCCAATCTCATAATCTCAATATCAAGATAGAAATAATCAAAATACATTTATTTTATTGATAACTCTAAGGCTTTTATATAGGAAAAATTATAAAATAAAGATGTACATGGACTCTTCATGGAATAACATGATAACTTTTATTTAAAATTAAACTAAAGCTCGATCCTTAGCCTTGACTTATCCATGTAAGGTGATAAACTTTATAGACCCAAACTTGCATGCTATCCAATACTCAACCAAAATTTATACGATAAAAAATGCATCATTGAATATATGGTGACTGATAAGTGTATAAAAATTAGTAATAAGTACATAAAAATTAGTAATAAGTGCATTAATATATTAATCAATTTTATTTTATTTTATTTAAATTAATATTTTTATGCAGTGTTTTAATGAAAAAACCCCGCCAATGTGAAGAACATGATTTTTTGGGATCCAACGCCACAAACGGCGTGCAAATCGGACTTCAATTGAGCTGGAAATTAAATTTTGAATGATTAATACAATGAACTGCACAGTTTTTAAAGCAGCTGGTTCACTGTGAGCCAGCTCAATGGTTCACCAATTAGCAGCTGGTCCACCATCCTCCATTGCAGCTTGTCCATGGAACAGATCCGTGGACCACAGGCTAAACCAAGCCATGTCTTCGCCGGGGGAGCTGCCGGATCTCTTTCCCTTGCTGCCGATAAGCTCTTCATCGTCCGAGAGGTCGCCGGAGGTCTGAACATGGCCGGAAACAGATCCAAGGAAGAGCCACGATCATCTTCTTCCCATTTTCTTCTCCCATGGCCATTCAAGCTTCCCGTCGCCGGCATCATTCCACCGCCACCATGGGTCGTCTTCTTCGCCGTCATCTTCACTCTAACACCACCGGATCACCACATTACCACTGTCCACCGTCCGAGCTTCCGAACAACCATCACCGGTCCTCCATCCAAACCGCTGCCCATCTTCTCCCTGCTGATGCCGTCTTCACCGTGCCATCGGTCTCCGCCCTTCGTTGTCGAGCTCACCGCGATCAACACAAGCCGTATCAGTCCGGTCTTCTCCACGGTGACGTTGCCTCCCTGTCGCTGCGTCCTATTGTCGGGAAATGGGAATCTGGATGTCTGAAGGAGTAGAGGATCACGCCTTCGATCTCAAATGCAGGATAACACCGAGAGGTTCGAATAACACCAAAGAATCGGTGGTAGTATTGGTTACGAGAACGAAGATGGAAACTGGAAGAAACCGACGCTGATTTCCGAATCGTCGATGCGTCTGACTCCTTTGCTATAAATAAAGGCCTATCGATAACAGGGACGGGGGTGCAGAAGAAGGGAGCGTCGAAGCAGAAGGTCCAGCACCTGCAGAGCAAAGCCAGAGGCGTCGATTTTTTTTCCCTTCATCGAGAGCATTCTTTGTCCTTTCACGGAGTTCAAAAATTTTACTTCATATTTCAAATAATATTTCATTTTAGTAATAAAATATTTTTATTTTTTTTATTTTTATCATTTTGATTTTTATTTTAGATCTAATTTAATTTATTATAATTTTATTAATATTATTTAAATATTTGTAAGTAGGTTAGTTTAATTCATGTAATTTTAATTTCTGTGAATAGTTTAGTTTAATTTTTGTAATTTTAATTTCTTGTAATTTATATTTATGCAAGAAGTATAATTGATATTATATCTTTTTATTTTATTTTATTTTTAAAGTTTTAATATCATGTCCGGTTAAGCATACCTTCTAGTATTGGCGATGAAGCTAAACCAGGATTAAAAGCCCTTTCTTGGATCTTTTCTATGGCTCTAATTTTTAAAATTTTTTTCTCTTTCCGAACTTCTTGGAGACTTGATGAGATATAGTTGCGTTTCAATCCCTTCATAGTTCATGCTTGATTCGGTACAGGAAGGACGAAAGATAAAACGCTCAATTTATTTTTTTTCTATTTCTTTCTTTCTTTCCTTGTAAAATCTTGATAGGTCATAGTTGAGTTTAGTCTCTTCATAATCCATACTTGATTAATAGAGAAAGAAGTTGGAAAGATTTATTAGAAAGATCCTTAGAATAGTTTTAGTTTTCTAAATTGTTGGTCTAGTGGATTCAAAAGCTCTAGATCTTTAAATTATATATTTCTTCTTGTTTGATTAATTTTGCTTATTTTTGTCAGCTTACGTAAGCAAGGGTTTGGACATAGTTCAAAAACACATCTCCTCATGGGATCAACCCGTACTCGCTGGACGTGGTACTGTGCACACCGTGTGCTTGCGGTTACAACTTAAGTTCACATCAAATTTTTTATTTTTATTTAAAAGCTTTCTTAAAAAAATGATTTAGTTTTTTTAAGAAAACTTTTAAATAAAAATCAAAAATTTGATGTGAACTTGAGTTGTAACCGCAAGCGCACGGTGTGCAGAGTAGCACGTTCAGCGAGTACGGATCGATCCAACGAGGAAATGTATTTTTGAACTATATCCAAACCTTTGCTTAGGTAAGCTGACAAAAATGAGGAAAATTAATCAAATAAAAAAAAATATATAATTTAAAGATCTAGAGCTTTTGAATCCACTAGACCAACGATTTAATAAACTATTCTAAAGATCTTTATAATAAATCTTCCCAACTTCTTTTTCCATTAACCAAGTATGGATTATGAAGAGATTAAACTTTACTATAACCCATTAATATTTTAATGGAAAAGAAAGAAAGAAATGAAAAAAATAAATTATTGAACCTTTTGTCTTTCGTCCTTCTTGCACCGAATCAAGCATGTACTATGAAGGGATTGAAACCCAACTATAGCTCATCAAGTCTCTTGGCGAGAAGTTCGAAAAGAGAAAAAAAATTCTTAAAAATTAGAGCTCTAAAAAAGATTCAAAAAAGGGCTTCTAATCCTGGTCTAGCTTCATCGCCAACCCTAGAAGATATGCTTAGCCAGACATGATATTAAAATTTTAAAAATAAAATAAAATAAAAAGATATAAAACCAATTATACTACTTGCAGAAATATAAATTACGAGAAATTAAAGTTACAAAAATTAAACTAAACTATTCCAGAAATTAAAATTGCAGGAATTAAGCAAATCTACTTGTAAATATTTAAATAATATTAATAAAATTATAATAAATTAAACTGAATTTAAAATAAAATAATAATAATAATAAAATTTTATTGCTAAAATAAAATATTATTTGAAACATAAAATAAAATTTTCGAACTCCTGTAACAAAAGAAAGAATAAAGAATGAAAATGACGACTCTGGCTTTCCTCCGCAGGTGCTGGACCTTCTGCTTCTACGCTCCCTTCTTCTGCACCCCCTCCCTGTTATCGATGGGCCTTTATTTATAACGCGTCGACGATTGGGAAATCAACGTCGATTTCTTCCGGTTTTCCATCTTCGTTCCCGTAACCAATACTACAACCGATTCTTTGGTGTTATCCGAACCTCTAGGTGTTATCCTGCATTTGAGATCGAAGGCGTGATCCTCCTGCTCCTTCGGACATCCAGATTCCCATCTCCCAATAATAAAACACAGCAACGAGGAGGCAACGTCACCGTGGAGAAGACCGGATTGATACGGCTTGTGTTGATCACAGTGAGCTCGACAACGGAGGGCGGAGACCGATGGCACGGTGAAGACGGCATCAGCAGGGAGAAGATGGGCAGCGGTTTGGATGGAGGACCGGTGATGGTTGTTCGGAAGCTCGGACGGTGGACAGTGGTAATGTGGTGATCCGGTGGTGTTAGAGTGGAGATGACGGCGAAGAAGACGACCCACGGTGGCGGTGGAATGATTCCGGCGATGGAAAGCTTGAACGGCCATGGGAGAAGAAAATGGGAAGAAGATGACCGTGGCTTTTCCTTGGATCCGTTTCTGGCCATGTTCGGACCACCAGCGACTTCTCGGACGGTAGCAAGGGAAAGAGATCCGGCAGCTCCTCCGGCGAAGACATGGCTTGGTTTGGCCCATGGTCCACAGATCTGTTCCATGGACCAGCTCCAATGGAGGATGGTGGACCAGCCGCTAATTGGTGAACCATTGAGCTGGCTCACAGTGATCCAATTGCTTTAAAAACTGTGCAGTTCTTTGTATTAATCCTTCAAAATTTAATTCCTAGCTCCATTGAAGTCCAATTTGCATGCCGTTTGCAGCGTTGGGTCCCAAAAATCATTCTCTTCACATTGGAGGAGTTCTTTTATTAAAACACTACATAAAAATATTAATTTTAATAAAATAAAGTAAAAATTGATTAATAAATTAATGCACTTATTACTAATTTTTATGCACTTATCAATGACATATCTGATTGGGGAGTCCTTTTGTCGATGAATCTTTAAATGCTAAACAATCTAAACCCGAATCCAAATAAATTAAGTAACTAACCCAATTGACAAACCTAATTGAGTATATAATAAATCAGCTAAAAAAATAGTAAATTAACTAAAGTAAGGACCAATCAGGCCTCTATAGCTATAACGATGTTGCTGGTGCTATCGATACTCTAGAATGTCATCATGCCTTTGCCTGAATCTAAACTGCTTTTGTAGGTAAGCTAATGTCCTCATCATAAACACATTGAGATAAAATATCATTTCATAAGAGATCATATATAATACAATGATGTATTATTTAATTTTGTATGTACTAATAGACAATTAACAGATATCTTTACCAAATTTTTTAGTAAAGATAGATTTTTCATGATTATGAGAGAATTAGGAGTGATAGACCCATTCGAGTAGAACCTTCATATCCTCTCTAGTTTATTCTTAGAAACCTTAATTAATTTGAAAACTCATCTTTTTAAATCCTTCAAGTACTCCTAATATCATCTTTAAAACTCCCTTGAATTGCTCATAGAAAATTTCTTGAATTTTAAAAACTTTCAAGTGTTGACACTTGGGGTTTCGCCAAGTGTTGACTCACCGAAGTGTCAACACTTGGACAAAATGCAAGTGTCGACTCATCAATGATCTGCCAGCCTTATTAGGGCTTGACAGCAACCCTATCTTTCACTCATTTTCTTTTTTCTCTTTCCTAAACTTTTCAAAAATCTCTCACTTGCCCCTTAATAGTAAATTTAGCCATCTTGACCTTCCATTTTTAGATTCTCCCATCTCCTTCATCTAGTTTGAAGAATGGGGCCATGACAACAATTAGCCCACTGAGTCAAAAGGACAAGATCGGGTGATTCTCATGGACACGAGCAAAGATCCAAAGCTCAACATGACCCTGAGCAGTGGAGAGAGACTCACCCTCGTCCACCTCCATCACCAGCAGTAGATAGAATGTCCAGGAAAGCCATCACGAGCGGTCGGAGAATTAATTTTGGATATTTTGATCAAGAAGGATTTTTCATTGGCGAGTGAATCCGAGCAGCTGGATGTGAGTCATTTTGTTTGATGATAGAGAGGTACTACCCCCATCTCATCCGAGAGTTCTACGGCTCTATGGCTCAAGATGCCGATGGTTAGACTACATAGTTTAGAGCCATCCAGATTCCCGTGACTACAAGATGCTAGGTAGAGTTTGGGAGATTCCAGTTTGTGGCATGACTTCGATAATCTAGGTGACAAAGCTAAAGGATTTAGTGCATTTTAGAGAGAGATGATGTCGGATGCATATCCATAGTGGTCACTAACTAGCTCTTGTTAAAGATGCAGCTATTTCGTCATATTACTGCATGCATTCTTGTACTGAAGACTGGTTAGTTCGACTTCATTACAAAGTGAGACTTGATGCTTATGACTACCCTAGTGCAGAGGATGATAACCAATCTCCGTAGGATCATGGCCTGTCAAATGCATGAGACAGCAACCTGTAGGCATTTACGTTTGCCATATAACATGAAGCTAACTAAAGTGTTTCGTGCTTACAGTATCTCACTTGAGGGCGAGGCCTTCAAGGAGCTCTTACACAATGATAATTATGATGATCGGTCCCTTCACAGGATGGGATATTAGATGATCAATAGAAGATGGATCAGGAGAGTCTCAAGATAGGAGGTAGACCCTGATTTTGAGGATGAGATCAGAGATGCTGAGGTAGGACCATTTGAGATAGTACCTAAAAATGATACTGAGGCAGAGCGACTTGACCTAACTACACCCTTGCAGCTCCTACAGATATTGAGATAGCTGGTTAGCCTTCACCACGGACTCCTAGTGCTCCTCCTCTGAAATCTTAGATAGATGATGATATAGAGAAGAGGGTCAGCCCATAGTCAACACGGTCAAAGAGGATATCCATTTTCTATCTATCAGGGTTAACTGGGTGCAGACAAAAATGCACACACTAAGGACCCACACTGACGTGCTCTGGGGTAGCTTAGGTAGATGAAGGATACATGATTCATGGAAATCCTAGCTACTATCCAGCATCCAGCTCTAGCTTTAGCTGGACCATCTGACCCTCCACCAGATTCTTTGCCATCACCACCACCAGCGATCACTACTCACCAATAGCAGATCCTCCAGCTCTAATAAAATCTCCAACATCAATAGTCGATCCTAATCTTTTAGCACCTCACCCCTCAAACCAGATTCCAATTCCACCATCAGACCATACTTATACTATATTTAGGATTCAAACTACTAGGACCTTAGGATCTTACACTTAAGAGTTCCATCGCTCTGGTCTATCTTGTAGGACCAGAAGCATGACTCACAAGACCCTTAGGTCCACAACCCTTAGGACTATGGCTCCCATAATCTTAGCTCTTCCTTCTGATCAGGAGTAGCCTTCCAAAAGTTATGCCTAGGATTGTTATCTTACATTTGATTGTATCTTACTCATGATATCCTATAGAACATCTATTTTGTTGTACTTTAATGTCCACAGAACATCAATTTTGTATTGTAGCATATATTTATATATATATTTCATGTTTTCTCTTCATCTTGAAGCTCTATGTGAATCAAATTTTCTTTCCAATGTTTGCTCTAATACAATTACTAAATAACATATCTAATACATTGTGAAATGATCATTATTTGTCCATGCTCTGATACATTATGAAGTGATCCTAACTATGCACATAAATAGAGAGAGAAAATAAAAAAGGGGAGTAAAAACAAAGAAAATCAAAAGAGGAAGTAGAAGTGTTAGTACTAAGCAAAAACCTAAGTTGGTATCTTACATTGCTTGATTGTATGATGATAAAAAGAGGAAGTAGAAGTAATGGTATATAAGTAAATAATAAAAGTGAATTGTATTTTTTACATATGAAATGGGAGATTGCCTATTTATATGTGAAAGGGAGAGAAAAATTGATAATTTAAGCCTAATTCTCATCTTTTATTTTTTGCTTTGATACATTTATAGCACTCCTAGATATATTATGATACATATTGAAATATTTATATACTTGCTCTGATACATTGATATATGTATTGATACATTGTCAATATATAGGTAAATTGCTCAAAATATTGATATTTAATAGGTTGTTCATGAACTCAATACATTAATGCTCTGATACATAAGTTCATGCTTTGATACTTCAGCTTATAATAATTAATTATGTTTTGATTCCCTTATGCTCTAAAAATTTTGAGGAACATTGGCAGTAAATCATTTTAATACTTAAAAGTTTGAGAATAAATCTTATCATGGTACCAATATTCATAGGATTTACATACTTTTTTACTACTTTAAGCTTTAATATTTATATACTCAAAATTTTGTCATCATTAAAAATGAGAAGATTGTTGACTCTGGCCTTGATTTTGATGAATAACAAATATTAAGTATATATGAGGTACTAATATTTTGTTAGAATTGTGAGATAAACATTTTAGATACCCCTCAAGCTTATAAATAATGAACTCAAATGATTAATCCTTAGGCAAGAAAGTTTTATATTTTAGGATGTCTTCACAAGTAGAAAAGCCAAGGAAACCATATTTTATTAGATAATTGAAGGTTGTAATGGAAAAATACAAATCAATATTTTAAAATTAAGAGTTTGGCACATAATTTTAAAGTGACACTGGTCAAGCATCGATTCAAGGATTCAAGTGTCAACCCTCAGAAAAGATCCAGAAAAGAAAAAGCAGTGGCACATAAAGTTTCGGTCAACATGTCCAAGTGTCTATACTTACTATTTAAGTATCGACTCATAGGTCAGCTCATGCACCAAATATCAAAGCCATAGAAAATAATAAAAAGCAGGATTTTTAACACAAACTCAAATGTTGACACTTGGGCTCCAAATATTGACTCCAAGTTTTGACTCAAGAATCGACTCATGACTCAAATGTCGATATCACAGGATGATTCTAGAGAGCAATATTTTTCAGAACAGTCCATGTCGATACTTACTATTTAAGTATTGACTTATATACTAGAGTATCGATACTTATAGGTCTAATAGTACAGTAATGGCTATATTTTAAGAACTGTCGAATGTTGGACATTGTATCAAATGGCTAGTTTTTACTCTTCAATGGCTATAAATGATTTTTTGAAGACCTTGGGTATATTTATTCCTCACCAAACTTATTGAAGAAGTAAGAAAAATCTAGAAAAAGTCAAGTACTTTCAAGAGAATATTCCAAGAGCTAACTTTCAAAAAGAAAAGCCTTTGTTATTAAAAGTGTGCCTTCAATTCTCGACAACCAACAATCATTGCAATCATAGAGGCTTTCCATTGAAGAAGACAAATCAAAGAATCTTTTAAAAGCTTCATCACATTCTTTTTGCTCTTTTAGAGTGTTTTGGCTTTCATTCTTTTGTACATCATTTTTTGGTTGTAACTAATTTTAAGAGAATTAAAACTAGGAGATAGGCCCTTCCAAGCCTTTGAATTGGATTGCAAGCCTAGGATTGGATTGTTATAAGGTTTTGTTGGTGAGCCTAAGCGAGAAAACTAACAAGGGTTTGATTTGTATGCTCAGAAAATAAATAAGCTGTAATCTCAAGGGATTATAGTGAAAATTTTTAAAGGATTCTTAAAGAATGGATGTAGATGCTTGGAGTGCATTGAACCACTTAAAAATTTGTGTTTATGTGCTTTGCTCTTCTTCTTCTCTTTTCATTTTAAGCATTGTATATAGATATAGTCTGTATACATACATTGCAACATAATCATTTTACTACTTTTCAAATTTAGCATATACTTGCTAAAAGTTTTAAAAAATCTAATTCACCCCCCTCTTGGATTACTTCGCTAGGCAACAAAACAATATAAAAAAAAGAAAGAAACAAAGAAAACTCCTAATAGGAGCCTTCTTTCTCAATTGACTCCCGATAAGAGTCTATAATTAGCATTAGGAGGGAGTGTAACTCCTTTCCTCTGACTCTATTTTAGGGAAAAGAGGCTTCTTCATCAATCCCATCAAAAATCGAGCCCGAGGTGAAGGAAATCATTAGATTCATCAAGTCCTCACCAAGGTTTCCAATGGAAATTACAGCTCAAGCACCACTGAAAAGCTAGGTATGAGGTTGAGAACCCGTAGTGAGCTTCTTTCCCATCTTTCTTAGTCTTACCTACAATTATTGAATTATTTATAAAAGATCGAATCCTAGTTTTCTTTGCTTTCCTCTTTGATTTCAGTGTTGTGCTACAGCTGTTGATCGCCGGACAAAGACCCCCTATAGCACTATCATGGCTAGCACTAGCCATTGCTAATGGACTCCCCTGGTCCAGTAAAGGAAGGGTGACCCAAGGTCCCCTGTTTTGCCAAAGAATTGAGGGAAGGAAGAAGGAAAAGAAAATATGAAAAAAAAATATATGAAAAAGGAAAAGAGAGAGAGAGAGAGAGAGTTTCTCTTTCTTCCCTTCCTTCCTCTCTCTTCCCTCTCTCCTCTCTTTCTCTCTCCAAGGTTATTGATCTATTGATTTTCTCTCTTTATAATACTTTATTTATTTTTTTAAAAAATTATACTTTCTCTCTCTAAAGGTGTCTCTCTATAGATTACATCTTTTTTCTAGAATTTTATGGATCTTAGAATCACCCTTTAATAGCCTTGATAGATCTTGGTGAAGGGATCTTGATCATTGACTATTGCTACCTGATCAAGCCAAGCATTATGAGGTTTTATCATCGATTGTTTCCTAGCATCCTAATATGACCCTAGATTTATAGTTGATCACTTGGATGCCATATATCGAACCGACTTAGAAGTCAAGTGCTATCACTTAGCTAACCCTATGAGAGTATTGGGATTAAGGATTTTTATTTTGAATAATTATGACAAGAGCATAATGTTTGGATATTAGGTTCTAAAAGAAAATCTTTAGATTTATTGAATATGTTAGTTCATCTTTTCTACAAAGGTAAGTAATGATTCACCTTCTCTAGATCTTTCATTTATATAATATTATTTTGAATATCAAATAAATTATTAATTAATTTATATATGATTTATGAATTTTATAAAATTATATTTTTAAAAAAATTGATATGAAATTTTAAAATAATATTTCTATAACTGTTATTATAATTATTTATTGATTTGATATCATATATACATTGATTTGATTATACATATGTGTTATTCTATGAAAAAAATTGATATTAATTGAATATGGACCCTTAACCTGACTATATTTTGAACCTTGCTAATTGAATGTCATGCATTGACATTTTGAGCTCATGATTCTGATTCTGGTCTAGTCACAAGATATAAGTATAGTATTTTATCTCGACCATAGTATATAAGTATGGTATTCTGACCCTACTACAAGGTATAAGTATGGTACTCAGCACCACCACAAGATACAAGTATAGTATTCGGTCCGGCAATAGGATATAAGTATAATATTCTAGCTCTGTAATAAATTATAAGTGTAGTCATGGTTAAAGACTGATGAGTTGAATAGAATTTGTTTGAATTGGATTAATAAATATGATTAGTTTTGAAACAAATTTTTAATTATACATATGAATATTTAAAATATATCAGGATTGTTGAATTCGTGTTTTGAAACCAAATTTGATTATGTTTTGTTGCCGACCTTACCGTCGTGGCCTGCAGCTATGAGGTGGCACCGACGTCTACCTCTTTACTCCGGAATCCTGGAGTTCCTGGACCTGCAAAATAGAGTTAGATACCCAGGCCGGGGATCCCGGTGAGCGCACTCTGACAATCAAGTCAATAAACGGTAAAGCAGAATAGATCCTCTAAGACGGATCCCACTTCGATCATCGTGCTTAGAGGAGCTTTTAGTAAGGGATTGAGTATGAGAGAATGAGGGGAGAACGGTGCTTGAGTTATAGTGTCTGTGCTCACGGGGACTCGCTCTGAGAGTCTCCTGAGAACTTCCTGCCTCAAGCCACTCGTCTCGCTACTTTGTGTGTTTGCCCTCTTTCTGTTGCTTATGGTCACTTACTTTCTCTCTCGCCTATTGGTACCTTTGTAGATCGTCAATTGCTTTAGTGCCTTGATTTGCCCTCCCTAGGGGGGATTGGGGGTCAACGGTATCCGTTGGCCGCTCTCTTGAGGTCATTTTCTCTTATGGTGGGGAGTTAAGTTTGCGAATATGCTTCACCTGGCATGTTGTCACGGAGGGAGAAATCAGGCGGAACCTCAATATGGGTGCAGCCGCCCTTGGGTCTGAGACCCTGCATGTGACCTTCTCCTTCGGGGGTTTCAGGAGGTCAACTGTAGGATCTGACATCTCGATTTGGGTGCTCCTTCCAAATTGGTGCAAACGAGGTTACGCGCACCGTTACAGATTTGGGGATGCCGTACTGGGCACGCGGCACCGCGTGCGTCAACCTCGACGGCCATCTTGGGGCTGGCACCTTCGTCCTTCTCGATGCTTTCAAAGGGAGGTGCGCTCGACTTCGGTCGAGGTGGGCTCGACCCTTGGGGTGCCACCTTGCAAAGGAGCGGAGGTACGCTCAACTTCGGTCGAGGTGGGCTTGATCCTTAGGGAGCCACCTAGCGAAGGAGCGAAGCAGGGCTTGACTTCGATCAAGGTGGGCTCGACCCTTGGGGAGCCACCTGGTGAAGGAGCGGAGGTGCGTTTGACTTCGACCGAGGTGGGCTCGACCCTTGGGGAGCCCGCTCAACTTTGATCGAGGTGGGCTCGACCCTTGGGGAGCCACCTGGCGAAGGAGCGGAGGTATGCTCGACTTCGGTCGAGGTGGGCTCGACCCTTGGGGAGCCACCTGGCGAAGGAGCGGAGGTACACTCGACTTTGACTGAGGTGGGCTTGACCCTTGGGGAGCCACCTGGCGAAGGAGCGGAGGTGCGCTCGACTTCGACCGAGGTGGGCTCGACCCTTGGGGAGCCACCTGGCGAAGGAGTGGAGGTACGCTCGACTTCGACTGAGGTGGGTTCGACCCTTGGGGAGCCACCTGGCGAAGGAGGTGGGCTCAACCCTTGGGAAGCCACCTGGCGAAGGAGCAGAGGTACGCTCAACTTCGACCAAGGTGGGCTCGACCCTTGGGGAGCCACCTGGCGAAGGAGCAGAGGTACGCTCGACTTCGACCGAGGTGGGCTCGACCCTTAGGGAGCCACCTAGTGAAGGAGCGGAGGTGCGCTCAACTTCGACCGAGGTGGGCTTGACCTTGGAGAGCCACCTAGTGAAGGAGTGGAGGTGCCGAGCTCAGGCCGCGGTGGGAATCACTACTGGCATGGACATCTGGCACAGTAGCTCAGGAGAAGATTGATGCAGTGCTACATGCCCACCTGGCTGCTAGCCGGATCCAGGTGTGCTCCATGTCACTGGTTTTGCCATATCATTTACCCCCCACTCCTAAGTCCCATCAAAGCGTCGTGGTTGGGATGCATGGAGTTAATGCAGAGATGACATGGGAGGACAAAAATATTGTGCAATTATTGCCACAATTGCCATCGCTTCTCATGTCGCGCCCGAGGTCCAATGCACAGGCGCCACGTCCATGATTTTGATGAACCATAATTGCATTGTGCCAAACTCGAGGTGGTTTTTTGTGGACCGAAGCATCGCTGCTATGAGTCTTCACATGTGGCGCTCATCCGGTGGTTAGGGCAAAAAAAGATTGTACAGTCGCTGTCGATTGGCTTTTAAAAAGAGAGGGACTTTTTGGAAATGAGGTCTTTTGGTTTTCTTGCACCTCGTCGATGGTTGCAGTGGTCCTTCTTTTTCTCCCGGGGCATCTTTCTTCTCCAAAACCAGTAGGTTAGTGCTAGCGATCTCTTCTTCCTCCCCTGCTTCTTCCTATCATTTAGTTCTTCTCTAGGTCTTAGGTGAACCGGACCTCACTTAGGTCCTTCATCTCCTCTTCTTTCTTCTCGAACCACTTTTCTTTTAATGGCTCGACATCCTCGTTTCTTTACCAACCTGAACGAGGCCGATCCCTCTCATCCAAGAACTACATCATCCTCCTCGTCGGAGGACGAAGTTCCTCTTGAAGTCCGGAGGCGACTCTGTCTTGGTGGCATAGTCATCGGAAGCCCTAGGGCCCCTTGGGTTCCTTCTCCCATCCCTGTTCTTCCTTCTCCCTCTGCCACTGCCCCTCCTGTGGTAGGGGATTCTTCCAGTCCCTCTGGCTTCACCTCGATGATGACTGGAGAAGATCTTTCTTCGATTCGAGACTTGTTTGGGGTCCCGGATTCCATCCATCTCTCGCCCAAGACCGGGGGAGCGAGTTACCTCGAGCGGCCCTGACTGGGATGCTTTCTACGAAGACTTCCTTGCTGGTGGTCTTCATTTTCCACTCCACCCTTTCTTCCTTTCCTTTCTGAGCAATTTCTACCTTGTTCCGGCCCAATTGGCTCCCAACGCCATCAGGGTCATCTTCGGCTTCATTGTGTTTTGTCACTTCCACGGGTTCGTCACCCATTTTTTGTTGTTTAGGGCTTTATTCATCCTGAAGCGCCTCTCCATCGATGATGGATGATAGTACCTCTTCCCCTGATCTAAGTGCCTCTGGTTCGACCTCCCCACGTCCATCAAGGGGTGGAAGAACCGGTTCTTTTTTGCTTCGGTCAGAACGCCCAGGTTGCGCCTACCGATCGAGAGGTCTTTTCCCAGTTACTCAGTGATGAGATCCCTCCCTCGAGGTTCTACTCTCGAAGCAAAACTTGTTCAAGGCCGGGGTTAGCCCGATTCGAGTGATTGGTGAGGCTCCACGCCTGCTTTTTTCTTTTTCTTCTTCCTTTCTCTCTTCTTTTTTTTTTTTTGCTAATTCTCTTCTGATCCCTTCTTTTCTCAGGGATGAAATTTTTGATGGACAGCCTAATGGAGTCGGCTCGAAAGAGAAGTGCTTCAGTCGGGGCCCAGGACATTGCACCGAACAGGGCCCGTATAGAGATAGACTAGGGGCTCAGGCCCACTTCGACCACCGAGCATAGGGCAGTGGAAACGGCCCCATGGCCACCTCAACAGCAAACTCCTGCCCATAGATCATTGACATCGACGGGGGTAGGGAAGTGGAGCAACCGGCATGCTCACCTCCCCCGGTGGTCATGGCGACCAATGCTCCGACAGTAGCTGTGATGGTTGCGGCGATCCCACAGCCCATGTCTTTGTGCGCTGAAGGTGCTCCCATGTAGCCTTCCTCCGAGCCTCGCCTTGCACTAGCAGGAATTTCTGGGAATGCCTCCGTCATCCATGACCAAGGTTTAGCAGAGAGAATGGAGTATGCGGCCCAGCCTTGGGACCGCCGCTTGAGGGGTGGCCGGGACTACTCGGCTGCCCTGCTTGGGATCCTTCCCCAGCTCTTCTCGGTGAGTATCCAGCACCCCCTTTAATGTTCCAGTTGGATCTTTAGAGAATCTGACCTTATCTTTGATGCAGATCGGGACTGACGTGCTCCTACTTCGGGACTTCCTCACTACTGCAATGAGGAAGGAGGTCGATAAGGAGTGGAGGCTGGGCAAGCTCGCTGACGATGTGAAGGACTTAATAAAGAAGGGCTACGAGCTGAGGGAGAGCAACAGGGCTCTCTAAGGGGACTTGGCCCGTGCTGAAGGGTGCATCCGGGACCTAGAGGCCTCTCAGTCCGAGGAGAGGATCTCGACTCAATGCCGTGCTGATGAGGATGCGGTGAAGATCTCCTGCCAGGAGGGGCGATCCTAGTCGCTGGAGAGCCGGGTCGAGGAGGTCCTGGTAGAGCTGGCGACGGCCAACAAAAAAGACTTCTTACATCTCGGGGCTACTGGAGGCTGCACAGAGGGATGCCCAGGAGGCCGCACCTAAGTTTCGGGCTTCCTAGGAGTTCAAGAATGAGGTCCACGAGGCTACCGTGGACTCATTCTTGAAAGACTTTGAGATCTACCAGGAGAAGGTGGCCTACCTCTTCCCGGAGCTTGACTTGGGAGGCGTCATCATTGGCATCCCCAGGGAGCAGCCTGAGGAGCTAGCGGCACAGGGAGTAGCTGATGAGGTATCGCCGAGCGGCTAACTGAGCAGGCAACCGGTGACGTAGAGGCTTCCCAACCTGGGATAGAGCTGGCGACCCAATGACTTCCTTGAGTCCTTCATTTTATATTTTAGTGTAGGGTTTTTCATTTTGTTCTTTTGGGTCGCCCAGCCTGTCGGGGTCCCTTTCACTTTGTAAAAACCGTACACTTAGAAATGGAACTTCCTTTTCCTCCACACCTTAGTGTTCCTTTCTTAATCTCTTGCTTCTATCCTTCCTGAGGTTGACGACGGATCTAAGACCCTTTGTTTCCTATCAGAGCCAAGTCTGCAACTTTGATTTGAAGTTGGACCTTGACTCTTAGTCAGAAAGCATACTTCTGGAGGTCTCCAGGCTTCGACATGGAACTCCTGGAGTTTTTGGCTTTTCAATGCCAAGGCCTTTATTGCTGGACCGGACTCCGAACTCCAGTACCGGAATGGATTCCAGGCTTCCATCTGGATTGAACTCTGGACCTTGTGCCGGAACTGGGTTCCGGGCTTTCATCCAGGCTGAACTCTGGACTTCTATGCCGGAACTGGATTTCGTGCTTTCATCCAAACTGAACTTCGAGCTTTGTGCTAGAATTGGGTTCCAGGATTTCATCCGAATTGAACTCTGGGCTCCTGTACCAGAATTGGGTTCCGTACTTTCATCCGGACTGCACTCCAGGCCTTGTACCGGAACTGGGTTCTGGGCTTTCATCCGGACTGAACTCTGAGCTTCTGTGCCATAACTGGATTTTGTGCTTTCATCCAGACAGAACTCTGGGTCGGAAATGGGTTTCAGGCTTTCATCCGAACTAAACTCCGGGCTCCTATGCCGAAACTGGGTTCCGTGCTTTCATTCGGACTGAACTTTGGTCCTTGTGCCAGAACTGGGTTTCGGACTTTCATTCGGACTAAACTCTGAGCTTCTGTGCCAGAACTGGGTTCCGTGCTATCATCCGGACTGAACTTCGAGCTTCTGTGCTTCCCGCGAATTGCTTGTGGGACTTCTGCCCCATCTTCGATCGCTAGATCTATGGCCAGGCGATGACAACCCTACGAGATAGAGATAGGCATTGTGCTAAAAAGGATTTCATTATTAATGTTTAGGAAGTCTTACATCATTGGTAATATATCTTTAAGTTTGCGGCATTCCATGTCTGCTAAAATCGTGCTCCATCAAGCTCAGCAAGATAGTAGGCACCATGAGGGAGGGCTTCGACCATCCTATAAGGGCCTTTCCAATTAGAAGAGATCTTACCGCACTCTCAAGGTTGGGAGGCTTTCGTCCATCGCAGCACCAGGTCTCCTAGGTGGAAGGACTTCAGTCTCATCCTGGAGTTGTGTATCTGGCCACCTGTTGTCGGTAAGCTGCCATTCGAACCCGAGCCTTGTCCCTCATCTCTTCAAGTAGATCTAGATCAAGTAGGAGCTGTGCTGGATTTTTAGCCTCGTCGTACTACTCTACCCGCAGTGTTGGCAGGCTGAGTTCCATCGAAATCACTGCTTTTGCACCAAAGACGAGGTTAAACGGAGTTTCATCTATGACCGTCCTTGGCATTATGTGGTACGCCTATAGGACACTTGAAAGTTCTTCGGCCCATCTATCCTTGGCTTGATCCAACCTGATTAGGAGCCCTTGAAGGATGGTTCGGTTAGTCACCTCGGCCTCCCCGTTAGTCTGAGGGTGTTCTACCGAGGTGAAGCGATAGCGGATGCCGAAGTCATCGTAGAACTCCTCAAACTCTCGATTATCAACTACCATCCATTGTCGGTGATGATGGTGTGAGGGAGTCCAAAGAGGCATATGTTTGATTTCCAGAAGAACTTGCTGACATTTGCCTCCGTGATCTGGGCTAATGGCTCAGCCTCGACCCACTTCTTGAAGTAGTCGATGGCAACTATCAGGAACTTATGCTGCCCGAACGTGGGAGGAAAGGGACCGAGGATGTCCATGCCCCACTGGGCAAACGGTCAGGGGGCAGAGAGCTGGAAGAGCGGCATAGCCGGCTGTCATTGCACAACGACATGACGCTGGCAGCAGTCACACCTCTTGATGAAGTTGGCTGCATCCTCCCTCATCATTTCCTAATAGTATCCCTGGCGGAGGGCCTTGTATGCTAGAGTTCTGCCCTCCACATGATTTCTGTAGAGGCCTTCGTGTATCTCCTGGAGCACGACTACTACCTCCGTGAGTCTCAAGCATTTGAGGAGTGGGTAGAAGTAGGACCTCCGGTAGAGTAATCCGTCCATCGGCACAAAGTGCACGGCCTTCCTTTCGATGAGGCCATCTTCTATTTGATCTTCAAGGAAAGTACCATCGGTGATGTATTTGACGTACTTGTCCATCCATCTGGGCTCCGGGGTGACCTGCTGAGGGTTTCATGGCTCGGGGCCTGAAGATACTCAATGTAGGCGTGACCTAGGGATGAGTCCAATAGGGTTGCCAGCCGGGAGAGGGCGTCAGCACGAGCATTCTCTCTACGTGGAACGTGGGAGATGCTGAAGTGCTTGAACCCTGCCACACTTGCATGTACCAACTCCAGGTACTTTGACATTTGAGGGTCCCGGGCCTCGAACTCGCTTGAGACCTGCCCAGCCACCAATTATGAGTCGGTGAAGATGCTAAAGCTAGTTATGCCTAGTTCGCAGGAGATTCTCAGTCCTACAAGGAGTGCTTCATACTCCACCTAGTTATTGGTGGCGACGAACTAGAAGTGGAGTGCACACTCGGCGACGATTCCCTTGCTATTAGCAAGGATGAGCCTGACTCCACTTCAACTAAAGTTGGATGCCCCATCCATATGTAGGACCCAGATGTCCTCCTCCATTTCAGGTCCTGGTTATTGATTATGGGGGCTCTCTTCCGACCCCTCACCCACTACACACTCAACTAAAAAGTCAGCCAGTACTTGTGCCTTCATGGATGACCTTGGCCAGTAGGCGATGTCGAACTCACTGAGCTTCAGCGCCCACTTCGCCAGACATCTAGATGTGTCGAGTCGGCTGAGTATGGCCTTCAGTGGTTGATCCATTAGGACCGTGATCGGGTGTGCTTAGAAGTAAGGCCTGAGGTGCTGGGCAGACACAATGAGCACAAAAGTTAACTTCTTGGATCGAGAATACCTGAGCTCGACATCACGGAGAAGCTTGCTAGTATAGTACACAGGTCTCTAGATCCCTCCATCATCTGTTCGGATAAGGACCGAGCTGACGGCCTCTGGAGTGACCGCCATATACAGGAGGAGCTCTTCTCCCTCCAATGGCTGGGAGAGTAGTGGTGGTGATGCTAGTGTCTTGTTCAGCTCTTCGAAGGCCTCCTAGCACTCCTTCATCCAAGTGAAGTCATGCATCTTCTTCAGGGCCTTAAAGAAGGGCTGGCAACGATCGACCGATCGTGAGATGAACCGGCTCAAGGCTGCTATCCGGCCGGTATGTCGCTGGACTTGCTTCTTGGAGGAGGGCTGCTCCATGTCAAGGATCGCTCAGACCTTCTCTAGGTTGGCTTCAATCCCTCTCTAGGTGACCATGAAGCCAAGAAACTTCCCTGCTACTATGCCGAAGGTGCACTTCGCTGGGTTCAACTTCATTTGATGGAGGCGAAGGTTGCGGAAGGTTTTCTCCAGGTCATCGACGTGATCCAAGGTTGGCTTGCTCATAACGAGCATGTCATCCACGTACACCTGCATATTACGGCCAATCTGGTCTTTGAAGACCTTATTGACCAATCACTGGTACATGGCACCAGCGTTCTTCAGGTCGAAGGGCATCATCCTATAGCAGTATATCCCATGGTCCATGATTAAGGCAATGTGCTCCTCATCCTCTAGATGCATCCGGATCTGATTGTACCCGGAGAATGCATCCATGAAGGAGAGGAGGTAGTGCCCTAAAGTGGCATCCACGAGCTGGTCGATCTTTGGAAGGGGGAAGCTATCTTTCGGGCAAGCATGGTTGAGGTCGGTGTAGTCCATATAGATCCTTCATTTTCCATTGTTCTTCTTGACCATGGCTACATTCGCCAGCTAGCTCGGGTACTGCACTTCGCGGACAAAGCTGATGATGAGAAGCTTCTCCACTTCGTTGTTGATCACCTTCTTCCTCTCTGAGGCAAAGCTCCTCTTCTTCTATCGAACTGGGCGGCACTTTGGATCAATCTTCAACTAATGGGTGATGACATCTGGGCAGATACCTGACATATTTGCAGCAGTCCAGGCGAAAACATCTATGTTCGCCCGAAGGAAGCTTAGCAACCAAGCCCACTCATCTTTTGATAGTTGGGCTCCTATTTACACCGTCTTTAGTGGGTCTGAGCCAAAAGGGTACATCAACAGGCGCTCGACGGGGCCATCCTTAGGGTCTTGCACCCTTTGGTCGAGGTCATCAATGTTAGAGTCGAGCTCGGCACTTCGGGCTCTTGGGACAGTCTGCAAGCAATGCGGGATGGGCTAAGCTACACCCCTCATCTCTCCCACACCGTAAGGGGTTAGGAACTGCACCAATAATCTTTTGATGGAAATAACTGTGTCAAGTAAGTTGAGCCCAGGATGAACCAAGATAGTATTGTACGGTGACGGGAGTCTGACGATAGTGAAAGTCATCATGACTGTGCTATGCCAGGGTGGAGTCCTGGTGGTGACAGGGAGGGTGATCTCTCCCTCGACTCCCATAGAATCTCTAGTGAAACCCACGAGAGGGGTGTGCACTAGCCTTAGCCAACATGAGACAAGTTCATCCGAGAGAAAGCATCGTAAAAAAGCATGTCCATGGAGCTCCCACTATCAACCATTATATAGCATACAGGATGCTTGGCGATGGTCATCTCGACCATGACTGCATCATTATTTACATTTTCTTCTCCACCTCCCTTCCTTTTTGCAAATGGGAGTACATTTTCCAAATCTCCTCCCTCCCGGGCTCTCTTTGATGCACGCTTTATTCTCCAAGAAATCATGCCCACGGGCTTCTCCGTGGGCCGGTTGTCGACTGCAGGAACACAGGGAAGAGCCACAAGTGGTTGATCCTCTGTCGGAGACTTGCTTCTCATGAACATCCTGAGGTAGCCTCTCCCGATCAGATCTTCGATCTCCCTCTTCAGATTGCAGCACTCTTCAGTGTCATGGTCATGGTCGTGATGGAACTGGCAGTACTTCATCTTGTCACTACTGCTCGACGGCTTCTATGGGGGAGGTCGGTGAAGGTAGTGCTCGCCCTCGATCTCCATAAGAATCTTTGACCTTGAAGCTAGGAGGGGAGTGAAAGTCTGCTTAAGAACGAGACCACTCTTTGGCTTAGGTCTCGACCGGAAGTCTGCAGGCGGCCCAAGTTTTTGCATCCCAGTTACTTCCCTTGGGGTAGGCTTCTTCGAAGGCTTCCCGTCCAATTCTCACCTGGTATGGTCAACCTCCTCAGCATGGATGTACCTATGGATGTGGAGGAGGAGTTCAAAGTATGTCTTTGGCAGCTTCTTGTCCAATGAATAAGTCAGGCGGGAGGTCCTGAGCCCTTGCTTCAGTTCTAGAATGGCGATTGGCTCGTCCAAACTGAAGATCTCCAGGGCAGCAGCTTGAAGCGGATTACATAGTCCTGTAGGAGCTCATGATCTTGCTGTCAGATAGAGAAGAGGCTATCAACCTCCTGTGGTACTTTTGACAGGCATCTAAGTGGGTCATGAACCTCCTCTCCAGCTACTGGAAGGAGTCGATGCTTTCGGGCTCGAGTGGGTGAACCAGACTCGAGTGGCCTTCTGGAGGGTGGCCATAAATGTGATGCACAAGAGGGTATCTGTTACCCCTTGGACTCTCATGAGAGCTTTATAGCTCTCCAAGTGGTCCAGGGGGTTGGTGGTCCTATCATAGGGATCCACCTGAGACATGCAGAACCGACTCGAAATCGGTTCCTCTTAGATTTCTTAGGAGAAAGAAGGTTGGGCATTAAAGCCCACTGGCTCCTTGGGGGAGCCCTATCTATTGGCAAACTGGCGAGAGAGCTCCGCCAGCCTGCGTTCTTGCTCTTCAAGGTGCCTCTCGGCCAGGCGCCGGATGGCCTCGTTAGTGGAGCCTTCCACTGAGGCAGCTGGAGAAGAAGGGGTTGATAGGTCACGGTGGGGAGCCTTGCCTCGGTGGCGCTTGTTGCGCTTGGCAACAGCATTGTCGTCCGTTGGGGATCGGCACTCACAGTCCGTTGACCTGGTGTGATTCCTCATTGCGGGGGTCTAGTGACTCCCGTGGGGGTTAGCAGTGGCCCGTAGATGGGACAGCCTGCCTTAGATGG
Organism: Areca catechu; assembly: GCA_021397845.1. Lineage (NCBI taxonomy): Eukaryota > Viridiplantae > Streptophyta > Magnoliopsida > Arecales > Arecaceae > Areca > Areca catechu. The sequence continues at coordinate 25,138,161 of CM038038.1, forward strand.
GGCACAGGCTTTCATGAGGGACCGCGGCTTGGGTCGCGGGGGTCCCTGGCTGGGGTTGAGTAACTATGGAGCGCTACTGATGCTGCAACTGCCTCATGACCGCGATCAGTGCTTGCATCTGTTGGACAAGTGTAGCGTACTGACCGTCTATCGAGGGTAGTTGGGGAAAAGTGGGGAGTTCTATCTCCAGGCTATGTGGGCCCGTGGGAGAGGGGGCTCTCCCACTCGGCTGGTGGAAGCTTCATGTCCGCGAGTCACCACCATGCTTCAAGTGGAGCTGTTCTCAAGCTCGTGGGGGGCTTGTTCATACAGGGGCTATCTCCCTCTACCTGGCATGCCAATATATTGCCAACCTTACCGTCGTGGCTTGCAGCTATGAGGTGGCACCGGACATCTGCCCCTTTACTCTAGAATCCTGGAGTTTCTGGACCTACAAAATAGAGTTAGAGACCCTGGCCAGGGATCCCGGAGAGGGCACTCCAACAATCAAGTCAATGGATGGTAAAGCGAAATAGATCTCCTAAGACGGATCCCACTTCAGTCACCATGCTTAGAGGAGCATTTAGTAAGAAATTGAGTAGGAGAAAATGAGGGGAGAACGGTGCTTGAGTTGTGGCATCTGTGCTCATGAGGACTCGCTCTGAGAGTCTCTTGAGAGCTTCCTGCCTCAAGCCACTCGTCTCGCTACTCTGTGCGTTTGCCCCCTTTTTGTTGCTTCCGGTCACTTACTTTCTCTCTCACCCATTGGTGCCTTTGTAGATCACCAATTGCTTCAGTGCCTCGATTTTCCCTCCCTAGGGGGGCTTGGGGGTCAACGGTATCCATTGGCCACTCTCCCAAGATCATTTCCTCTTACTTGGATCCTTGGGGCTCTAGCTTATTTATAGAAGATGGCTGAGAAACCATGCAAGTGTGTTGCCCAAAGATGGAGCCTAAGAGGGGAGGTGAATTGAGTATTTAAAAAAATTTAAGCAGTTATGTGCACTACTTAGTGAGTTTATGAACTAAGTGATTGTGCTCAATGAATTATGCAGCAGAAGCAATAAATAAAATGTAAGGTAATAAAGAGCAACTAGAGAAGGAAGTAAGCAACCACAAATAATAAGATATATAGTGGTTCGGTGCACCCTAGAACCTATATCCACTCCCCAAGGTTTTTCTTAAAAATTTTTACTATAATCTATCCAAGATTATAGCCGACTTGTTTTCCAAGGCTCACAAGTCAAAACCTATATTGGTTTTATCACCTAGGCTTACCAACAACCTTTACAACTTGTTTTATTCGGGCTCACAAGTCAAACCTAAGTTGGTTTTATCTCTTAGGCTCACCAATAAATTTCTTTGATTTTCAAAAGCTCACCAAAATCCTTTAACATTAGTTTCAATACCTTTGAAACTAGCAGCAATAAAAAAAATCAAGAGTACAATAAATGAGAACAAGAAATAGCTCTTAAAATTAGCAGAAATTAAAGTCAATGTAGCTCTTCTTGAATGCTTGAGTTGTCTTCTTCTTGGAATCTTTGAATGCACACTTATGGCCAAACACTTCAACAACTCAAAAATGAAAGGCTTTTTGTCAAAGGAATCTCTTGAAAGCTTTCTTTTTGTCTTTTCAAATGATTGGAGTTTGTCTCATATGAATCCTCACTTTCTTGTTGACTTGAAGAGGTTTGGTAAGTATTAAATATCTCAAAATCACTGAAAAGATCGTTGAAGACCATTAGAATTGAAAAAATAGCCGTTTGGAGTCGTTTGGAGACAATTATGAAATTCTAAAACATTAGCCGTTATAGCATGAGTCGACCTCTTGAGTCGACACTTGGAGCATGAGTCGACACTACAGGATAAATCTAGAAAACTTGATGTTTTGCCCCAAAACTTGTCACAGGCGATGAGTTGACCTCTTGAGTCGATACTTGAAGTATGAGTCGACCTCTTGAGTTGACCTTGGGCATGCCACTTGAAAATTGCATGCAGGTCTTCTAAAACTTTTGAATTTTCTTTATGAGTCGACCTTGTGAGTCGACACTTGACCTGTGAGTCAACCTCTTGAATTGACATTTGATCTGTGCCATCCAAAAAGTGCCAAACTCTAAATTTCTCAAAGATTTGTCCATTAAACTTTTAGATACTTTTTCATAAGAGCCAAAGCTGTTGTTTTAACAAAATTCCAAGATTAGAAGATCAATTAAACATGAGAAACCTCTTGCTTTCAAATTTATAGACTTGATACTCTTTTAAGGCCTAAAATTCATACTTCAATTGAAACATTAGTCCAAACATATACTCAATATTTTGTTATTCATCAAAATTAAGGAGCCAAAGCTAACAATCTCTTCCTTTTTGATGATGACAAAATTTTGAGTATATAAGCAATTAAGTTCAAAAGGAATTGATCATTATTTCAAGTTTTGAAGTAAGGCCATTGTAGTTTAACAAATCAAACATTCTATATACTGAAGTTAAAAACAAAGGTATCAGATCAATGGTTTGGTTTCAAAAAGCTTGGTTGATTTGCTTTGCTCATATATATACTTTTTACTCCCCCTATTTGTCAACATAAAAAAGGTTGCTCCCCCTGAATTTATGCATTTATCAGAATAAAGCATACAAAGAGAATGGTTAGGGGCATCAAACTTACAGCTGGTATCAGAGCAAATTGACAGAAAGAAGAGTAATCATTAAACAAAGGTGAACTTTCATACATATATAAGAGAGTTTTAGTACAAAATGAGCTAACATAAGCAAATATAAACTGAAACACAACACAATCAAAGTCTGATACATAGCAAAAAAGAAACTAAAGCATAAACATTAAACATCATGATAAGCATATGAGAGACTAATCCTCATCAAATTGAAGCTCAAAGTAGATAGGAGCTCTAATCCTAGTCCTAGAAGCAAGGAGTCTAGGGGTCTTATGGGTGCCATGGCTCCTAGTCCTAAGAGCTAGTCCAGAATGGGGAATGACTCTAGAGGACCTAGTAGAAGGTGAAGGTAAGGTCTTAGCTGGTGTCAGGAAAGCTGGTGCAGTGGTAAGCTGAGCATCTTTGGGAACATCAGTTGTAACATCTAGAGTCTGAATCTCCCTACTGACAATCTCATAATCTCTAGCTCTATCGTCATTACCATCACTATCACCACAGTCATCTCCACCATCATCACCACCATCATCTCCATCTCCATCACCACCATCATCTCTATCTTCATCACCACCAGGAGTGTCATCATGTATGTCAGGGTGGTCGTCATCGTCTGTTGGTGGAGGTGGAGGTTCTGACGGTGCAATCGGAGGTAAAAGAGAACTCAGAAATCTCGTATCTCAATGAATTCACCTCCATAGACTGTCTGATGCCTGAAAGCTGATCATTAGTATGTGCTCTCAGTCCCTCTATCTCTATGCGAAGCTGAGTAGTCCTAATTGCTAGACCAATGATCTCACTCCTGACCTCAGCAATCTTAGTCCTGATCTGCTCCATAAAGGTAGACTCTGTAGATGTATGCGAAGTAGTAGCTGGTGAAGAAATAGGTGCTGGAGTGACTAGCTCAAACCTAGAAGCTGGCACTGATGCAGGTCTCAGAGGTGTAAAGTGCTCAAAAGGCCCAAATGGCCCTGCCTCAATAACTCGAATCTCATCCTCCTCGTCTGGCTCCTGACCAGACTCCCTGCGAATCCATCGGCCTCCAATGCATCGAAACCCCATCTGGTGTAGAGATTTCTCCCCATACTATCCATGTGGAGAATCTCTTTAGAGGGCTCTCCCTCCAATGGGACTCCGAACTCTCAAAATATCCTCGTGAGGCCCATGCCATAAGGCAAACACAAACGGTGCTGAGAGGCCACCTCTCCCATCTGATGAACCATAATCATGGGGAGGTTGATGGGAGTTTGCTACCTCAATGCAACTATCAGTACTAGCTCCCTCTCAGTGATGAAGTCAAATTTGCCAGTCTTCGAAATTAGGATCCGAGTAATAAAATATGATGTAGGACTCTCATCTCAAAGGATAGCTGGTTTGCTAAAACCACTGAAACACTGCGAATATCCTCACGCTCTAGTATGCACTAAAATGCTGCCTTGCGATTTCCAACACAGTTAGCTGCCCTACCATGGAGAGGAATCTGCCAGACTCTACTGATCACCTCAGGTGTCACCTGAATCTCAATACCCCTGACTGTTGCTATCTATCTGAGGCCATCAGTGGCCATGCTCCCATAGAACTCTCTCATCAACTAAGGATAATACCTCTTAATCATGGTGCAGAAAGGAACTAGCCCAGTTGCTCTCAACAAATCACCAATAATAAAGTTTTGAGAGTCCCAAAATTGAAGGTCTACTTTCCTGCCACAAGCTAGGGTCTTCCTAACTACTCTGGCTGCACTAGGAGATGCAGGTGGAGGCTGCTCCTAGGCATCCTACTCGGGCTGCTTAACTGGATCCTAACGAGCTTTGGTTCTTCTTTCCCGGCTAGATTCACCAAGCTCAGATCTTCTTTTACGATATGCCAATTGCTTTCGGGGAGCCATGCCATGTAGAGAAAACACACAAAGGATAGGAAGAAAGGATAAACTGGAGTGGCTAAGAGGGAAGAAAGAAGTGTCAGCCAAGAAGAAGGGAAGAGAAAAGAAATAGCGGATCGAGAGAGAGGACCAAAGAAGGGGAAAAGAAAACGAGGAAGAAACCGTGGAAAGAGGGAGAATGAGGGAAGAATCGGATCAAATCCAACAAGAAACAAAGAAATCGGGCCGAAACACAATGAAATCGCTAAAAGCTTGGGTCGATCGGAAGCAAGAACGAAAAGAAAATGAAGAACACACGGTCCGACCAAAAAAAATCTAAGAAAAAGTGGAAAAATTACCTAAAATTGGAAGGTTAGATAAGGGATTCCACTGTTCTTGAGCTTAGGGGGCTTTTGGGGACCACACGATGCTAAGGAAGGGAGAAAAAATGGGTTAAAAGGGTTTATAGAAAGCCTTAAAAATCTCAGTCCTGACATCATGAGTCGACACTTCAAAACTGCTCAAGTGTCGACACTTCAAGTGCGTCGACACTTGGCATTCTTTCAAATGTCGACACTTGACCTTAGGCAACCAAAAATAAATTTTAATAAAATCCAAAAAAATCTAGGAAAAAATCTAGGAGATATCCTAAGAGATATTTGAAGGATTTTGAATCATTACAGAGGATTTTAACAAGAATTTGAAGAGTTTAGATAAAAGGATCGATGATTCTTAATTCTCTTCTAATCATGCAAAATCTATCTTCACTAAGAGGTTTTGTAAAAATATCAGCAAGTTGTTTATCAGTATATACAAAATCAAGCATTATGTCACCATTTTGAACATGATCTATTATGAAGTAATGTCTTATTTTAATGTGTTTGCTTCTTAAATATTGTACAGGATTTTTAGTTAGATTTATTGCACTTGTATTATCACATCTTATGGGTGTCTTATTTAATTTTATGCCAAAATCTTCGAGTTGTTGTTTGATCCACAGGATTTGAGGACAACAACTTCTAGCTGCTATATATTTGGCTTTAGCCATACATAGAGCAACTGAATTTTATTTCTTGCTAAACCATGAAATCAAATTTACTCCAAGAAATTGACATGTTCCACTAGTACTTTTCTTATCTAATCTATATCTAGCAAAATCAGCATTATAATATACAATCAATTCAATAAATGAGTCTCTAAAGTACCAAGTCCAATATCAATAATGCCAGATAAGTATCTAAGTATGCATTTAACAGCCAATAAATGAAACTCTTTAGGAGCAGATTGATATTTTGCACATATATACTAAACATTATATCTGGCCTACTTGCAATTAAATATAACAATGAACTAATGATACCTCTATATAACTTTTGATCAATATTCTTACCTGATTCATCTTTGTTAAGTTTACAAGAAGGACTCATAGGAGTATCTAATGATTTGGTGTTCTCCATCCCAAACTTCTTTAAAATTTTGTTTGTGTACTTAGCTTGGTTGATGAAGACCCCTTCTTTAGTTTGCTTGATCTGGAGTCCAAGAAAAAAGTTTAGCTCTCCCATCATGCTCATCTCGAACTCTCCATATATAAGCTTGGCAAACTCTTGGCAAAGAACTTCATTAATAGCACCGAAAATAATATCATCGACATACACTTGTACTACTAATAAGTTATTTTTTTTTTTCAAAAATAGTGTAGTGTCAACATTGCCTCTTGAAAAATCGTTCTTAAGCAAAAATCTACCTAATCTATCATACCAAGCTCTTGGAGCTTGTTTCAAACCATACAAAACTTTATAAAATTTAAAAACATGATGAGGACATTCATGATTTTCAAAATCAGGGGGTTGTTCAACATAAACTTCTTCTTTGATAAAACCACTCAAAAAGTACTTTTGACATCCATTTAAAATAATTTATAGTCCATAAAACATGCAAAAGCTAGTAATCTAATTGCTTCTAATATAGCATCAGGTACAAATATTTCATCAAAATCAATGCCTTCTTCTTGATTATAACCTTTTGTAACTAATCTAGCTTTATTTTTTGTTACCAAACCATGCTCATCAAGTTTATTTCTGAAAACCCATTTTGTTTCTATTATTGAAACATTTGAAGGTCTTTCAACCAAAGTCTAAACTTTATTTCTTTTAAATTGATTTAATTCATCTTGCAAAGCATTTAACCAATTAGAATCTTTTTCTACTTCTTTAATTGATTTAGGTTCTACTTGAGATACAAATGCTAAATAATCACAAACATTTCTCAAAGAGGAACGGGTACTTACTCCTTTTGATAGATCACCAATTATAAGCTCTTTAGGGTATCCATGGGCATACCTCCATTCTTTAGGTAGTAGATTGGGTGTAGATGAGGCTCCTACTTCTTGTGGTTATTCTTCTTCATTATTTTGATCACCTCTTTGATCCTTGAAAGTTTCTTCATTAATTGTCATCCTTTCTAGCTTTTGAATACATGTCTCATCATCAACAGTATCTTTTTTCTAGAAGATTTATCATTAGATTCATCAAAAACTACATGGATGGATTCTTTAACTAGAAGAGCTCTTCTGTTGAAGACCATGTATACCTTGCTAGAAGTAGAGTATCCTAAGAAGATACCCTTATCTGACTTGGCATTAAATTTACTGAGATTATCTTTTCCATTATTTAGAATGAAATAACGGCATCCAAAAACATGAAAATATTTTATAGAAAGTTTTATACTTTTCCAAAGTTCATATGGCATTTTCTTCAAAATAGGTCAAATTAAAACATGATTTAAAACATAACATGCAGTGTTTATGGCTTCCACCCAAAAATATCTAGGTAAATTATTTTTACAAAGCATTATGCATGCCATTTCTTTAAGAGTCATATTCTTTCTTTCTATCACCCTATTTTGTTAAGATGTCTTAGGTGCAGAAAAATTATGATTAATACCATTTTCATTATAAAATATTTCAAAATCATGATTTTCAAACTCAGTACCATGATTACTTCGTAAAGAGATGATTAAAATATCTTTTTCATTTAAAACCTTTTTATGAAATTTAATGAATGCTGAAAAAGTTTCATCCTTGTGTGCCAAAAAAATTATCCAAGTAAAACATAAATAGTCATCTACAATCACTAACCCATACTTCTTACCTCCCAAACTAGTTATTCTAGTTGGTCCAAAGAGGTCCATATGAAGTAATTTAAGGGGTCTAGTGGTAGATACTACTCCTTTAGGTTTGAAATAAGATTTTGTTTGTTTTCCAAGTTGACATGCATTACAAATCTTATCTTTTCCAAAGGTTAGTTTTGACAAATCTTTTACAAGGTTCTTTTTGTTTAATTTTAAAATCAAATGCATGCTTGCATATCCTAGTCTACGAAGCCAAAGCCAACTAATTTCATTGATCTTGGCTTCCATAGCCATTAGACATTGACCATTTTTCATAAGTAGATCATCAAGATCAACCATGTAAATGTTTCCATGCCTATGACCAACAAACTTGATGCCATTGTCATCTAGACTAAATAAAATGCACATAGAAGATTCGAAAACTACTTTAAATCCTCTATCACAAAATTAACTTATACTAAATAAATTATGCTTTAAACCATCTACTAACAAAATATTATCAACAAAAATAGTAGGGATGATATGGATTTTACCGATACTGATAATTTTGCCCTTTTCATTATCACCAAAAGTCATGTTTCCACCATTCAAAGCTTCTAGAGATGAGAATTGTCTCACATCCCCAGTCATGTGTCTTGAGCAACCGCTATCAAGATACCATATTCTTTTTTTGTCCTTGGTTGCAAGACACACCTATAAAACAAGTCAAGTAGAAATTTTAGGTACCCAAGTCATCTTGGGTCCTTTAGGGTTAGTTGAATTGGTTCCTTTTGGAACCCAAACTTTTCTAACAGAATTCAATTTTCTTTTGTTACACATATAATATTTGTGTCCTACTATACCACATGCATAACAAGTAATACTGGAAGAAGCAGGTACAAAGAAGTTTTTGAAAAACTTTTGCTATTTTTGTGGTTTAAATCCTAAGCCTGCCCTGTTAAAAACTGCTCTTTGATTATTTAAAAGTATATTTAGTTTTTTAAAACTGTAAGTAAACTTTTCAATAAATGGCTTTACCTTTTCTAGCTCTTTTTTATATTTTTTGTTTTCTAGTAAAAACTCATTATTTTGTTTTGCAAGTTTTTCATTTGTATCAAAAATCTTATCCTTTTTCAAAGAGTCTTTTTCTTTCAAAATATCTTCTTTTTTATTTTTCAAAATATTTATTTGTTCACTAAGGTTCTTGTTTTCTTGAATCAAGTTTTTATTTTCTATTAAAAACTTATAAGATATTTTTGAAAGCTCCAGATTTTGTTTTCTCAATTCTTTGTTTTTGAAATTAAGCTTTTGATATTCAATAACTAGTTCATCGAAAACATCACGTAATTCATCAAATATAAAATCAATTTCAGATTCAAGTCTTACCTCTTCTTTATTGGCCATAAAGCAAAGGTTGGCCTCTTCTTATTATTCTTCGTCGGAGCTTGAATCTTCACTTTCACCCCACATTGCCATCATAGCCTTTTTCCTAAATTTTTCTTACTCTTCTTGAAAATGGGGCAATCCAACTTGTAGTGACCTGGCTTCTTACATTCGAAGCATATCGGTTGCTCCCTTTCATTTTCTTTTTCTTTCTCCTTACTATGATCTCCCTTTTGTGGCTTTTTCTTATAGAAATTTTTTTTTCCTCATAACTCTTTTGAACTTTCTTGTAATGAGGGCTGTTTCAACTTCTTCATCAGATTCATCACTTGATTCTTCCTTAGTAGTGGACTTGAATGCAATGGCTTTCTTCTTCTTGTCATTGTCTACTATTTTTTGCTTCAGTGAGAGCTCATAAGTCATCAATAAACCCAAAAGCTGCTCAAGTGGAAGAGTATTGACATCTTTGGCTTCTTCAATGGCTATGACCTTTGGATCCCAAGAAGCCGGAAGAGACCTGAGAATTTTATTGACAAGTTTAGCATTAGAAATTACTTCACCCAAGCTCCTCATGCCATTTACATTATTAGTGAATCTAGTATACATTTCACTAATAGTTTCAGTTGGTTCCATCCTAAACATCTCATAAGTGTGAATGAGCATGTTTACTTTGATGATCTTTACTTGATGTGTACCCTCATGGGTAACCTTAAGTATATCCCAAATCTCTTTAGCCAAAATATAATTTGATATTCTATTGAATTCACTTGAGTCAAGTGCACAGAATAATAAATTTATGGCTTTAGCATTAAGCTCAGCTTACTTAATGTCATTTTCATCCCAATCTTCTTCTAATTTTGGGGTGAGAATGCTATTAACCAAAAGAGTGGATTGATGAGGGCCTTTAACTATAGTTCTCCAAATATTATACTCAATAGCTTGAATGTAAATATGCATGTGTGTCTTCCAATATATGTAGTTCGTGCCATTAAACAAAGGTGAATGGTTAGAGGCTTGTCCTTCTACAATACCAATATCTATTTAGGCTGCCATGATCTTTAACTCAAGATCGTTGGACCTACAAGCAGAGTATCAGGCTCTGATACCACTTGTCACCTAAAGATGGAGCCCAAGAGGGGAGGGTAAATTGGGTATTTAAAAAAATTTAAGCAGTTATGTGCACTACTTAGTAAGTTTATGAACTAAGTGATTGTGCTCAATGAATTATGCAGCAGAAGCAATAAATACAATGTAAGGTAATAAAGAGCAACTAGAGAAGGAAGCAAGCAACCACAAACAACAAGATGTATAGTGGTTCGGTGCACCCTAGCACCTACATCCACTTTCCAAGCTTTCTCTTAGAAATTTTCACTATAATCTATTCAAGATTACAGCTAACTTGTTTTCCAAAGCTCACAAGTCAAAACCTATGTTGGTTTTATCACCTAAGCTTACCAACAACCTTTACAACTTATTTTATCCAAGCTCATAAGTCAAACCCAAGTTGGTTTTATCTCTTAGGCTCACTAACAAATCTCTTTGGTTTTCTAAGGTTTACCAAAAATCTTTAACACTAGTTTCAATACCTTTGAAACTAGCAACAACAAAAGAAATCAAGAGTACAATAAATGAGCATAAGAAATAGCTCTTAAAATGAGCGAAAATTAAAGTCGATGTAGCTCTTCTTGAATGCTTGAGTCGTCTTCTTGGAATCTTTGAATGCATACTTATGGCCAAACACTTGAATGCTCAACAACTCAAAAATGGAAGGCTTTTTGTCAAAGGAATCTCTTGAAAGCTCTCTTTTTATCTTTTCAAATGATTAGAGTTTGTCTCATATGAATCCTCACTTTCTTGTTGATTTGAAGAGGTTTGGTGAGTATTAAATACCTTAAAACCACTAAAAAGACCGTTGAAGACTGTTAGAATTAAAAAAATAGCTGTTTGGAGATAATTCTGAAATTCTGAAAAACTAGCCATTACAGCATGAGTCGACCTCTTGAGTCGATACTTGGAGCGTGAGTTGACCTCATGAGTCGACACTTCAGGTTGAATCCAGAAAACTTGATGTTCTGTCCCAAAACTTGTCTCAGGCGATGAGTCGACCTCTTGAGTCGACACTTGAAGTATGAGTCGACCTCTTGAGTTGACATTTAGGCGTGCCACTTGAAAATTGCGTACCGGTCTTCTAAAACTTCTAAATTTTCTTCCTGAGTTGACCTTGTAAGTCAACACTTGACCTGTGAGTCGACCTCTTGAGTCGACACTTGATCTATGCCATCCAAAAAAACATGCCAAAGTCTGAATTTCTCAAAGATTTGTCTATTAAATCTTTAGATATTTCTTCATAAGAGCTGAAATGGTTGTTTTGACAAAATGCCAAGATTAGAATATCAATTAAACATGAGAAACCTCTTGCTTTCCAATTTGTAGACTTAATACTCTTTTAAGGCCTGAAATTCCTACTTCAATTGAAATATTAGTCCAAACATATACTCAACATTTTGTTATTCATCAAAATTAAGGAGCTAAAGCCAACAAAGTGCTAGAACATTGGGCTATAGTTGTTCTATTATGGGCACAAGATTGTAGCCCTTATCCATTCCAGTGTGAGGAAAAAATCGTTATCATCAAGCTTATTCACTAGGATGGCTATTTCTATATGTTAAATGATTGGCTGTTCAAAATTACAATGGTTGGTCCTGTGATAGGGAGTCCCATGCCAATGAAAAGAGATTGACAATGATTATGTACAGATATAATTTAATGTGGCCGATAGGTCAGCAAATGGGTCAATGGCTTCTAGTGGCTCCTAAAGCTGTACTCTGACAAATGATCCAAGATATTGGGAATACCTCGTAACACTTACTAGGATATCTATCCCATTACTTTATACTTTTCTTGTTTTCATAGATTTAAAGGACTAGCTTGACTCAGAAATTTATTATGGAAGTGTAAATTAGAAGTAGAAATATTTTAATTTTAGATTATGATATTTTGAAATTGATGCAAAATTATGGAATATTATTTTTGTAAGATATTTGATTTAATTATTTGAATTAAAATTGAATATCAATTATATGAATTTTGCTCCACTATTATTTTATGATAATGTAATGAGATACTTTGCATGCTTATAAGGAAAGTTCTCTATTAATATGCGATGATTGCTAAATCTCTGGCTCATGATCCTGAGTCGGGACGTGACAGAGAATCTAAGGTTTGGAATTTGCAAGATAATTGAAGACAAGAACTTAATTAGAATGGATAACGGGTAATGTGTTTAATGAAAGAATCATAAACACTACTAAGGTGGTAGCCCGATTGGTAGAGATCTTGCCTCACTACTAATAGGTCACGAGTTCGAGGCATGATCTCGCGGGTGACTCGGTTAAATCTTGGAATTTTCCTGTCACCTGTGACAGTTGATGTGAGTGAGAGGTTAGGATTGCTACACCAGGATTTATCCCCCTATCCCTTTTGATTAATCAAAAAAAAACCGTGAGAGGTTCCCTTTTGATTAATCAAAAAAAAAAACCGTGAGAGGTTAGGATTGCTACACCAGGATTTATCCCCCTATCCCTTTTGATTAATCAAAAAAAAAACCGTGAGAGGTTCCCTTTTGATTAATCAAAAAAAAAACCGTGAGAGGTTCCCTTTTGATTAATCAAAAAAAAAAACCGTGAGAGGTTTCCTTTTGATTAATCAAAAAAAAAAACCGTGAGAGGTTAGGATTGCTACCCTATCCCTTTTGATTAATAAAAAAAAAAATCGTGAGAGGTTAGGATTGCTACACCAGGATTTATCCCTCTATCCCTTTTGATTAATCAAAAAAAAAACCATAAATATTTTGGAACCTCAAGGATTTATCCCTCTATCCCTTTTGATTAATCAAAAAAAAATCATAAACATTCCGGAACCTCACCATTAGGTAGGTAGGAAGAGACTGCAAAAATCTGAGCATCTTGAATCGAACATTACTTGACGGGATGGCCTTTTGATTAATCAAAAAAAAAAAATCATAAACATTCCGGAATCATTTAGAGTCACGTAACTAGAGCTGCATGCAGTTCAAGCTACAGATGTGGGCGAGTCTGCTTGCTTCGATTGCAACAACTCAAAAAAATTCATTGTAAGTTGGAGTTGTTAAGATGCAGATGCAACCTAGGACCACCTTTTCAAAGATTGGCCCGTCATCAAGGCAGGCATGGGATGAGTTACTGCTGCTAGAGTATCTTAATTTTAAAATTAAAGAAAAAGGTTTTTTCTCTCTCCCCCTCCCCTCTCCCCCATTCCATTTGCTCCTCCTTTACAAGTGTCATCCACTCTCCTCTACACTGTCGTGTCGTGTGCCACCACTGACTCTCCCACCATCTCTCAACTATCATCCACGCTCTAAGCTCGCATGTGCCGTCACTGACTCTCCCTCCGTCTCTCATTCACTTTGTCTACCCTCCTCAAGGCCTACACTACCATACACTCTCTTTGCATAGCACCCAGGCCCTTGTCGCTAGCAACTTTAGTGCTAATCATCTCTTCGTCCAGAACACTCTTTTTTTCTGTGTTACCTTGAGCGCTCTGACTTGACCTTTTGCTCACAAGATGTTCGACAGAATGTTGTCAAAGATGTCCCTTTTCTTTCTAAACTGTCCTTCAAACACTAAAGCTGAGCTTTCTTGTTGCAAGTCAACTAATGCGATTTAAGTTGCAACAAGACTCGAGTTGGAATACAGCTTCAGTCATAGAACATTAAACAATCCCTACTTTGCTTTCAAATACCTGGATTCTTGCCTCCATTTTCTCAATTAAAATAATCAATATACTCTATATAAGCTTCTAATAGCTTCGGATTAGAGTATAGTTCACGTCTACATTCCAATACTAGGATAAGAGCTTTGACATTTGACCAGGAGTATTTCAATATCCACTCAAAATTTGCATGCCCATGGCCATTGTTTTGGCATGGCAACATCGTTGCCCTTGAGTCGTCGGAAGAAAATCCCTCTCTCTCTCTCTCTTCTTGGATGCCTTTGTCTTGCACTTTTGAGCACTCTCATGCTCTTTTGCATGGCCACCTTTGTCTGTTACCCCTATGGTTGTGCTCTGCCTTTTTCTCACCTCTCATACAACATCTGATCATTGCCTCTGCCTTTGGAGGACAATGGTGGAAAGATAGATTAGGCAAATTTTGTTGAGAAGAATTGGATTACGGAATGTGTGACCCAAATACCAGCTATTTGATTGGAAAAGTTCTATTCACGTTCCATCCCTCGAAACCCAATTCTTATCCTCTCGTATTATTCAAATTTGATTTTGATTCCGGTGATGAACTAAACATATGAAAGATATGGTTATTCCGATTTTCATTTCAGTCCATTCCAATTATAATTATAATTATAAATCAAATACTTGAATATTTGCGGCCTTTAACAGTAAATTGAGGATCAGGCAGATAGGAGACAAAAGATGGATAATAAGGAGATGGTGAGGATGGCTTGATAGAAAAATGAATGCAAAGAGACTCGATTTATTTCTCACATGGGCAAAATATGAGGCGGTTGTTACATTAATGTGCCACATCATCCAAGCAAGGGGTTTGTAAGTTCTTTTAAGTTAGGATGTAGAACTAATCATGGGTTGGGCTTGGGCATAACAAATGTTAAATTTTAAATAGGCCTGATTTGAAGCCCAACTAAAAAAAGGCACGAGGCCTCGGTCATAACCAGCTCTATTGGTATGCTACTTTTCCAATGACCATTTATACGGTGGTGGTCGTTTTATATGGAATAAGATCCTCATGCAAAGCCTATTTATCCATTATATTGAAGGATGTAGTTAATCCCAGTAATAACTTCTTTTGTATAATGAATAGATACTAGTAATTGCTTCTATGAATGACTCCTGGCTATCAGGTGTTTATTCTTTCAAATTATTACCTTTTTGACCATGTCTAGAGAGATGACATTTGAACTTTGGTGCAACTTTTTGTACATATGACAAGAAAAAAATCAAAATTTCTCCACGTGTAATAGTAAATAAAGAATTAAGAAAGAGTATAGTTGATTTAGTGTTATGAGAACGTTAAGGTTAGTATGTTATAAAACTAAGACTAGATCAAGAAATGGGTATATTAGGATGGTACTGACCATTGCAGTTGTTCCCTGTCCTCGCCTGATATTTGGCCAAGTTTCCCCGTGTTCCAGGTCTCAAAAAACAGAATGAGTATATTAGAAGAGGGTTGTTGAAGTTGAAGAACTTAAATATAAAAAATATGATAAAAATAAATTAAGATAGAATAGGAGTTGTACAGCACACATATTAAGGAATTCCATTAAGAAGAGATAATTTTATTGAAAGATGCGAGAGAAGGGGGAGTGCTGAAGTGGCATTGATAGATATTGCAAGAAAATATATTGAGAAGCTTGAAATTATATTAGAGGTGGTTCCAAATAGGAATTCTTAGTAAATGTGGATTTGTTTGCCACTCTCCCTTGGCAATTTATTGTCCTACAAATTAGTACATATTGATATAGGTATCTTGTAATGGAAGATGCTAGAATATTTTTTTTATTACTTCATAGTTTTGAAATATAGCTAGAGGTTAAAATAATTTTCTTATTTCATAAGTTGAATTTTGGTTGATTAGGCTTTTTTGTAGTTTTTGGTGGTAAAAGAAGTCCATAGGTAAGGGACTACAAAATTTCGAGGGGAAGGAGAAAGGGGAACTAGTGGGCTTGCCAAATATGTCTAACCTACCAAATCTTGATGAACACTATAGTGAATCTGGGCTTTAGCGACATTTTTTTTGACATTTCCCGATGCTTTTAAGCATCGCTAAATAATCTCCCGACGTTTTGTAAAGCGTCACTAAAGCGTCGCCTATGCAAGCATTGGGACGCAACCTGCCGACGCATAAAAAAAGCGTCAGCATTTGCCGACGCTTTAAAGCGTCGCTAAATTTTTATTTACCGATGCTTTAAAGCGTCACTAGTTTTAAATCTAGCGACGCTTTAAAGTGTCGGCATTTAGCGACGCTTTAAAACGTCGCCAGTTCCAGTTTTAGCGACGCTTTAAAGCGTCGCTAGACTAAACCTAGCGACGCTTTAAAGCGTCGCCAGTTTCAGTTATAGCGACGCTTTAAAGCATCGCCAGTTCCAGGTATAGCGACGCTTTAAAGCGTCGCTAGACTAAACCCTAGCGACGCTTTAAAGAGTCGCCAGTTCCAAACCTAGCGATGCTTTAAAGCGTTGCCAGTTTCAAACCTAGCGACGCTTTAAACCTGTATACATTATGAAACCCATAACCTGTATATATTATGAAAATGAAACATTCAAACCTGTATCACATCCAACATACACAAACAAATGAAAATATTCAAACCTGTATCACATATCACATCCAACATACACAAACACAAATACAAACCAAATATAAAAAGTTATATATATATATATAAACATATCAATCCAAGTTCAAATAAACAAAAAGACATACATAAATAATAAAAAAACCATCTAGCATCACTGATCCGTAGGAGGCTGGTCGTCGTCAGGTCTGTGGCTTGCAGATGCACCAGGAACCTGCAAGATATACATCAGGAATTATAATACATACATTATATATATTCTAAATTATTAGATACATACAAAATTAATAAATAATTACTTACATGAGATGACATGAACATATGCAGCACAGATGTAACATGCTCTAGCTGAGACCCAATGTTCTGCATCTCTGCTCTGTCTGCATCACGTGTCTGTCGGAGCTCTACTATCTCCTCCTGGAGCTGACGAACATGTAACTGATCATGACTCTCTCTAGTATCCCGAGTATATCTACGCACCTCAGATAACTGAGTAGGGGTAACTCCAATCTCATAACCCCTCACTCATCCAGGATGCTCTGGTCCCATCAACTCCGAGAATACCTCGGCCTCGATGCGACTGCTCTGTGTAGATGATGAACCCTCGCCAGCGCGCTCGGATATCATAGAGGTAGCCCTATTCTATATTTTACAAAAACACATATATTAATACTTAATAAAAATAAAAATATAAAACATAATATAACATAAATAAAAAATACATATATATCTCTGGACTCGTCCCGAACAAAACTGCCATCCTGGTGAACGTGAGTCATCCGATAGAACTCCACCTCACCAGGCTCCCTCCCCTGCTGATCAGCCTATATAAAGAATAAATATTACAAAAAAATTCAAAATAACACATCTTATATCCCCGTACCATTATACATGGCACATGCATGATACATGATGATACATGATGTTAAAACTAAAAGTATACTAAAAGTATTATGGGATGAGAAACATACAAACTCATGCCTGAGCCGTGCATAACTCTTGGACCCCGCTGTGTGAGGAACAAACTGAGCAGCTCGTGCAGCTCTACCAATATCAGAATACGTCTGCAAAATAAAATTAAAACAATGTTATATATTATATAAATATAATTATAACAAGTGAAAATTAATAAATTTTGAAGTGTTTGATGATGCTACACAACCTGTGCCCTCTCGGAGAACTAATAGTGCAGCTCCATCCACTGATGAGGGTGAACATCAGGAGGACAGGTAGCTACAACCTGCTCCACTATCCTACCCTCTAGCTTGTAGTCTCTCTTCAACTTCGCCCTATATTCTTTCCACTTGTGATTGAGAGACTTAAGCACAAAATCAGATGAATCTGAAGGAAGAACGAACTTGCTCTATAATTTAATTAAACAATAAAATAAATATTAAATAAAATAAGCAATTCAATTGTTAAAAACCTAAGATATAAAATAATATATAATTTTTTTTACCTGCACAACTCGTAGCATTTCTATTTTATATGCAGGAAGCATGTCGTTCCACTTCGAATAATTCAGGGGACATAGCTGACCACGGCGTGCTACTGTCCCCAGAAAGCTAGTCAACAAGCTAGCAGCTTTCTTAATAGGCTGCCCTAGCTTGTTGCACTCTATCACTATCCTCTTACCCTCAGGTAACTACCACACATCACGGACTAATGTGGGTCCTCGCCTACGCCTGAGTCTCCCGGATCCATCTATAAAAAAAAATATAGAACATTGTATATCAAAACTATTGCATATGCATGAATTGAAATGAGATAGAATTATTAAATTATGTACCCTGTATCTGTATATCATCGACGATAGGCTCGTCATCAGGATGATCCATAGAAGGATCGTGATGTGTGGACTCGGAGGGAATAACGTCGTCCTGGGGTGTAGAGATAGTAGCATCGACCTGATGTTCAGAAATAGAGGGACTGCCATCAGACCGATGTGAAACTGATCGACTGCCCTCAGGCTGTTGTGCTGAAGAAGTACCAGTCTCGGTTTGAGAAAACTGAAACTGTACATCTGCTAATCGCTTCCTTTGAGGCATGGTGTACCTAACCTGCATTATTTAAAAACAAGTCAGTCAACATTATAATCAAATTATAACAGAAATGAATTGCATTTTAAAAGATAACATAATCATTAATAAAAAAATGTAAACTATCTTACAAACTACTTACTTGTCATAATCAACCAGTTGTACCTTCCTCAGAATCCAACCTAACCAAAATGGTTGTATCATTTATATGATCATCCGGTACAATATTATAAGGCATACACTGAGTGTAAGTATCATCATCTTCTTCTTCCACCCTTTTTCCCATGTCATATAAGTCTCTGGATTTTGTCTTAATAACAGTAGCCCATTCTTTATCTTTCGAGTCTTGTACATAAAAAACTTGTTGAGCTTGAGATAAAAAGATAAATTGATCATCCTTCAATAACACACCCGTATGTATCAATCTTGAAAAATTGACAAGTACGAATCCGTTTGAGTCCTTTTTCAAACCTTTCGGTGTATTTATATCCACCCAATCGCATCGAAATAATACAACTTTAAAATTTCCATAATAATCCAACTCCAAAATATCTTTAAGTATACCATAATAAGATTTTCCATCTGCTTCAACCATAACACCACTGTTCTGAGTTTTTCTAAGTTTCTCGCGCTTCTTGGTATAAAATTTAAAGCCATTTATAATAAAACCATTATATTTGTTCACAATATAATTTGGACCTCTAGCAAGTGCAATTAATTCTGCTGAACTATTTTTCTCCATCAGTACCGGTATCTACAAAATATAATATCAATTATCGATCATTTATTCGATGTTAAAAATATATAAAATTATTATACGACTTATATATACTAACATGATTGGCAAGCCAATTAGGGAATAACTCAACCAACCATCTTTGTTCAATCCTTGGATTAGGACGAGTGGAATGATTGGCTTGTCGTTGTACAGATAAAAATTTACTGCATGACAATCAAATATAAGTTTGACAACAACATGTCTAATATTTAGTATTATCCATGTGTAGATAGACTAACCTGCAATAGTCAGATATTATGTCACTATGTAGCAATACATAACGGTGTGCTTGTGACATGGATTTATGGTCAAGAACAATTTTTAGCTTTTCCTATAAATCTTCCGGATGATGCAAATTTGTATATATCTGTATTCTCCATAGTATCACCATGACGTTGAGGTCGATTGAATACAGTCTCAACACCTTCGAGATATCTTGAACAAAATGTTAAACACTCTTCAGCAATATATCCCTCTGCTATTGAGCCCTCAGGATGGGCTTTGTTTCGTACATAATCTTTCAAACATACAAGATACCTTCAAAAAGTATGATATTTATATCATATTAAATAATCAAAAAGTTATATAAATTATAAAATTTAAGTTTTACAGCATTACCTCTCGATAGGGTACATCCATCTGTAGTGTACTGGTCCACCAAGTTTAGCTTCCGAAGCTAGGTGAATGAGTAGATGAACCATAATCGTAAAAAATCCAGGAGGAAAAATATTTTTCATCTGACATAATGTAAGTACGACTTGAGACTGCAACTGATCAAGCTCCTAAGGATCAAGAACCTTAGAACATAATGCCTTGAAGAATGATGATAACTGAAAAACAACCGTAATAACTTGTTTTAGCATTGACGACCTTAAAGCCAATGGAAGAATATCTTGCATTAATATATGTCCATCATGACTTTTAAGATTTGAAATTTTGCGCTCTTTCAGATTCACACATCGTGAAATATTTGAGGCATATCCGTCAGGAACTTTGATATTCTTTAAAACTGTCAGGAAGAGATCTTTTTCTCGACTAGACATTGTATAACATGCATGAGGGATATAAGTTCTATCATTTGCAAGCACTTGTGAATGAAGTTCATGTCGGATGCCCATTTCTTTTAAATCAAGACGCGCCTTCATGTTATCTTTAGTCTTTCCATCAAGATTTAATATTGTTTCAATCAAATTATCACAGATATTCTTTTCTATATGCATAACATCAAGATTATGCCGGAGTATATTATGCTCCCAATAAGGTAAGTCAAAGAATATGCTTCTTTTCTTCCATAATTGTTTAGTATGCTGATGGGTAGTTGCTGTGATTATATCATCATCATTTTCAACTTCAAAGAAATTATCCGGATCCTCGAACACTGTCGTATCTAAGGTGCAAGTATTGACTTCCTCCGATACTTCTTCTTGTACTGAAGTCTCAACATCATCTCTTCCTCGCTTTTTAGAGGACTTTGTCATCTTGCCATAACTGTGTCTGATACCAAGCATTTGTCTTCGAATATCAGAACCAGAAGGTAAAATTGGAGCAGATCCCAACTTTATGGTACTATCAAATAAATCCTTCTGAAATCGAAATGAATGATTTGCCTCCAACCATCGACGATGTCCCATATAACAGAACTTTCCTCCATGTTTTAACCAAATTGAATGGGTTGATTCACCACAAGAAGGACATGCAACTCGTCCCTTAGTGCTCCAGCCAGATAAATTAGCATATGCAGGAAAATCGTTAACAGTCCATAATAGAGCTGCCCGTAGATTGAATGTTTGGCCATTCGAAGCATCAATTGCACTGATACCCTCCCACAGTTGTTTCAATTCATCTATTAAAGGTTGTAAGAAAACATCAATATCATTGCCTGGACCCTTATCACCTGGAATGACCATTGATAAAATAAGTGAAGACTGTTTCATGCATATCCATGGTGGCAAATTATAAGGAATCAGTACAACTGGCCAGGTGCTATAGATAGAACTTAAGATCCGAAATGGATTGAACCCATCACTGGCTAAACCCAGCCTGACATTACGAGCATCAGATGCAAAATCGGGATGTCTATCAACAAATGCTTTCCATGCTAAACTATCCGCTGGGTGTCTCAGCATTCCATCTTTTGTACGGCTTTCATCATGCCATCTCATTGACGAAGCTGTCTTTGATGATGTATAGATCCTTTTCAATCTAGGTACAAGAGGAAAATAGCGTAATACCTTCGCCATCTTTTTTTTAATGTATGTTGCATCCAATTCATCTAATCCCTCACTCTCATTTTCTTTTTGCTTCATCCATCGTGAACATCCACACACATGGCATGACTCTTGATTGGCATGTTCTCCCCGATATAATATACAATCATTTGGACAGCTATGAATCTTTTCGTATCCAAGATCCAATTTCTTTACTAGTTTTTTGGCCTCATAACAAGATGTTGGTAAACTAGTACCTTCAGGAAATGCATCCTTTAACAACTTGAGCAGTATAGTAAAACTCTTGCCAGACCATCCATTCAAGTATTTTATATGGAACAAATGCACAAGAAAAGAAATTTTTGAAAAGTTCTTGCAACCGGCATATAATTCTTGATCTGCATCTCTTATCAGCTTCTGATAACAATCTGTTCCAACATTAGTTGGGGGTATCGGCTCTCCATCATATAAAGATTCAGTAAATATAGGATCCTCAGGTAACCCAGCTGCTACTTGTCCTCCACTGTAATCTCCAGGATGTTGAGCACCATATTCAAAAGCATCTCTGAGCAAACCCTTGATATCATCATCTCTTGCAAGATTTTTCTGTTGGTTACTGGATCCAAAATCAGGTATATGTTCCATGTTAGAGGTTTGGTTACATGTAGATTGTAACCTTGACTCTCCATGAAAAAACCACTCAGTATAACCTCTTAAAAAACCATTCCATACCAAATGTTCTTCAACAATATTTGGATATAGAGAACTGGAATTTACACATTTTTGGCATGGACATAAAATCTTTCCACTGATACTACTTCTCTCCATACCAAATTTAATAAAATTCTGTACTCCATCCAGATATTCTTTGCTATTCCTCGGTTTAGTTATCCAACTCTTATCCATTGTAAGAAAAAGCTAATTGAAATAAATAAATATTTATAAGAACATAACAAATTTAAAATAAGTTTATTCAGTAGATCAATTACAGTATTATTAAATGTACCCTATCACCAACTAATAGGTAAAGAGGTCCTATCCCATTCAAGAATTGCATTAATTATATAGATCATTTACAGTAACCAAAGGATACGCAATAGAAGTTCCAGAAAAATTTCGGCAGCATTTTTCCTTAGTTCTCCCCATACAAATAAATATGTATGAGGAGAATTAAAAGGAAATGATATCGGAAATATATCTGGAACTCTATCCGTACCGTTTGATTACTGTAAGCACCTATAAAATTATTTGTAATTCTCAAACTATCTAAACTGGACGTTCAATTGACTATTGTACATATTTCTACCATCCGTACAAAAATTAAATAATTGTACGGATCGTATAGAATATGTACTTTAATCAATTGACGGGTCTATGTTTCAATGCAATGCAAGTTTTTAAAAAAATATATAAAAAATTATAATTGATCGTAATAAAACTACATATGGTATTGAAATATAAAAATGGAGTTATTTATGGACAACTTATCGGACATGTTGCAGTAGATTTCGATATCGGTGATATTATCAGCATGAGATAACTATTTATATAAGTTAGGCAATTGGCTATTTGAAATCTCAGAAACAGACCATGAAAGAAGGAGCACGTCGAAGAACCGTACTTGATAACAACTAAGTAAAGCTGCTTCAGTATTAAGTTTGAACATAGGATGTAAGATGAGAATTGGTTAAAGCTTGAACCTCACAACTCTTCAAGAATTTGCATATGACTGGGCATTTAAACAATATCTTGAAATGTTTTTATATAGATGCTAATAGGTTTGGAATCTATCATAGCATACTTTTAGAATTTGGATATGCTAAATTTGTCTAGGCTAGAAACATCTATTCCATATTCAAACTCTAGGACCTCCTACATTTCCTTTGAAATATTCATGACAAAGGTAAACATCATAAAGAGAATCGGATATGGCACTGAGAATCCTATAATGAGAACTGTTTGTTGGAGGATTTTAGCTATAGTACTAGAAGCTATTTCTTGGTGATTAGTTTCCAAGTTAGTTTAAGAACTTCGCATAGATGAGGATTTAGGATCAAGTTGTTCGAAGGCTGAAATTAACTCGAGTGGTCAACCACTTTGTCACCTAGCTTTAATATCTCTTGAAAATTAAACCATTGAATTTTTTAAGGTTTAAAAGCACTAAAATCATTTAAAAAAAAACCATTTTATGAATCATGTGTTGATTAATTAACTCTGCACACATAAGGTTCATAGGTTCTAGTCCTAATGTGTTTAATTATTTAATTAATAACTTCCATGTGCACTAAATTTTGAAATTCAGAATTAAGTAGTAATAAATCACTAATTAAGGGTACAAATAATTGAAAAATAATAACTATATTGAATAAATAGTGCACTAAACAATTATATTAAATAAATATGATTACTCTAATGCAGGAAAGGAATAAAGTGATGAAATACATATCCAAAGTAATAAAATTAGACATCTCCACAAATTTTGTATTATGTTTAGTATTTTATATTCTTTTATTCTAAGATATTCATATTGAAGAACCTTTTACTTCTCTACAATAAGATCATTTGTCTTTTAAGACATAACTAAGAAGACTAAATAGAAAGAAAATTTCGATTTCTAAACAAGCCTTCAATCTCATTTTAATTCCTAGTGTAGCATCCTTTGTGCCATTACTTCAATAACTTTGAACACTTGATAATCTTTGTCCTTTAACCAACATCTAGAATCATGTAATTTTTCTCTTTTTATGCCAAGATGCCACTCCTTACCTTGCAATATTCATGGTACACACACAGATATAAATATATAAATAAATATATATATATCTATATATATATATATATATGCGTGTGTGTGTAGGTATGCATGTATGTATATGTTATATAGAGAGTATTTTAGATGTAACAGCTTGATATATTTTTGTCTATGCAACTGATTGAAAATAGCTAAAGACTTGTATGCTTGATGGTCCATCTCACACAAATACACCTTTTGTTAAAAGCACGTCGATACATTTAAATATAGATCTACACATGTTCTTATTTCGAAAAGTATCTCTATCCAAAAATATACTTATGTTTCTTATTTATATTTCAATTAAATTCATAAGTGTTAACATCACAAGTTCACAACTTTGTATGGATGATGGGTAGCAAATTTGAAATTGCATCTTGACTTGATTTGACCAAAGCAAACTTGTTTTGACCCAACAAATTATAGCTTAAAAAAATAGGCTCGGGCCTTTAAACTTAGATCTAATTTAGACTTGACCTAAAATGAAAGTCCACTCATCTAGAGTTGCCTCGTTCCTCACAAGTCCCCTACCCACTTTCTTATCCCTTTAATCCTTTTCTCAGCTTCCTTTTTCTAATACATCTTTTATGTTTTTACATTTTAAATGGAAATGGATATAAGGATGTTAATGGCCTTGGATGGGTAGCTAGTTAGGCCAACTCATGCCTAGGCCCAAAGCTAGCCTAACTTTTAAATCTCATGGCTAAGCTTGAGCAAGTCCAAGCACCATTTTTTCTAAGCTAGTCCTTTATCTATCTGAGTTTTCCCACTTAAGTGCTTTGTTTCCTTGCCTCTCCCCTCTTTTGTCCCCCATCCTACTTCTCCTTCCTTCTTTTTCTTCACTTAACAGTCCTTATGTCATTCATTTAATGAAATCGATTAGGCTTTGCATGTCATTTCCCTTAAGAAAGAAAAAATGTAGATAGAAATATGCCATTGAAGATATTATTTAGCTTATGATTTTTGAACTTTGGAAAAGAAAAAAAAAACTTACCGAGCGGAGGAGGAGGAGGAAGAGGAAGAGGAGGGGGGGTTCGGCGGTGCCTCGATCGACTGGGAGATCACGAACGGCTACTGCGTCGGCGGACCGAGTGGAGGAGGAGGAGGAGGAGGAGTTGGGGGGGGTTCGACGGCGGCAGATAACAGATCTAGGGCTCGCTGCGTCGGTGGACCGAGCAGAGGAGGAGGAGGAGGAGGAGGGGGGGGAGGAGGAGGAGGAGTTTGGGGGGGGTGGGTTCGGCGGCGGCAGATAACAGATCTAGGGCTCGGGAGGGGGGTGCTTGGGGTTTTGGGGTTGCTTGGAGTCCGGCGACGCTTTTAAGCGTCGCCAAAAGTCCAGGACTCTGGCGACGCTTATATGTCCTGGGAACTCCGGCGACGCTTATAAGCGTCGGCAAAGGTCCCGGACTTCGGCGACGCTTATAAGCGTCGGCAAATGTCCGATCCGATGACGTTTATAAGCGTCGACAAAGGTCCCTGGACTCCGTGACGCTTTTAAGCATCGGCAAATGTCCAGTCCGGCGATGCTTAAAAGCGTCGGCAAAGGTCCCAGACTCCGGCGACGCTTATAAGCGTCGGCAAATATCCCGGACTTCGGCGATGCTTATAAGCGTTGGCAAATGTCGGATCCGGCGACGTTTATAAGCGTCGGCAAAGGTCCCTGGACTCCGCGATGCTTTTAAGCATCGGCAAATGTCCCGAGTCCGGCGATGCTTAAAAGCGTCGGCAAAGGTCCTGGACTTCGGCGACGCTTACAAGCGTCGGCAAATGTCGGATCCGGCGATGCTTATAAGCGTCGGCAAAGGTCCCTGGACTCCGTGACGCTTTTAAGCGTTGGCAAATGTCCCGAGTCCGGCGACGCTTAAAAGCGTCGGCAAAGGTCCCAGACTCCGGCGATTGCAGCGGGATGGCCCGGCGATGCTTAAAAGCGTCGGTAAAACTCAGGGTTAATTGCCGACGCTTAAAAGCGTCGGCGGACTTTGGGTTTTCCCGATGCTTACCCAAAGCGTCGGCGGGTCTGGTTCTTCCCGACACTTCCAAGAAGCATCGCCAGATAAAGGTCGGAATAACCCTAACCTGCTGTGGTGGAAGATGGAGATCTAAATTCTAGCATACAATACAACTACCAAAAAAATCTTTCCGGCTTAAAAGTTAGCACTTTCTTTTCCTTTTTTTATTTCTTTTTTGTAAATGACCTTTTTATATAGACCAATCTTAACAAATTATCAACTAAAAATAGAGCTCCACATCCTAAAAAATCACTTAACAAACTTTTATTTAAATTTTTAAATAAAATACGAGTTTTATATATTTGGTATCTAGTGACATTTTAGAACTCCTTTCTTCGGATGAACTCACTCTATGAAATATGAAGAGCAAGTTCACAAAAGATGAAGCTAGAATCTAGTTCTCTAGCTCCCGATCCTAGAGCCACATATAGCCTTATAATTCTTTAGAAAACATTTTTGAATGATGTTACTGGATAATTTTAGCTGGGAAGTGCTATTTTATTTTAAAAATTATTATTATTATTATTATTATTATTGGCAAACAAGCTATACAAATGCAACTTCAAATAGATTAGTGGACTCAATCCTTAATTAGCTGAAGTAGGAGAACAAGATCATGGATGCACAACAACTTTTGGAGATCCTTTTTTACATACATATTCTCCATTCTTTCAATTTTAAGTAAAAAAAATAATGCACAACAAATTTTGGAGATCCTTTTTTACATGCGTATTCTCTGTTCTTTCAATTTTAAGTAAAAAAAAAAAAAATGGAGAGAGAGAGAGAGAGAGAGTAGGCCATCCAAGATTGATTAAATAAATCCAAATACTTGGAACCCATCCGGGCAGAGGGGATGGATGATCACTTGGGCATCATCACTCAATTCACAAGTACGTCTTATTAATTTATATGCCAATATACTTGTGTAAAGCGTAATGCCTTAATATTACTGTCAGAGATTGAAAGAGCATCATCCTAATACTTTTGGTGAAGGGAAGATGATCCATTCAAAATGACCATAACATTTTTTTACCCTTCCCAAGTATTGGTTAGTTTATTTCTTCATCCACCATCGAATCCAAAATAGTAGAATAAACAATGACCTATTTGATTATGAATTGGTGACACAGCGGATCTTGCAGGGCATTAGAGTGACTTGCAATGTAGCTTTTCCATGTTTCTTTGAGCAAGTCTAATTAAAATCTAGGAGTTTTTAACAACCGGTCCATTTATAAATCAGTCTAAAATTTTTAATTCTTATTGATCCAAATCACAACTCTGGTCCAGATTTATTTTTTAACTTTTAAAGAACAAAATGCTCCCACTTCCAAACCCTTTTACTTAATTGTGTGAACTAAATTAACTGTGTACAGTAGTATTTTAATTATGTGCTAGCTTTATGTAACTGTATATAGAACTAAATTAACTGTTAGGATTATGACATGATATCTAGAAATAGAAAAAAATTTCAAAACGTATAAGGAATCTTTCGAATAAAGAAATCAATGATAAAGGATATTCTGGATATTTTCTAGAAAAAGATGATATTATAAAGGATGTCGTATTACGGTAAATCTTAAATGAAAGATCGAAAATTAGAGATTTAGTCAATAGGGATAATTTGTTATAGTAGGTCAAAATAGGGGTTGGGAAATAAATTCCCCTAAAATCTATTCTTGGGGACCGAGAGAATGATATTTTTGCTATTAAATAGGGATACAAGATTCTGTATGATGTGTCGTTTGCATTTTAGATTTTATTTGGTGATCCAAATGAGATCATCAAGGTGATCCCCATTTTAGGATAATTTGATCTGCAATAATTAAAGATCATCATGTTTGAGAAGCTATGTTTTAATAATTCCTATGTATTTACGAATAACTTGTTTGGTATTATATTGAAATACAAGATCACTAACCATACATACCAAAAATATCTCTGATATATATCAAAAAAATATATTTATTGATCATATAAATATATTATGATAAA